>CM016622.1:82811960-82849303 GCA_005393395.2 Gossypium australe | reverse complement strand
AACTCATTGACTTGGAATTGGCGGCAGTGGTTTTCGTTCTTAAGGTGTGGAGGCACTATCTTTACGGAGAAAGGTCGATAATCTACACCGACCACAAGAGCCTTAAGTATTTGTTGACTCAGAAGGAGTTGAACTTGAGGCAGCGAAGGTGGGTGGAGTTATTGAAGGATTATGATTGCTCAATAGAGTACCACCCGGGCAAGGCGAATGTGGTAGCCGATGCCCTAAGTCGGAAGGTTGTGTCGGATTTAAGGGCTATGTTTGCTCATTTGAGTTTGTATGATGACGGAAGCCTGTTGGCAGAGTTGCAAGTCAAGCCCATATGGCTCAATGAGGTGAAAGAGGGACAGTTGGCTGATAAGGACCTAAGTGCTAAGTTACAGCAAGTACAGAACGGAGAGTTAAAGGATTATGGCGTTAATGATGAAGGAGCATTGTGCTACAAAGGAAAGGTCTGTATCCCGAAGAACGGAGAGTTAAGACAAAGGATTCTTCGAGAAGCGCATAGTATCCCTTATGCTATGCATCCCGGAGGCACTAAGCTGTACAGAGATTTAAGGGAACAATTTTGGTGGTCTGATCTTAAGCGGGAAGTTACTGAATTAGTGGGGAAATGTCTGACGTGTCAGCAAGTTAAGGCTGAACACCAAGTTCCATCGGGATTGCTTCAACCAATCGAGATTCCACAATGGAAGTGGGAGAGAATTACCATGGACTTCGTTAGTAGGCTTCCCCTTACGCCTACTAAGAAGGACTCGGTATGGGTAATAGTGGACCGTTTGACCAAGTCTGCGCACTTCATTCCGGTAAGAGTTGACTATTCTCTTCAGAAGTTGGCCAAATTATATATAGCGGAAATTGTGAAGTTGCATGGAGTACCGGTATCGATCATCTCCGATAGAGACCCAAGGTTTACGTCTCGATTTTGGAGGGCATTTCATCAAGCGTTAGGCACTAAGTTGGACTTCACTACGGCTTTTCATCCACAATCAGACGGGCAGTCTGAACGGGTAATACAAGTGTTGGAGGATATGTTGCGAGGCTGTATGATGGATTTCCGAGGAAGTTGGGAAGATTATTTGCCTTTAGCTGAGTTTGCCTACAACAACAGCTATCAGGCTAGTATTCGGATGGCACCATATGAAGCATTGTATGGTCGGAAGTGTCAAACTCCTACTTGTTGGACTGAGTTAGGAGAACGTCGAGTTTTGGGTCCAGAGTTAGTGGCAGAAACTGAAGAAAAGGTTGAGATAATCAGGGCACAGTAAAAGGAAGCCTCTGATAGGCAGAAGTCGTACGCAGATCTTAAGAGGAAGGAAATAGAGTTTGAAGTGGGAGACCAAGTATTTCTGAAAGTTTCGCCTTGGAAGAAGGTGATGAGATTTGGTCACAAAGGGAAGTTAAGCCCAAGGTTTATAGGGCCCTATCGAGTGTTAAAACGAGTTGGACCAGTGGCATACCAATTAGAGTTGCCACCAGAGTTGCAGCAGATGCACGACGTATTTCATGTATCCATGCTACGTCGTTACCGATCGGATCCATCTCATGTCGTACCAGTTGAAGAAGTGGAGTTAAGGCTAGACTTATCCTACGAGGAAGAGCCGATTCAGATATTGGAACGTGATGTGAAAGTGCTACGGAGGAAGTCAGTTCCTCTCGTCAAAGTGTTATGGCGCAATCATGGAGCGGAGGAAGCTTCGTGGAAACCAGAAGAGGCAATGCGACAACAATACCCTCAATTATTTAGCTAGGAAATTTCGAGGACGAAATTATTTTTAAGGGGGATAGAACTGTAACATCCTAAAAAGGGCCTATGCATTTTCGGTTTAATTGTAAGAAATGATATGTTTTACGTGTTATGAATAAATTTTGAACATTTTTGGAAACCCGAAAATGTATGGAAAAGACTTAGAAATGAACATTTTGGAAACCTGAAAATGTATGGAAATGTTAAGTTTAAAAAATGGAAAGTGAACATTTTTGGGAACTAGGAAATGATTTGGAAATGATTCAAAAGAGGAAAGTGAACATTTCTGGAAACTTGGAAATGTAAGGAAATGTCAAGTTTAAAGAGCCAAACAAAAATTTTTAGAAACTTAGAAATGACTTAGAAATGTCGAGTTTTAAAGTTTAAAAGAGGAAATTAAGGCAATGTGGCCTTAAGGGAAAAAGTATTCGAAATTTGACACACAAACAGGCTTGGAAAAGTGGCCTGAAGATGCCACTTAGGGCCTCTGGAAATGGCGCCACATGCAAGGGTGTTGGGCCTGAGTTCGAGTCACATGGGAAGCAAATAAAAGAAGTTTTATTTTTGCTTCCAGAAGCACAGAGGTGGACGGCAACAAGGCTCTTAAAAAGGGAGTTTTATTCTCTTTAAAATTCGGCTAAATAGGGATAAATGATTATTTATCTTAAGTATTTTCTAGAGATAAATAAGGGATTTATTTATCATTATTCCCATGAGATAAATGTTGGATTAAACTCTTTTATTTTATGATAATTAAAGGATAAAGTTATCAAATAAAAGAGTGGTGGCCAAGTAAGGGACTCCTTAGATGATAATTTCGGCTATAAAAGGAAGGAAGGAGGGCTACTCATCAATTTTTCTCCTCTTCTCTCTCTGCCGAAATTCTTAGGGTTCTCTTCTCTTCTCTTTTCTTTTGTTTAGCTGAATTCCCTAGCCTCCTCTCTCTTTTATTCAAAACCAAAAACACAGTCCAACCTAGCCGAATTCTTCATAGCACCAAAAGCCGAAATTCTGCCAAAGCCGAATCTTTGTTGTGACAGAAGGGTGTTGCCGATTTCATCCAAAAAGGTAAGATCAACTATTATTTGATTTTCAATCTCTCTTTAGCTGAAATATAGGAATCTAACTCCTTTAGAATTCCATGGCCGAAATTTGGAAGGTTTTCTTCGGGATCTAGTAGTTGTCGACTACAAGGAGAAGTACAACGAAGTTTCGGGATTTCTAAGACTCAAGGTAAGTCATATGAATATTCGGCCATAGGCCATTTAAAGATGATTAAGTGTTAGAAATCAATCTAACATGTGCTTATAAGATTTTCGACAGCAGTAAGGAAGCAAGGATCTATTTCGGGATTTGACTAATCATCAAATCGGCATCAAAGGTAAGTTTTTTTTTAGAATACAAATCCTACTAGGATTTGGTATTATAGCCGAATAGGACTTATGCTAAGTAATAAGTGATAAATAAAATGTAGGGATTAAGGATCTAAGCATTAGATCAAGCTTTTCGGAATCTCAAGGAATTGCTAAGCGAATCAGGTGTGTACCCACACTAACTTTTAATATGTTATATGGCAAATATTTAATATATGAATGTATAAGAATGTGAATGTGGCTAAAAGTACGCTAATGTGGTACAAAGTACTCAGGTACGTTCCTACTCCTGCTAGGATTATGAAATATGTTATATTTTAACATGTGAAAAGTGACATGAATGTGAATTTAAGTATGATATGCATGATATGAAATATATGGGGCATTCGGGTTATATGAGAAAGGGGAAGTGAATGTGACGACTTCGGTCTCACTATCTGAATGTGGTAACTTCGGTCACATTATCTGAATGTGGTAACCTCGGTTACATTATCTGAACGTGGTGTCTCGTGACACAATTATTTAATCTGGTGGCTATGCCATGAACTTTATATGGGCGATGAGCACGTCGACTGCAGCGACTGCCTTCGATGGAGTGTAGCGAAAGGAGGGTTGACTTATTAGTCCCCACGGTGTGCAGGTTGGTACGGGGATGTGTAGCGGATGGCATCTAGGTTTGGGTTTGGGTTGCATCATTATTTTATCTGTATATGAATGTGCATGTGATATGTTATGGTATGCCTGATCTATTAAATTTTAATGTTGTGTGCACATTGAGTCTGTTGACTCACCCCGTTGTGGGAACATTTTTCAGGTGATGAGCAGTGATGGACCGGGACGGCAGAACTTGTGGTGGCCATGCTCAGTTTGAAGTCTCATTCAATATGGACTCTTTATTTCATTTAAGTACTTAAGAATTTTATTTTGGGTTTTTACTTGATGTAATAAGGCCATAGTTTTATTTCTTTATTTTCATTTCCAATTATTATGTTCACGAATTATTATCAATTAAAGTTTGAGTAAATTTATTTTTCGTAAAATAAACCCTAATTGTTTTGTCACCTTAATTAATTGGATTTCAAAATAAGATAGAACTGATTTTTTTCAACACAAGCCCAACCCAAAACAATATTTTTATTAAAATCGCATAAGTTTTTCCCAAGGAACAAAAGAATTTGAAACCGGTTTACTTAAGGAACATACCAAATCTGGTCAAAGCTCGTGGGCCGGGTTTGGGGTGTTTCAATAAGGTTAGTGTCCACACATACAATTCACATAAGATTAAGCCCCACACCTGAAAATGCAATTTGAAGAGCAGTACTCCACAATCAAACTCTCCAACATTTTGGATCTAAATCGACACCCTCCAAAACCTATCAAAGATCTAAAATGGTGCAACGAAATTTGGATCGAATGGCATTCAAGTAACAATAAAATAAAAATAAAATAAAAATGATCGCTACCCAGTCAACAAACAATGCAGCAATACGATAATTGAACGGTGATATTGAAGGAGCTATCGCAAGAATGGAAACAATAATTGTAGCAATTATTTTGGAGGTACAGGATGCTGCAAACGATGCCAAAAACAAGTAAAAATTGGATATAAATGGACCCAAAATTTGAGGCTATTAATGAAGACTTTGGCAGCAACAGAGCAATATAATTTGGATGCTAATGAGTACAAAGATTTAGTGAACAACAAAGGTAGATATAATTATAAAAAAAATAAGAGAAGATGTAACGCCCCGAATTTGGGCCTAGTAGATTTGGGCCTATTAGATTGTAACGCCCCAAAAATTCCGAAACATTAAATTTATGTGCGCTGAGGTTGGTATGTATGAGTAGCACTTAGAATATTATTTTTAAGGCATTATCGAGATTATTTGGAGTCTTAGAGATAGGGATGACCATAGGGAAAAATTTATTTTTCTTGCTTTAGTGGACCCTAGTCTCAGGCATTAGGCTCCTTAAGCAGATAAAGGGGAAAATAGGACACAAATGGGCTTGTGGTCCAGTGGCAAGGTGGTGTCACTAGGGGAGCTACAAGGTGGCGTGAAGAGGTCCAAGGTTCGAGTAGTGGTAAGGTGTTTTTGGAGTGTTTATTTTCCTTAGTGGACAGCCAGAGTTGTGTGGAATTTGGACTCGTTTGTTGAAGTGTTTGAATTGGTCTTGTGAGCTGATAAAGGAGGGAATTTCAGATGAGATAAGGGAGATATCATGGAGAAAAATTAGAAGATGAGAGGTGGGAAGAGTTGGTGCCGAATTGGACTGTGGGGAAGGTAGGATTCGACTATTGGCTATAAAAGGAGGTACCGAATTCCTTGGATAGGTTCCTTGGGTTCCATTACATTTCTTTTTCTCCCCCTTAGCCGAATTCTTCCATTTGCCGAAAAAAAACCCATCATTCCTTTGCCAAAATTTTGGTTTTCTCTCTAGCCGAATTCCCCATACCTTCTCTTATTAAATTCCTTCTCTTGTTCACCTTTAGTTCTAGCCGATCACTTCTCCTCTTCTTCTCCCTATTGGTGCCGAATTGTCTCTGTCACCATACTAATCTCAAAAGTCGAATTTAGGCCGCAGGATCGAAAGTGGATTTGGTAAGTATTCGGTTAACCTCTTTTGTACATTTTGCTAAAAGCCGAAAGGCTATCTAACTGTCCTGCCATCAACTCTGTGATAACAAGGATAAGGTTCAAATATTGCAAGCATGGTAGGATCGTTAGCAAGGGTAAGTGTACTCAACTCGATGGTGGATTAAGTGAATGGTCGAATGTGTGTGTGATCTATAGGGGTGACTTGTGTGGATTATGAGTCACTCGAATTTTTAATGATGTATGTGTGAGTGCAGATCTAGGGGATACTCATGATTAGTAGCTAAAAAAGGCTATTAGAACCCGGTGGCACACGGTAAGGTTACGGTAAGGCTTCAGCTTTTGAGTAAATATTTTGATTAAGTATGAGTGGTTGATTGAAGGTTGGTTGGTTGTAGGTTCAAGGCTAAGGATAGAATAGCACGTCGCGGTAACTAGGTGTGTACAAACACTACACATACATATCGGCAGCGCAGGAAAGCCAAAAGGCCAAAAGTGGCTAAAGGACCCAAAACCCGAAGCTCACCCAACTCAATCCAACATAGGGGAGTACGACACTTACGACCATACAAAGCCTCGTAAGGTGCCATCTGAATGCTAGACTGGAAACTGTTATTGTAGACGAACTCAGCTAGCGGCAAATAAATCTCCCAACTACCTTGGAAATCTATTACACAACTCCGAAGCATATCCTCCAATATTTGAATCACCCTCTCAGATTGACTATCGGTTTAAGGATTGAACGTAGTACTAAAGTCCAATCTCGAACCAAGAGCCTCGTACAATTTCTTACAAAATCGAGAAGTAAAGCGAGGATCTTTATCAGAAATTATTGAAACTGGAACCCCATGAAGTATTACAATCTTGAAGATATAGAGTTTCGCTAACTTTTGCAGAGACTAGTTCGTCCGAACCGAAATAAAATGAGCGGACTTGGTTAATTGATCCACGATGACCCAAATAGAATCCTTCTTAGTGGGTGTCAAGGGTAACCCACTAGCGAAGTCCATCGTTACTCGTTCCCACTTCCATAAATTAATCTTAATGGGTTGTAGCAAATTCGAAGGCAACTGGTGTTCAGCCTTAACTTGCTGGCATGTTAGACAACGAACAACTAAATTTGTAACCTCATGTTTCAAACCCGGCCACCAGTACAGTTCTCGGAGATCCCGATACATCTTATTACCACCGAGATACATAAAGGCTACTATGCGCCTCCCTCAGAATTGACTGCCTCAAATCAGAATCATTCGACACACAGATCCGACCTCGAAAACACAGAACTCCATCTTTATTCAACCCAAAATTTTGAAATACTGCCACTATCAATCTGACGAAACTGCAAACCCAGAGACTCATCCCTTAACTGCTTATCTCGAATCTGATCAATTCAAGTCGGTTTATCTTGCAACTCGACTAACGGACTCCCATCACCAAACAGACTAAGACGAGCAAACATCACCCTCAAATCAGTCATTGCTCTATGACTGAGAGCATCGGCCACCACATTGGCCTTACCAGGATGATACTCTATCACGCAGTCATAATCTTTAAGCAGTTCAATCCATCGATGTTGCCTAAGATTCAAGTCCTTCTGGGTAAAGAGATACTTGAGACTCTTGTGATCAGTGTAGATAATACCCATCTCACCATACATATAGTACCTTCAGATTTTCAATGCAAAAACCACCGCAGCCAACTCGTGATTATACGTCGGATAATTCCCTTCATGTGTCTTAAGCTTACGGGACGCATAAGCCATAACTTTACCATCTTGCATCAATAGACATCCTAAATCGACGTGCGACGCATCACTGTAGACCACAAATTATTTACTAGATTCAGGCTGTATCAAAATAGGAGCCTGAGTCAGAACAGACTTGAGCTTCTCGAAGCTCGATTGTTGTGCATTAGTCCAAACAAAAAGAACACCCTTGCACAGACGCTTAGTCAAAAGAGCTACAATCAGAGAGAACCCCTTGACAAATAGCCGATAATAACTCGCAAGACCCAAAAAACTATGGATCTCATATACGTTTTCAGGTTATTTCCAATCAAGCATAGCATCGATCTTTCTCGGATCAATTCGGATCCCCTTAGCAGAAACCACGTGCCCTAGAAAAGTTACCTCTTGCAACCAGAACTCACACTTGCTCAACTTAGCGTACAGCTGCTTCTCTCGGAGTATTTGAAGCACTACTCTAAGATGTTTATCATGCTCATCCTCAGCCTTAGAGTAAATCAGAATATCGTCGATGAAGACTACGACGAACAAATACAAATATGACTGAAAAACTCAATTCATCAAATCCATGAATGCAGCCGGGGCATTCGTCAGACCAAAAGGCATAACTAGGAACTCGTAATATCCATAACGAGTCCTAAATGCAGCCTTATAAACATTAGCTTCCTTAACTTTAAGCTGATGGTACTTAGAACGGAGATCTATTTTCGAGAACACTAAAGCCTCTCGGAACTGATCAAACAGGTCGTCGATCATTGGAAGTAGATATTTATTCTTCACAGTCAGTTTATTCAACTGCCGAATCAATACACATCTTCATGGTGCCATCCTTTTTCTTTACAAATAGAACCGATGCTCCCTACGGAGACACACTAAGGTAGATGAAACCATGGTCCAAAAGCTCTTGAAGTTGAGCCTTAAGCTCTGTAAGCTTCTCTAGTGCCACACAGTATGGAGCGATAGACACCGGAGCTGTACCCGGTAAAAGCTCAATACCGAACTCAACTTCCTAATTCGGAGGTAAACCCAGTAACTCCTTAGGAAAGACATTCGAAAAATCCCTCACTGTTCTAATATCCCCGATAGAAGAGTCCCTAGAAATAGAAACACTAACGTAAGCCAAATACGCCTCACACCCTTTCCAAACCAGTTTCTCAGCCTCAAGAGCGAAGATCACATTGGATAGGTAATCTCGACGCTTACCGATCACAACCACTTCCTTATCATCCTCGATCCTCATAACGACTCTCTTAGTCACGCAATCCAAACTAACTCGGTGCTCGACCAACCAGTCCATACCCAGAATTAAGTCTAACTCTCCAAACGGAAGCTCCATTAGATTTACCAAAAATACGGCCCTTTAAACCTCTAACGGAACATTCCTATAAAGTTTATTAACCCAAACAGACTGCCCCAACGGACTCAGTAAAGTAATCTCACTAAAAGTGCTCTTAATAGAAATCCCCAGGTTTTCAGAAACAACACTAGCTACATAGGAGTGTGTAGAACCTATGTCTATCAGAACAGTATAAGGTACATTAAAAATAAAGAACGTACCGGTAATAACATCAGGAGCATCTTTATCCTCTTGGTGTCGAGCATCGTAAACAGTGCAGGCTGCCTCGCCTCCGCTTGACTAGCACTTCTCTTCGATGCTCTCTGCCCACGGCCCAAACCATCACCACCCCTAGTTGGTCCACAGCCCCTAGGCAGCTGCTGAATTGCCCTCTGAGGTTGTACAGAACCCAGTCCTGAAGCTTGTATCTGATCTGCCTGCTATAGACACTCTTTAATACGATACTCCAAAGACCCACACCTCAGACAAGCCTATATCCTCCTCTAACACTCGCCCGGATGGCACCTACCACAATCTCCATATGGTTGAATCCCAGTAGGAGTGACAGGAACCCCCACTCTAATCGGCCCATCAGGTCTAGCCCATTTTTTAGGCCTCTGAATAGAATTAGAGGGCTCCGATTCTCTTTTATTCTTGCCTCTCTCTCGATCCCTATTTTGGCGTTCCACGCGCTTAACCTCTTCGGCGATCTTCGCCTTATCTACCAGAACTGCAAACTCTCGCTCCCTCTGTGGAGCAATCAACACCTTCAAATTATCCCTCAGACCGTCCTCAAAGTGAACACATTTCTCGTACTCATAAGCCACCATGCATCGAACGTAATGGCTCAACCTCAAAAACTCGGCCTCATACTCAGCCACAGATCGATCACCTTGCGTGGGATTCATGAACCTACGCCTACAAGCATCCATATAGCTCGCCCCCAATACTTCCCCTGAAAGCTAGTCTTGAAGAAGTCCCAGTTCAAACGATCAGGCTGAGTACCCTTTTCAACCAATAACCACTACTGATATGCCTCTTCGCGAAGCAAAGAGACTGTACCCTTAAGTTTCTACTCGGGAGTATAGTCCATATCATTTATGATCCTCTTCAGTGACACCCCTAAACAGCTCAGCATTATTGGACCGGAGTCGCTAAGTTACAGGCCTACGGCCCCTAGATCCAGAATGAGGTCCAACGACCCTCTCCAATACCCTTAACATGGTTTGGGATAGTTCTTTGTCCCCAACCGAACGACTTTGGGACCCAGTCTCAGTAGCAGGCGAAATCGGTGTCTCACTCGTATCTAAATTTGGCATACTGCCCAAAGAGGAAGACTCAGCTCGAGCCCCCTACGAGTTCTACCACGGCCACGAATACTACGTCCGTGAGTTCCACGAGTGCTCATCGTATATTTCAAATTTTGTCTACACAAAATAAGGTTTGGTTAACCCTTACCGACCCTACTGTAGGCTCACAGTCGATCGAAACGACCTATGTGACCCTAGGGAAAATTTTAGAGTTATAGGCCCACACGCCCTTGTAGCCTACACACCTTGATTGGCCTTGCCCGTGTGGCCCACACGCCCAACTTGGCCTAGCCCGTGTGGCTTAAACGGCCATACTCAAGCCACCATATGGTCGTGTCTCACACACAGCCAACCATACGGCCAAGCACATGCCAATGTGGCGTCGATAGAATAGTTATTCAGCTTTTGCTGAAGTTCAGTTTTCTACATTTCGGGTACACACTTGGTACATTTTTTATGCAAAAACAATCCTGAGCTAAACAAGACCTAAAATCGATACAACAGATCCTCCAAAATCAGTCTTAATTCACAACTAACCAAACCCATGAACCAAAATTAGTTCAGAACAAACGTTCATCACTTACCCCAAAACTCCAAGCGATTTAGACTACAATTCCGCAAGAGGAGAGCCCCGTTCATCACGATTCTCTGCTGTCAAAAACTCAAAATCAACTAACAGAAAGAAAATTTAAAGATCGATTTGAGCAACTTAAGAAACGACTACCCCAATCCACACAAACTCACCTCTTATGTCATGGGTTGCGCATGGGATCCTACAACCATGACGAACTTGTGCGATCCATCGCATTCGAGGGAGGTCATTTGGCCCAATCAGACAGGTCCATTGCTTGGAGAGATTGAAAGCCCATCTCCAGAGCTTGGCAAAGATGGAAAGTGATCTTCAAAGATATGCTTGGCAAATATGGAAGGGGATATTTGAGGATATGTGATCCTAGACGTTAAATGTAATCTTTAGAAGATACGATTCTGTAATATTAGAGATTTGATATCTAGATAGCTTTAAACCGTAGCCATTGATGTATTTCGATCTGTACCGTTGATATTGAGGAGGCTCTACTATAAATAGAGGCCTCTCCCCTTATTGTAAATTCATTCAGTGAATAAGAGTATTTTGAGAGCATTCACTCAAACTTTTCTCTCAAGTTTTCTTAATTTTCTGTGGCTTTTGTTCATCTTTCAAGATCGTTCTTACTTCGTTCTTCTGTTGTTCTTCGTGGGTGCTTTAGAGGAGTTCTGTTGAATCCTCAATTGTTGCGAGTTAGGCTGACTTAGGCGTTTTTGAACGAAGAAACTGCCTAAGGTCAGATGGATTGTTGGTGAAAACTCTAAGACCGTGACACTTACACTTACCAAATTGCACAAAGCACTGAGGAACAGAAAATCAAAATTGAATGACAGAATTTCCATAGAACTTAAAACGCAAGAAAGCAACAGCTTTTTGCTAGAACAAGAAGAGAACATCAAAAAAAAAATGGGAATTAGCAAGAGAGAAAATAAAAATAATTAAATTTTTTTGAAAAGAAATATAAAAGATATCCATACAATCCCTTATGTTTCTCCCACAAATCCCACTACTCATAATTCCCTCAGAATTTTAGCTCTATTGAAACTCTATCAGGCAACCGAGCAAAAATTAACATTCACGCTTGCACAGGAATTCGAACACAAGACCTCCAACACACCAACTCCCTTACCACTTGAACCAACAGGCTCATTCTAATATGAATTAACAAACAATTTTATACAAGTCCACTCAATAGGGGTAAGGCTTGGATCAGAAAAAAAATAACAATATTTAGCAAAAGTGAGACTTAAACCCAAAACCTCTCAAACACACCCAAAACACTTAATCACTAAATCAAATAGATATTTATGTTAAATATTTACAAAAACATAAATAAATTATTCAGGGCGTTACAATGCCATGATGACATCGGTATATTTTAAGAATATTCTTAAATAAAACAAGGGTTTTTTTAATGATATCAATTTATATAATTACTAATTTGAGAAATATATATTTACCTATTTAATGCATTATTTTTATCCAATTCAAAAAATATTATTTTTTAATATCATAAACTAATATCATAATATTTCCAATAAATGAACAACAGTTTTGGTTGGCTATAACTCTAACAGCATGTGAATCAGCAGTAAATTTTGCTCCTCCATTAGTGCCCTGGGGGTTTTAAAAATGGGTCAAGGAATATAAATATTTTTTTTAAATAGACAAGAAAAATGAGAAATAATAAAACAAAATCTTTAAAAAAATTTCATGCAATTTAATATTCTGTAGGTGCACGTACCCTTCACATGGCAAAACAATCCCTTTATTCTTCCTACAGGGCTAGGCATAGCCTCTTGTACCTTTCAATGTTTAACGATAATGACGATGTTAGATTATATTTTAGGGTTAATGTAATTTTTTACTATTAAATTTGCCAACTAAGTTTATTGTAGTATTTGTATTTATTCTCCATTCATATATTTAAATTTAATTTTAAAATTTTAAAATTATATATACGATATAAAAAGTAAAAATTAATTTTTTTTAATTTTCAAACGGTAATATAGCAAAATCTTAAAGTGAAGTAATATAATATAATTCAAATTAATGGATGAAAATAGATTTAGTTGTTAAATTTAAATAAAATAAATAAATATAAATATTGAAACAGACATAATTACAAGTTTGGTACATTAACCCTATATTTTCATTGCTATGTTAGTTTTAAATATAGTTAAATGAACACAAAAGAAACCATCAGAATAACATACTTGTATTATATTACAACATTTTAAAATCGGACTCTCTGTATAAGTATTAATTTAAATATTAAATATATATTTTTATTCTATATAAGTATTAATATAAAAACATATTTATTAAATGCTACGAGTTTTTAATTAAATGGTTGGGATTCTTAATATAAACTAAATGGGTTAAATGTCTAAACTCGTTACAAATAATATTTTTCATAAAAAAGTTTAAAATTGGAATTTTACTGATATTTCTGGACAAATTACCAGAAAATACGCGCGATTTGCCTGCTTTCCCCTATAGAGTTTTCAGTTGTTTTTAGGGTTATGTTATGGGTTTTTAGGGTTTTAGGGATATGGTTTAGGGTTTTTAGGGTCTTAGGGTTTAGGATTTTTATGGGAAAATTAATGAACTAGATTTTATGGTTAATTAATTAAAATAATTTTAGGTTTAGGGTTTTGAAAAAAAATATATCAGCAAGATAAAATTTATTTTTTTTACAATAGTATGTGGTAAAATAATTTTGAGAAGACGTTTTTAACACATAGTGACCAAAGCGCTTCAAGCAGGATGCACTGTCAGCAAGAGTATTGAAAAAAAGCTCCCACGTGGACGCTCTTTTGCTACAGTAGTCTCTGGCAAAATAATTTTGAGAAGACGTTTTTGAACAAATAGTGACCAAAACGCTTCAAGCAGGATGCACAATCAGCAAGAGTACTGAAAAAAGCTCCCACGTGGACGCTCTTTTGCTACAGTAGTTCTTAATTGTCCTTAGACTATAAATGAGCCAAATTTCATTCTCAGGTTGCATAATAGAAATTGAGGCAAAAGTAAAATAGAAACTGAAGATGAGTGAACGTATTAGTGATGTTATTTACTATGATGGTGAGGTTTGTAACATCGAAAACGGTGTTGTTTTTTTATTAGAGAACACAGCGCGACTGGTTTTTAACCAGAACATAGATTTGACAGAACTTCGCAAAAGAATTAGGCGTAAAATCTTCGGAACAACGCCAATGAAAGTTCAGTCTATTAAGTATAGATTTTGCGCTTCGATTGATCCCGTGAGATATGACTCATTCGACATCAAAGGTCCTCGGAGCTTGGAGGCAATGGTGGAGACTCATCTTGCCAGTGGATCACCCTATCTTGAGGTATATGTACAATTTTCATCGCCAAGTGATCTTCCTTCGACTTCAATATCTACTTCTGTTCGAGGGGAATACACGACCCCAAGCCGACACTCTGTTAGTGGGAGGCAGAATACGGAAGCGCCCGTGTTTGGTGGTAGTATGGAAAACACAACCCCTACACGACACTCAGTTGGTGGATGGGACATGCATATCCTTCTTTCGACGTTCGATGCTAGAAATACGTATTGGGGAACGTCATCAACTTCTAGTGGTTGGCAATCCACATATGATTGGGGACATTACGAAAGTTATTTAAGAAGGGATAATGTACTCCCCACGACATCTATCGGCGAGGGGACCTCGTTCGTTGTAGATGATGATGAGTCTAATGTGGATCCACCTCTAGAGCCAGGCCCCGATGGTGCAGAAGTTGCATTATTTTCTAAACCGGAGCCTGTTCCAACCATACCTGAAGATGTTGAAGGGGGTTCAGATGAAGATGAAGAAGATCCGCGATTCAGGACGTACTGGATTCCTCCTTCTTCTAGCTTCCGGCGGGAGTTGTGGAACCTCAGGCGGGAATTCTGGTTCCTCCGGCAGGGGGTCTGGTTGTGGGTGTTGGGAGGATGACCCACCTTGATAAAATATTGACTAGGGAGGTGTTTGCATCGCCCATGGCGGAGGTGTCTGAATCCCATAAGGCGAAGGAGAATGGTAAAAAGAAGAGCTCCCCGATGGCGCCTCGTGCGATCCCTCATGCGATAGCGGCCTACAGATCGGCTGGCCAGTCGGAGTAGTCAGGAATGGACTCGAACCGGGCCATACATTCCAACCTGCCATGGGACTGGGAAAAAGAAACATATAAGGGTTAGGATACATATAAGGGCTAGGGTACGCACCTGGCATAATCTGAAAAGGCTGTGATGTGGGTGTCGTCAGCTGAAGTGTTGGGTCCGGTGACTGTGTGGGCGCTGTTGATGGGCCCGGTGGTTGTGTCAGCGCTGTTGATGGTCCTGTCTCATCATCCCTTCTCTTTGGATTTAAAGGGCCCCGTCCTTTCCTTTGTTCACGAAGTTGCCGTTGCCTCTCCTCTTCTGACAATAAATACGGCTTGCCATTGATCCTAAACCATGGCATGTATTCCGGTACGCATGCTAACTCAGGAACGATGATCGGTTCCCGAGTAGGTATATAATCATACCGGTTCTCCCACAATTCGATATACGCTGACCAAAATCTTGGCCAATCCGTATGCAACTGCCGTAAGTCGACTTTGTGCTCATCATCGAGCACCTCAAGTGCCACGGGAATCGGTTGTCAGAATCTAAATTGACGCAGAACCCGATCTGACTGGTGCATCTCCACGGTGACATATTTGATCAATGGGACCTTCATATGCCAAATGTTCTGATTTTGAAAGAACTCATCCGGAATTACTGCCTGAATTGATGGATCCTCGTATGGTGTCCATTCAAACTATATTAATATGATAAAAATATTAGTTATATACTAAATACTAAATACTAAATACCAAATCTTAAATACTAAATACGAAATACGAAACGACTATTTTATTACGAAAATATATTTTATTTAATACTTACTTGTGCTTCCAACCGTTGCTCTAATAGAAGCCGTATATCTTCAAGCGATGTAGGTATTCCAACATAACTCGCCGAATGGTTCCACCTAATTAATAAAATTTTTAGCATACAATTATATTTTAAATCTACGTAATAATTGTAAAATATAATATTAAATTTACCTCGTCATGAGTGGGAATGTATATGGGTGGTCCACTCGAGGACGTAAAAATGGAAAGCGAAACCGTGCCCATGATTGCAGTAGTGATAGGCAACCTCCGATTTTTGCTTTATTTGGCCGCGTCGCCCCGCACATCTCTCGATACAATTTTGCTAGCACGGCAGACCCCCAATTCAATTCACCGACTGCTCTAAAATCAACGAGTTTCAGCAGCCATCTCAGATGTACGAGGTTTCGTGACAAGTCCGGCATCAGATAGCCTCCAATCATCTCAAGAATGTATGCTCGAGCATACCGTATTCTTTCTATTTCGGTCGAATCATTATCCGGCTCTGAGAATGTCTCTCGTAGCCAGCCCATCTCGATCCGACCTCTGTAAATGTTATCCGGAATAGAACCCAAAGGCTCGTAGCATACAGCTCCCCAATCACCAGAAGTTGCGGACCCGGTGACTACGTACCCATCCACCGGCAATCCCAATTGCAAATGCACATCTTCTAGAGTGATAGTACACTTTCCGCGTGGAAGATGGAAAGTGTGCGTCTCGGGTCTCCACCTCTCTATCAATGCACTAATTAGCTTCGGGTCCAATTTGCACCCCCGGCCTATCGTGGCCACGTGCCAAAAACCCACTTCCTGCAGGTAATTCTCGATCAACGGCGATGGCAGACCAGGCATATTGCGAATATAGCATTGCAACACCCGATCTACAGACTGTTTAAAAAATTATAAAATAAAAATTAATTAAAATTGCATAAACCTAAAAAATATTAAATAGTATTGAAAAATTAAAATTATAACTTACCATTGTCATTTGATCGACGGGGATGTGTTTATTGTTGAGACGAATTAATTCTCCGGCCATTGCTAATACGATAGAATATTTTTAAATTTTAAAAAAATAAATATTTCAAAAAACTTTTAAACAGGACTTTTTTGTAAAAATTAAAGGACAATTGTGAAATTTGAGAGGAACTTCAAAGGAATTTGAGAGAAATTTGAGAGGAATTTGAGAGAAAGTTAAGAGAAATTTGAGAGAAAATTGAGTAAGGACCTTTGTGTGAAAAAAATGAAAGGGTGGGGAGTTTTATAGTTTTTTTTACCATTGAAAGCAGGTAAAAAGCGTCCCCGAGGGAGCGTTTTTGCCACATCAGCAAAGCGCGCCCTCAAGGACGCGATTTGTGCTGATGTGGCACAAAAAGCTCCGTCGGGGATGCGTTTTCCTGCTGCATCCCCTTAAAACGCGCTGACGTGACGCGTTTTCGGGGGAAATGGCCCTTTCCGGTAAATAATTAAAAAACCAGTCCTGTTCCGTAAATTTTGCAACAAAAGGATATTTTCTGGTATTTTGCCCGATATTTCTCTTAATTAACCAGTTTTTCTTAATTTTTACTCATACAAGAGGTGTTAGGTTATGATGTTATATATACGCAGATTGCATTGTTAAAGGAAGAGGTAGGTTACAATATATTGAAAACATTATTATTAGAAGGAAAATTTAAGAATTTCATCATTAAACAAACATGAAAAAAATATAAAAAGATGGATAATTATTTATTGTTTTAACTGGATTAGAATTAATCATGAGTCAGGTCACGCCGATGTAAAATTTTAGGTTTGATTTGAAAAATGAGCCTAAAATTTTACTTAAGTACAGTCTAAATAAAAAAAAAATGTTAAACCCGAGTCCAGCCTGACTCGCATTAAATTTTTTTTATACAAATAAATTTTAGAAAATATAATACACCAAATACACTAAAAATTTTTCCAACAAATTAAAAATACATTAAAAAAGTCTTTATATTTAAATAACATTAAAATAGTTACAACTTAAGAAATAAATGTCTCTAAAATAGTAGCAAAATTAATAATAAAATAAGAGTTATATAATATCCATACAATAACAACAAAATAATATCAATACAATAGCAAAATTAAAAAAATAAAGTAACCAACAACAAAACAACAGCAAAGACAAAAAAATTTAGACCGAATTCGGGCTAAAAAATATTACTCGAAGCTCAACCTGTTTAGATAATAGATGTTTTTTTTCAAGCCCATTTTAATTTTAAAAAATAACCGATCCATTATCATCTAAACTTGAATGATTTGATCTGATATATATATTATACCATATATAGTAAGAGAAGCCAAAGTGCCAAACAAATTAAATTGGCGGTGTTCCGAACTTTTGGTGTCGCTTTTTTTCCCCTTTGTTCACACTTAGATCCTATGTATAGCTAATTGGCTATAGTCGATATGCTTTGATATGGAGATGTATCTATAAATATTTCATTTCGATGGCCGGTGAAAAGCGACAAAAAGGATAAAAAGCGGTAGTCCTATAAACTTAATCAAAAGAAACGACACTTCATTTTCGTTCAAGATCCTGCTGGAAAAGTATAGCATAGAATCTTATATTTAACCTGAAATTTGGTTTGCCATGCAGTAAATTTTTTTCATTTATAAAATCTAGATACTAGATTATGTCACATGCATAATAACGATGAAGGGTAAATTTTATATTAAAAATATATCTAAATATTTGTATTTGCGAATAACCTTTTGAGGCCTTTGTTGTTTGGGTTAATTTATTTGTTGGTTTATTTGTCTGAATGGTTTTAGATAGATGATACATTTATTTGTAATTAGTATAAAAGCAACGATAGTAGTGAGATTAGATATTGTAATATGAGACAAAAAATAAGTTAAACACACCGTATTCCATCGGCCATCCAAATCCACCCCAAGTCTTTATTTATTTTCTTGGTCTGGGCCGTGAGATATTAGATATTAATAAGTAATTTTTTTATTAGGTTGATATCAAGTTGGCTCCTAACGTAAAACTCAACATAGGACCTTATTATAATATATGGTAGAATATAGCACACTCATGATATGGGTGAAAAACACAATTATGTAACAAATATATATTTTTTAAAATAATATAAAAATAAAGTTTTGGTTGAAATGATGAGTAAATAAAGTAAAGATGTTAAAAATCATAGTTTCTTGAGTTCAAATTTTTTTATGTGTATTTGTTTTTCTGTTTTTTATTTAAAAGCTTTAAAAGGGTAAAAATACCCTCAAAATAATATAACTACTTTGTAAAGCAATGATATTTTAGTCATTACCCAATTGAATTAATTTTTGACTAACTCATGATACTAACTCAGTTAAGAGTTTAATATATATTAGGAATTCTATCACACGTATTTAAAATATAGAGATTAGTTTTAAAATAATATACAATAAATAATGAAATATATGGTTTGAAACTAATTAATAATAATACATAGAATAATATGGTTTCACTTTCCACCGCATGCAAACTCAAATAATATAACTTATTAATTTTCTTGACTAAATTGATACTCAATTGACTCAATCAGAGCTTAAATAATAGTAAAGAATGGAGGGAAGAGAAAAGTTCATTTACTGCCATAATAAGGCAAAGCCCGAACAATCAACACAACTAGCGCGGCTCAAACCTAGGCCACACCTGAGGTAATTAACACTCTTAACCATCAGACCATTACATGGGGTTCTATCGCTTTTGTCTTTATACTATACTCATTTAACGATTTATTCAATATATTTCAATTTGACATAATTTAATCTTCTAACTATTATTAATGTTATGTCTAAATCATTAAAAATTTGTGTTTAATAATTATTTTAATAAGCATAATTTCACTTTTTAGATCATATAAAAATTTAATATTTCAAGATTTTAAAAAAATTAAATCAATTAATTAACAATTTTAACAAACTAAAGTATAATAATAATGGGAATTAAATTATATTAAATTATTTGAACTAAAGCATAATATAATAATAAAGGTCACTAAATTATATAAAATTAAATTTGTATACAAGGGACAAAAATCATAACATAAACCAGTGTGGTATATAGTTTATGAAGCAATGGGTAGCTGTAACTGTTGAGGATTGGCCAAGTTGGGTGTGCCTATGGAAGGCTGTTGGCTTCAAGAACATGGTACAGAAACCAGTCACCAGTCATTATAATAACTATTTTTAAGCTAACAAACAGCCATAACTTATAATTGATGGCCATTTTCAGTCCCCCCCCCCCCCCGGGGGAAGGGACGAAATCAAGTGCATGTCCAAATTAAGACCACAATATTTTAGCTGGACTATATTTAACCATAAGGCTAGTATTTATGTTATATCATCTAAATATGGGGTATAAGATATGACTTTTTAAATATATAATTTTTTAAAATAGTTTGAGTGCTAGATATATAGTAGTATCTAATAATAGATGCTTACATTATTGGTTTGGCTTCCGATATATATATATATATATGAAATATGTTTTTGGTAATTGCTTATAATTGATAAATTGAGTTTTCGGAAATTTGATCATATAATATGGGAAAAAGAAAAGAAAAAAATGATACCCGTCATCGGCAGTGAAGATTTCAGCCTTCGTATCAATAGAATATTATGACGGATTAACAATCGATTCTGTCACAACTCAACTATGATAAGAAAATCAACCTTCAATGATTCAAAATGGCGGATAGAATGGATAAAAAAGCCAAACATTCACCAAACTGTAGAAGATGACAGCAAAACTGAAATGGATAATAAGATTATATGATTTATAATGATATCAAGGTGGTTAAGCTCAATGACCAAGGAAACCAAAGTGGAACGCTTGGAAACCTTGTCAAGGCATACTCTTAGGAACTTTATGAAGAAATTACTACATAAAATTTACTATTTATACAACTTACATAGAATCTTTGGATAAATATGGCAGAAAAAACAGCAGCATCAAATGTTATATACATATAGGAAGATGATTTTCACACAAGGTAATAAGATACTAAGAATAACATTCATCAGGGTAAGGGCATATCACAAAAAATACCAAGATATGTAACATGGTCCCTCATCAAAATCCCATATATAACAAAGAAAACCCTAAAGCCACCTAATAATTTTGGCACATACAAAATCATATATGATACAGTATACATTACATTACAAAGCACGCCATCTTACATGTTTCCACCACTTGATCTCTCATTGTCTTCATCAGAAGGGTCATTCCACTGATAAGGACAATAAAAACCAGAACTCTGGCCAGCTGCCGACGGTGGCGGTGGCGGCGGAGGTCGCAGTGGTGGCATTTCGTTGTAGGCATATCGGAATAAATTAGCATTGGTAGCATCCAATTCCCTTTGGAGTGTAATAACCTGCCTTTGCAGCACTGAAATGGCTCCAACGCAGCCATAAACGGGATCTTTAAGTCTTGCCTCAGCTTCATAAGCAAGTGAGTTCACTGCATCTTCCCTTTGAAAAGCTGGGACTTCATTGAGCAGTTTGCTAACATTGCTTGCACCAAATATCTTGTGAACATTGGCGAATTTTTGGGGCTCCTCTGGTGGGAAATATGGTGCAAAAATGCAATCTGGCATACATTTTCTCCTCAAAAACTTGCAGGCTGCACATGGGGAACTCGAATAGCTTGATGAAGACATCTTCACTGCAACAAAGAATTGCGTAATCCAAATCAAGCATTATAATTTCTCCCTTTGAAGTCGTGTTTATATAGGTTTAATATTTGATGTATTGATTTTATACATTATCATTGAGCTAATGAAATTTAATATAAATAGTATAAATTGAGTAGTTAGAAGCAGATTATAATTTTTTTTTTTACTTTTCAAGTATATATTTTATATTGAATTTCAATTAATTTATCTATGTATTTCACTCTTATCATTTATATAAAAATTAAATTCAAATACAAAATTTCAAATCCATATTCTCAAACCCATCTTATTTTCCAAACAAGTTTTAGCTTTTTCTGACCTACCAAGCAAATTATATATATATATATATACTTACATATTATATATATGTGTGTGTTTTTATTTGTTGTTTACGAAATAGATCAAAATATCTTTTGGGGTGAAAATAGGTTAAGGATCAAAGAGATTTTGATATGAAATTGCTTAAAGAAAAACAATACTCTTTTGCTGCCATCTTATTTTCCAACAAGTTTAGCTTTTTTTCTGACATGCCAAGCAGCTTTCCTTGAATTTATTAAATATACTAATGTCAGAAATCTATTTCATCTTAAAATTGTATAAAAGAAAAAAAAAAGTCAGCAAGAAAAATGAAAACATGTACCATTACATTAACATGCACTCACAGAGACTCTAGGATTACAACATAAATTGAAACAACCCTTAGATCCTTAAGGACCACAAAAAAATTAAAAATCCCAAGATTCCAATATAGTAGATATATATAAATTTGTCTTCAAATTCTTTGTGGGAAAAGCATATGATCAGCCTTATAGTAAAAAGGACTGTATATGTATTATATATATATGGAAAGGTTTACCTCTTTTTTCTCTTTGAGTAGGCTGTTTGAAAATTTGTGACTTTGTGTCAATGAAAAAGACTATAAGATGTAAGATGAAAGAAAAGAGGGGATTAAATTCCCTTTATTAGGGTTTAAAATTGAATGTTTATAAAGAGGAAACCCTAATTTGCAGAGGGGTGGGTGGGAGAAGCTGAGTTAAGTAAAGATGGGAGAATAAAGTGAGGCAAAGAGCATTTTCTCACTGAGAAAGAAAAGGGACAATGGAAACAATATAAAAAGCAAAAGATACAATTGGGGGTAATAAATAAGGGCTACAAAAGGATGACTATGACACTGCACATATAGGGTTAGTTATAGATACCTATGCTACTATATTTTTTTAAAAGTTCGCTGCTATATTCTTTTAAAAGTTGTTTTTTTTTTGTTCTTTTTGAAATATCGTTTGTTTTTCCTTCATATACCAATTTAAATATAAATATTATAAAAAAATTAAAAACTTGAAACAAGGCCGATGACATACAATCAATTTGCTAAATGTCTACTAATCATCCAATCATTTATATATACTTAATTCAGGACCAATATAATATATATATATATACACTTAATCAACCGCATGCTCCTAGTGGGGTTGTTTTAGACTGATTTTACTTCAATTCAAGACTCGGTCTACCTGAAGCTACTATTTTCAGTCTCCATTAGTGTAGATTATATATATATAATTTAAATTAAATTAAAAAATTATGTAAAACAATAAATCTTAATTTATAACTTGAGTTTTATCTAAAAGACAATAATTGTTCTTTTAACTATATGCCAATGTGTATCACTATTAATGTATAAATTTACGCACTTAAAATATATTAAATAGAAACTATATATATATGGTACATAGGGATACTGTTTTAGTTTTACGCACTACAACATAAAATTACCTTTACACACTACATTAACATTTTATGGGATTAATATTGATGTGTAGTGAAATTAATTAAAATTTTGACTAAAATGTTTTTATCAATTAATAGTATAGTTACGGTGAGTAAAGTTATTGTTCACACAAAGACTAAAAGTACTAGTAATTACCATATTTCTACTATTTAACCGAATAATTCGAATAATTGATTAAAAACTAAAATTAGCTAAATTAATTAACTCACGAACACGACAAAAAATAAAACAAAAAAATAATTGATTAACAACCAAGAAGCAAAACAATACACAGAAAAGAATTTGCATAGATTTCATCTGTCACTATCAATCTAAATTACACAATTTATTTTACTTAGCACATTAATCCGTAGAAATCTCTAAATTATGATAATATTTCTTTCGAGCATAAGAGCAATTGACTCTAGGTTGATTAATTGAAATTTATTTCTAATTAAAACCCCTATTATCGCATTAACTCGTGCTATAGATTCCCCTATTAAATTTGACCCTAATCCAGTAGATTTATATCATCCTATTTCCAAGATTGCATACAACACCACTCAATTACCAAAGATCTAATCTTACACAGGGTCTATTTAACTACAGATTTAAGCACATCAAACATGGATTAATAATCTAGAAATATCAAACCAAGAATTAAGCACACATAATTGAGAATAAGAAACTAAGTATTTATTGCGTAAAATAAAAGCCAAACGGCAGAACCCATCATAGTGTTCATCCCCCTAGGTATTTAGAAAATTAGTTCATGCTTGAAAATAAAAATATTCAAGACACAATATAACCGAAAGAAACAAAGAAACTCGTGATAACTTCTTAAGAAATCAACTGGGAATCTTCAATCTTGACGAAAATCTACTTCAAAGTTGGTTTCAATGGTGCTTTTTGAGTTTTTTTCTTAAATATTCTTTGATGGCTTCCTTCTATTTTCTTATTGTTGTCATATATACATTTTAGAATGCCTGAAAAACCTAAAAATCGCAATTTTCCACAGTGAAGTACACAATCCTGTGAAAACGACATGGCCTACCACACACTCGTGTGGGTCACACAACCATGTGGAATGGTTTAGCCTGTGTGGCTCCTACAACTTGCTCTAACGCTCTAGTTTTCACTCATTTTTCACTCTTTTTTCTCCCAAATGCTCTATTAAGCATTGAAACATGAATTTAAAGGATTAGAAGCATAAAATTCACAATTGACATCTAATAATCACCCAAAAATGCATTAAGAATGAGGTTAAAACATGTTACTTTTACCTCTTATCAAATATCCCCACACTTAAGCATTTACTTGTCCTCAATCAAAATTCTCAACCCACATTCAAGTTAATTTCCCTTAATTTATTGCTTTCACCAGTAATGTTTTAGGATAATCTATAGATAATCATGCATTGAAAATTTGAACAAAAATGACACTAAAGAACACAAGCAATCCAAGCAGAAATTTTTAAGGCATAAAAATATAGACGTCTCTCCTATCTCACTAATTACTTGAAATTCAAACTCAACAATAATTAATACCCTCACTAAGATTCACTCAAATACTAAAGGTGTTTAAAGTTCAAGTAATGTGCATTCAATAGTCGAACAAGAAATGCTATTACCATAGGCTTGCTTGAAAATCAAATCTCCACCACTATAGAAATGAGATGATACACCAATCAAGAGATTTTTACAAAGGTTGTAATGGAGCTTAGGGTAAGAGTGCAGAAATGGTCATAAAAGTTGGTTATAATCGAGAATTGAGTTAATAAGTTACCAAACCATAATAAAAAAAAAAGCAGTCGTTGAATCGCAAGAATTTACAACAAGAAGAAATAAAGAGTTGATATGAGCTTTTATACAAAATACGAGACTGATGATTCAAGCTCAATAAAAAAAATCACTTTTATTTCCATTTTTTAAGAATAAAGTAAAATTCAACAATATAATAGATAAAATATAGTCAAACAACTAACCAAATTGAATTTTGATAAAATGGGAGTCAATAAAACGAATTTTACAACATAAATGTTGTTTACGAGTTAACATGAAATAGTTTATCATGTTTGACTCTCTCGTGTCTTAAAGTATAAATCACACAATGCACAAAAATCCACAAATTAATCCCAAACAAAATCAATAAAGATTCCAAATTTAAAAAAAATAACTTTAATGTAAGGTTTGAGAAAATTACTTAAACACAGCAACAATTCATGTGCTATATCACATAAATATATAAAATCCTCCCCACACTTAAGATGTACATTGCCCTCAATGTACAAACAGATAGAAACACAATAAGCAAAATATCATGAGGGAGGAAAAGAACTAAAACTGTCATGAATTTGGATGATTTTGTCGTAATAGTGAAATCCGGAATCGTATGAGATCCTAAATTAAGTACATGGTTTCGAGTACACTAATAAGAAGACAAAAAAAAAAGATAACAAAATAGAAAAATAGTCGAAAAAGCCATAACAATAAATTGTATAATAAAATAAAACAAAACATATAAGTCTGACTAAATAAAATAAAAATAAATAAAAATAAAAATAAAGTACAATTAAAAATTTAAAAAATATATAAAACTAAATGGACTCAAGGATCGGTATCATATGGAAGTCAGAATTGCGAGGCGTAGGTACAATAGGGGGATCGGGTGAAGAAATATGAAGGTGCTGGAACATCTGTTGTAGATAGGCCTCGATGCGATCTTGCTGGCGTTGAAACTGGCCAAAGTGCTTCAAATGTAGCTACTCAAGGCGGTTGATTCGATCGAAGTGCTGCTACTATGTGCGAAAGATGTCTTTAAACGTGACTGAATGTGTAGCAATGGAGTGACTTGAAAGAGGTGAGGATCAAGCTGGGTCTGCAGCTCGAGGTTGGTCATCATAGGAGCTTCTCATGGTCGTCTTGAGGATCCAGAAGAAATAGTGTATACCGATGTGGACCCGCTCTATGTTGGCACTGAATTATCCTCATATGGTTCATAATAGATAACCCTTACAAGACCATCTGTCCGACTAGAGTGAAGGATGAAATCTGCTCCAGAGTGTCGAGAAGCCTACAGTACCTCGCAAAACGAGTCACGTAAGGACCCATATAGATAGGGTCATTCCTGTTTCGATCGAACTGCTAGCGACAACAGTGAGCCACTAAGTAAGCGACATCGATCGAGTGGCACGTGTCTATACTCCATAGAAAATAGGTGTTTGAAGTGCTGATGACCCTGTGCTCTCCTTCTGACCAGTCTATGTGTGGGCCAGAATGACATGAGTATAGCATAATACCAGAGGTAAGCATGTTACCTTTGACTGACTCGGGTTATACTATGACTCAGTCTTGGTAATGTTTATCCAACAAAGTGGGGTCAGTCGATGGATGTGCCTAGAAAGTGTTGGGAACATAGAGGTACCGAGATGCTCAAGTAACGCGTTGTACCCCCAAGTTGGAAGGAAATAGTGCGAGGCTTATCCCATAGTGAAATTGTCGGTTGGAGGAAGAAAGTCAAGCAGAACTCTAATGTGATTTTAGCATATATGGGCCAATAATAGCAAAGAATCAATCCCACAGTGTCGTGCCAATCAGTAATCAAACCCTGACAACTAAAGGGACTGCCTATAGAGCCTCTCAATCAATGCAACGACCCAAACCCAAGGGTCACTTCATAAGATGTTGATATTGGTCCTCATGTGGACTTAGACTAAATTGGAGACATGGGTATCTCGTGACTGTGGTTGGGGCCGAGGACAAAAATGTAACCTGGCGTCTTCCGCTTTTTAGAGGTGGGGATAGCAGCCTTGGTTTTTCCTCTCGTCTTTGTCTTAATATACCTAGAAAAATAGGTAACAACGAGATATATCAGCATCAATACAAATTAATGTAGTATATGAACAAATTGAAATGTGAGACACAATTGACCAAGTTCAATCTACCGTACAGCGAAAATTGACTCACTACATAAGACCTAAATAATTTAAAAGAAAATAAATTTTTTAATACTATTGTAATCCAAATGAGTAGAATAAAAATAGGCATACCAATATGATTAATACTAATACTAATACTAATACTAATACTAATACTAATACTAATACTAATACTAATACTAATACTAATACTAATACTAATAATACTAATACTAATACTAATACTAATACTAATAAAAAGGTAATAATATTAGTAATAATAATAAAATATAATAATAAATAAAAAAATAAACAAAAAGGGCGGTTGGTTGGGTAGGTACCGGCGGCCGCATGGAGGAAAAGATCAGCGATGGCGTGAGGGGAAAATAGGGGGATGATCGGCAAGGAACGATAGGGCTATGACTAACAGTGGCATGAGGAAAGAAATGGAGGAGGGGAAGGGGATGTTCACGGTTGTGAGTGGGGGAGGGAAGAAGAAGGGGTGTGGAGAAAACAATGGTTCGTGAATGGGAAAGGAGATGAGGGAAGGGCGATGTGAAGGGGACAACAGTATGTACGTGATGGAGGATGAAGGGAGGAGTCGATTGTGAGGAATAAACAGTGGCGATAAGGGCTTGAAGGTGTTTGAGGCACAAAGTCAGGGAAAAGAGAGGGTGATAACGATGTCAAGAGGAATTGGCAGCTGGGGTGCTTGAACGGCAGTATAGAGGGATAAGGGCTTTGTGAAACATAATGAACAAGACAAAAAAAAAATAAACAAAACCCAAGATTTTAAAAAGGGTACACTACCATGTGCTAGGCCATGTAGGCCACACGGCCTTGTGGTCTATAAAAAAACTTCTAAAAATTGCTCCAACGTTCACACGGCCTTAGACATGCCCGTGTGTCTAGACCATATGTCCCACACGACTGTGTCGATAGGCCATGTGAAGCCACTCAGATCAGATCGTGTATGTTAAAAGAAAATTGAAAAATTGGGTCTAGTATTTATACAGTCCATGACACGCTCATGTGTACCACATAGCCGTGTCAAAAGGCCGTATAACTTCATTTAGGCCATGTGGGTTAATTGTTCATTTCTCCCACGACCGTGTCGAGGGGTGTGTGAGTCACATGGCTGTGTGTTCTACCCTAAACCGTGTGGCACCTTTTTTTGTTTTGAATTAATAAAAACAAAAGTTAGGTAAATAGAAAAAAAAAACTAAGCATGCAACAAAATTAAATGAAATAATTAAAAAAAAAACTCAGGTTGTCTCTTGAAAAGCGCTTATTTAGAGTCCAAGCTCGATTTCCCCTTTCAAGCTCACGGTTAATTCAGATTTTGGAGTCGGAGCTTCTGTAACACCCCAAACCCGGCCCATGCATTTCGACCGGATCTGGCATGTCACGATTTGTACTTTGAAAACTTTTTCCTTGTTGGTTTTGGAAGTCGTAAATTAAATAGACATTATTTAAGAAAATAAGCGGCATTTTAAAAATAAAACCTTGTATTAAGTATATTTAAACCTTTGACATAATCTCATAAGTTGCAGAACATTAAAACTACTTAATTGGATAAACTTATGGGGCCTTATTACATTGATAATTCCAAAGTAAAAATAAAATAAAAGAAAACTTTAAAGAAATCCCAAAATAATAATTTAGAAATAAAGCTTGATGGCCCCTCGAGTCCGTCTCGGCTCCCATGTCCACGATCTACTGCTCATCTGGAGAGTAGAGAAAAGGAAAGCGTGAGTCACCAAGACTCAGTGTATAAATCTCAAAACACACAACGACCTGAGCCCACAAACACATTATGGGCCCTGGCCCATACATAAAGGTATCAATCATAATCACATGATAAACAATAAATAATGAAAAACCCAACCCATCCTAGGTTTCCATCCTCTACACACTATCCCGTACCAACCATCATACATTGGGGATTTCTACAATCAACCCTCCATCCGCTACACACCATATCGACAACTGTGCTGCCTGTTATAAAGACCGATCACTATGTGACCTATGTGGCAAAGCCACCGATTGCTGTGCGACCTTCTTCCCCTTCATCATGTCATCATTCCCACCCCATGCATACATACATAAAGAGAACATCATACAGACATATATACTTTTCGATACACATAGGGAGTTCTATGTTTACATACCTGGCATCTTTGCCTAACCCTTTTAGGGTTCCATTCGACTGTCTAGACAGCCTCATTCTGGCTTTTTAGCCGATAACATATATAAAAAACATATATACAGGTTTATTAGTAGTGTGTTAGAGATCTACACACCTGATTACCGATAAAACAATGTTTTCTATGTCGACGCTATCCTTAGTCGACACAACAGCTATCTCGAACGGCAGATACTGCTCGTTTCTTAAACTTAGGGATTTTCTCCTTTGCCTGATCCATATTTAATTCCATCAAAAGTCCTTATCAGAACTACTATCACAATATTTAATTGTTAATCCTCATTATAACATTAAGATCTTGTATATAATGATGAAATCTAATAGAAATCTAGGAAAATCTACTTACCTTAAAAAATCTCGAAAGTGGAGACTAGCTATTTTCGGCTTTTAGATCTAATTGACCAAGCTTCCTTCAAATCCCGAATTGCCGCCCATCATAAAACCATTAAACTATTAGCTTTTGGCTTTTGCCTTTCAAAAACCGGGAATAGATCATGAGAACTAATCAAAAATCGACACTTACCTTAGCATAGGAGATTCGGCTAGCACTAGAGAGAGGATTCGGCAATGCCAATGGAAGATTTAAATGCTGGAAGTATAGAACTAATTCTCAAATAGGATTAATAGAAGAAAAGACTATGGATGCTTCGGCTTTTTAGAGAAATCGGCACAATGAGGAAAATTGGAGAGGGAGAGGTTAGGGAATTTCAGCACAATGGGAAAGGAATTTAGGGTTTTCAGTGTCAGAATCAAGGAGCTAGCCCCCCTATTTATAGATATTTCGGCACCTACTGCTAAAAACCAAAAACACCCTTAAAATTCAAGCTAAAAGAGAGGAGAAATTCGGCACCCTCTTTGCCATGCAGTAGCCGAATTTTACACTCCTCTAGGTGGTGGATTTTCGGCCAATACTTCCCTTGAAGATAAGCTCCTAACTTTTCTCCTTTTTATCTATGATATTATCACTTATAAAATCCACATATATCTTCCTATTTTTAAGCCTTGTAGCCGTCCACCTCATCAAGTCTTAATGCCGAAATTTAACTCACTTAAATTAAAAAGATTTGGGCTTCATTAAACTTAAATTTTGGGCCATTAAATCCCTTGTTGTGGTGTCACCCTTGCTCACATTTAATTGCCGAAAATGGCCCAAAAACATGGGCTCCTTGCGACCCAAAACTTGTTCCTTTTTAATTGTTAATGATGCCACCTTAAAATAATTTAATATGGGCCTTTGCCTAATTCTAAGCCCAAATTTAGACCCCTATCACTTAAATTAACCTATTAAACTTATTCCTATACTAAACGCATAGACCCATTAATTCAGGATGTTACAGCTTCTCTCTCTCGTTATCAATATCACCACCAAGATAAAGTTTGAGTTGATAACTGTTTACCTTGAATGTGCCGTAATCGGGGTGTGTTACCCCAATGGTTTCATATGGGAATAAGTTTTGTACCACAAACCATCTTGACTTAAGCTTTTTAAGGAACATTCATGTATCTAAATTGTCCAGTAGCACTTTGTCTCCAACTTTGAATTGATTCATCCTTTTTAAATGCACACCATGGCATTACTTTGTTAATTTTTTTTGTACATTTTGGGTTCTTATCAGCCTTTAGTCACCATTCATCTAATTCATCGAGCTGTACCATTCTTTCTTCTTGTCCCTTGATTTCTTTCACCTTGAACATGATACGGTCTAACACGTTTTCATGTGTGATTTCTTGCAAAGAACATTGAGCCGCATGATTATTAACATCAACAAAATAACTAGTATCATCTTGGCCACTAGAAACTATTACAACATCACGTTCTTGAAGAGTAACCTTTTCATCACCTACCCTCAACACAAGTTCACCATTACCCACATCAATAATAGTTCTAGAGTGGCTAAAAAGGGTCAACCTAATATCATGGGATCATGGGTACCTCAATATCCTCCTCCATGTCTAATATAACGAAATCAACAGGGAATATGAATTTATCAACTTTAACAAGTACATCATCAAAAATACCCCTTAAGATACTTAATTGATCTGTTAACTAATTGAATACTCATCCTAGTGGGTTTTGGTTCCTCAAGACCCATTGTTTGAACATTTTATAAGACATTAGATTTATACTAGCACCCAAATCAGCCAAAGTTTTTTTCTACATTTAAGCTACCTATAAAACAAGGAATAGTAAAACTCCTAGGATCTTTAAGCTTGACGGGTAGTTTGTTTTGGAGAATGGCTGAACACTCCTCATTAAGCTCCACAATGGATAGTTTGTCTAACTTCATTTTATTTGTTAACAACTCATTTAAAAATTTTGTATACTTGGGCATCTACGAGAAGGTTTCAACACAAGGTAAGTTAATATGTAAATTTTTCAAAAGTTCAAGAAATTTACCATATTTTTCATTAATGCGATCTTTCTTCAACTTTGTCAAATATAGAATTGGTGGTTTGTATTCACTGACCATCGGCTTATGTTTTTTCTTACATTCCTCAACCCGATCATTTTTCTCAACAACTTCTAAATTTAGCTTCCTTTTAGGCTCAACTAACACCTTTCCACTTCATACAGTGATTGCGTAGACTTGCTCATTTGGGTTTATTTTAGTGTTACTAGGTAAACTGCCTTGTTGTCTTTCCGAAACCAATTTAGCAACCTGACTAATCGAATTCTCGAGGCCCTGAATAGATGCCTTCTAATTCCTCAAAGTTGTTTCAGTGTTCTAAAATCGAGTTTCTGACACTAAAATAAATTTAGTCAACATCTTTTCAAAATGAAGCTTCTTTTCTTGCTGATAAGGTTGCTGAAAACCCAGAGGGGGTTGTGACCTTTGATTTCCTTGACCACCCCGAGAAAAATTCTGATGACTCCTCTATCCTGAATTGTAATTATTGTTGTGGGGTTATCTAAGGTATATAATTATTACCCATAAAGTTGACTTGCTCATGCTCCATGTTAGACTTGACTTGCTCATGCTCCACGTTAGACTTGAAGGGAAAACATTTTAGATTGATCATTCCCGCTCCAATCGCATCACATTGCATTATCAGATTCACTTGTTTACTGCAACTCAAATCATCAATCTTTTTACTTAGAGCTTCAACCTAACTTGTTAACATAGCAACTACATCTATATAAAAAACCAACTACCTTAGTAGGCTTTCTTCTCATAACTTGCCACTGATAGTTATTCAGTGTCATCTCCTCAATAAATTCTTGGGCTGCCTCAGGTGTCTTATTATTTAGTGTTGCACCAGTTCCAACATCAATTATCTGCCAAGTCGAGGGATTCAAACCGTTGTAAAATGTTTAGACTTAAAGCCAAAAAGGTAATCACCTTCTTAAAAGATCCTTAAATCTCTCCCATGAGTCCTACAATGTCCCAAGCTCAAATTGAGCAAAAAGAAAGTCATTCCTCAACTTAGTTGTTTTGACTGGTGGAAAATACTTCAATAAAAACTTCTCAATCATCTCAGCCCAAGTAATGATGGAACACCATAAAAGTGAATCCAACCACTTTTTTGCCTTGTTCCTTAAAGAGAATGGGAACAATCATATGCGTATACATCATCAGTAACACTATTGATCTTGAATTTGTCGCAAATCTCTAGAAAGTTAGCTACATGAGCATCCAGATCTTCATCTTGCACCCCATCAAACTAAATATACTACTGCACCATCTAAATGTTCAGCTTAATCTCAAAATTATTCGCAGTAATATTCGGTCTGACAATACTCGATTCAACCCCAATCAGTAGACTTATCATAGTCATACATAGTCTAAAGAGCAGGACGTGCAGTAAGCGGATTAATAGGATTATTATCCATCTCCACAATAATGTCTTTTTGCTCTTGATCGTCTATTAAAATTTGTTGACCTTACCTTGCTTCTCTAACATCTCTCTGATTTTTGCGAGTAGTATTTTTGATCTCACTATAAAAAACTAATAGGTCCAATGAGTTGCCTCTAGTCATAAACCAAAAGAACCTGCAAGAATCAAACAAAAGAAATTAGAATGTAACAATAGATTTAAAACAAAAAAATTAAAATAAAATAAAATAAAAATGGCTAAATTAATAGAAATAAAGTTTTCCTAATACTGTAGTTCCCGGTAAAGCGCCAAAAAATTGATGCGTCGCGAAACAAACTAAAAATTTGACTAAGGCAAGTGCACTTATCAATTAATATAGCTATAGTGAGCAAATATATCGTTTCCATGAAGACAGTACCAGTAATTATCGTTTTTCTACTATTTAACCGAATAATTCGAGTGATTGATTGAACTAAATTAACTAACGAACAAAAAACAACAAAAATAAAAATAATCAATTAACAACCAAGAAGCGAAACAATACCCAAGAAATAATTCGCCTAGATTTAATGTCACTATCAATCTAAATTACGCAATTTCTTTTACTTAGCACATTGATTTGTTAAAATCCTTAAATTATGCTAATATCTCTTTTGAGCATAAGAGCAACTGACTTTAAGTTGATTAATTAAATTTCTTTCTAATTAAAACCCTTATTTTCACAATAACTCAGTGCTATCTCAGAAAAACATCTAAAAGCGAATATAGAACAAAGCAGCAGCAAAAAAAAAAAAAAAAAAAAAGATACCACCATGCTATCTCAGTCTCGGCTCTAACTAGTGCTACAACCATACCGTTCGTCTCTGTACAACCACCACCACTAAAACACACAACTGCAGTCAAACCCTGTTAATATCAGAAAGTAACATAAAAATAAAATTAATTATGTTTTTATCTTTTTCAAATTTTATTTTAAGGATTCAATTATAAAATGCACCTTTGGATCTGTGAAAGTCTAATAAGTATATAGTGATTGTCTAACTTTAATAAGTCTTTTTTTTTTTTTTTAAGAGACATGCATAGGTCTGGTGCGCATGCAAAAAGCACATTTTTCTTTCTTTTTTATTGATAAAAGGTTTTTTTTTTTTAATTAATTTGTTATAACCTCCTCAGAACAAATTAAAATGTAAGCAATGATAGAAAAACGCACAATCTAAGTGATATATAGATATGATCATGATGATTATATTGCACCACATTGTATATTATCTCTTTTTTTATACAATATTCCTTTCTTTTATCATAATATATGCAATGATTGCTTGGGGGTCATGAAGAAAAGAAAGATTTGGGATCAGACCAAAGTAATGGGCATTTATTTTCTAAAGAGGAAAAGTTTTGGGTGTTGAGGAATATTAGTTCCATTGAGATTAATGTAGTAATAATTGTTTTTTTTTGAAAAAATCTTATTATAAATATAATACATTTATAAGTATAAATATATATTTGATCATTATAATATAGAATTAAATTAATATAAATAAGATAGTTAAAGGATTGAAAAAAATCGTATAAAATCTACACATGATACACGTACGATAAAATTGAAATCCCACGTATTATAATTACGTGATATTATGTTTTAATAGGTTTATATTGCTAAGGAAAAAGAAGACTTGATTCATTGATTCTTGACTCAAATGGAGAAAAAGTTGTGATTTGAACGAAGGAGAATAATTTTAAGTTGGAATGATTAGAGGAGTTCAATTTTATTGGCTTAAAGATGTGCATTTTGTTAGAATACTATATTTTAATGTTGTCTATTATTTATAGATTTTTTAATACATTTTATAATTTTTTATGTCGTTTATTCCTTTTTACTATTTATGTTTAAGTCTATAACCTATTTCTAATGTTGTCTCCGAAATTCAAATATGTATCTTCCTTTTAAGAATCTAATGTACCTTATCATTGTATCTAATATTTAATAAGTAAAAATCTTTTTATAAAAATTACATGTATTACTGATATTGAGCCTTCCCATGAGAATGCAACGTACCTTATCAATGTAATGTCCTCTCTCAATAATATTATCTCGTCCCTCTCTTTAAAAAAAGGTAAAATTCCTTTTCCTTTTCTGATATTTCTTTCTTTAGATTACGTCAAATTTCTTTCTTTAAATTAGGCCAAAAGTCCAGGCAAGCCCATGAAAATTAGTGACATTAAAGATGAAACCTTACTTCCAACAACATTCCCACCATCAATATCCCAAACTAAGGTTTATGCATTTAGTGAGAGAAATATATAACTAAAGAGAAAAATCTATAATCAAGGGAGAAAACAAGTTTACATAATCTCGATCTTTGATATTTAAGATTTTAGTATGAGAAATTGTTTGAGCATATTGTAATGATTTTATATGTATGTATGTATGTATGTATGTTTTGTTTTTTTGGTTGAGAAAGGGAGATTAGCGGGGAAAGAAAGCTTTAAGCTATGGAAGGAGTTGACTCAAGTGTTGAGAATCAGCAGGTAGCTTTGTTTTGATGTCTGCTATCCAAAAGGACCTTGAATTTTCTTTACTTTGATAAGATAGTTTTGGAATTTGATATAATTGGTGAAATAAATGTATAGTGACTATGTATTACAAATGTGATTATGAGCATTGATATAGAAAAACCATGTATAACACCAAAATTTCCAATAAGACAAATGACATTCACTACACCAAAACAGACTTTTAGCGGCGTTTTTAGTGGCGTTTTAAAGGAAAACGCCGCTAATATTAGACATTAGCGGCGTTTGAAGGAAAACGCCGCAAAAAAATGAGCAATAGCGTCGTTTATTTTGAAACGCCGCTAAAAAGGATAAATAGCGGCGTTTTTTAGTAAACGCCGCTAAAAGTCTGAGCTTTCGCGGCGCTTTTGAAAAACGCCGCTAAAAGTCTGAGCTTTAGCGGCGCTTCTGGAAAAACGCCGCTAAAAGTCTGAGCTTTAGCGGCGCTTCTGGAAAAACGCCGCTAAAAGTCTGAGTATATATTGATTTTAATATATTAATTAATTATCATTATAGTTTAGGGTTTATGATTTAGCATATAAAATTTAGGGTGTAAGGTTTAGGAGTTACTATTTTAAATGTTTAGGGATTATGCATGGTGTATAGTTTATGGTTTAAAGTTTAGGGTTTCATGGGTTTAAAGGTTATGGGTTAGGGGTTAATGGTTAGGGGTTAGGGGTTTATGTTGTATGATCATTTAGGGTTTATGAGATATAAGATAGAGGTTTAGGTTTAGAGTAATTAGTCTCTTTTAATTTATATATTAAATAATTTATTACATAATTGTAAAATAGATATTAATTTTAATATATTAAATTAATTATCATTATAGTTTAGGGTTTATGGTTTAGTATATATAATTTAAGGTGTAAGGTTTAAGAGTTTCTATTTTAAATGTTTAGGGATTATGGTGTATAGTTTGTGGGTTAAAGTTTAGGGTTTCATGGGTTTAAGGGTTAAGGGTTAGGGGTTAGGGTTAGGGGTTAGGGGTTAGGGGTTTATGTTGTATGATTTAGGGATTATGAGATATAGGATAGGGGTTTAGGGTTTAGAGTAATCTCTTTTAATTTATATTAAATAATTTCTTGCATAATTGTAAAATATATTAGTAGTATAAAAAATCAATAATACATATTAGTAGTATAAAAAAATATTTTATTCTTGAAATAGTAAATTAAATGATTATAATAAATAGAGATGTCAAAAGTATGTAAATTAATTATAATTAATGTATGTAAATTAATTATAATTAACTGTAACAGAAAGAATTTATTATGAAAATAATAACAATAAGATTAATTTAAAAAAAAGTCCTTATAATTGTAATAATTTAAAAGTTATTTTATTCAAAAAATTTAAAATATATATTATTTTTCAAAATTATTGAAAAATTTTAATATTATTTTAATACCAGTTCAATTTAAAAAATTACTAAATAATATTATTTTAATATGCAAGGTATTTAGCGGCGTTTTTGAGCAAAACGCCGCAAAAAGCTAACTAAAAAACGACGCCGTTTATCTTTGTATTAGCGGCGCTAGAGAAAAAAACGCTGCAAAATAGGATTAATAGTGGCGTTTGTTTTTTCAAAACGCCGCAAAAAGAAATAAATTGAATTGAAACGGCGCGTTTTTATTTTCTCAATTTTCTCAAATTTTGGCTAAGTCTTCTTTTCTTCTTCCCAGCAGATATCTCCTTCTGCCTAGGTCTTCATCCCCTTTCCCAACTGGTAATCCCCCCTTTCTTTCTTCCCTCCTTTCTCAATTT
>CM016622.1:82385681-82811950 GCA_005393395.2 Gossypium australe | reverse complement strand
CAAATTCTTAGAAGGATTACTATGTCGTCTACAATTCCAATTGGGGAGATAACTAATCTTGGCTATCGAAGCACCTAACTCCACAAGTAGAGACATAGATGTTTTCATTGGAAGAATGATGCTTTGGACTGGACCCAAGATGAATTAATTCTGAATCCGTTTTTGAATTAATTCACTTGTGACGTTCATGGTGTGATTTACCTAAATCCTGAGTTATTCACTAACCATGTGTATGTAACTCATGTGTTTTGATATAAGTAGAGGCTTATGCTCTAAAATTGATTGAGCTAATAGCCAGCATGTTGGGTGTAACAGACCGATTTTGGGGCTAGCCGGAACAGTGGTTTCGAGACCACTAAAATGAGGTTAAGGAAAATTATTTTGATGTTATTTTATGTGTTATGGAATTAATATATGGCCATGTGAAAATTTTGGTGCTTTAATTTGAGCGATAACATGCTTAATTGTGAAAAAGGACTAAATCGCATAAAGTGAAAAAGTTCTATTTTTCAAGGTAGAGGTGTCTAATAGCCATAGAATATTAAATTGAAGGGAAAATAGGGGATTTTAGAGACCAAACTTTCAGTCAAGCTATCTCCTTCCAAGTAAGTGATTTTGGTGGTTTTGTTTGATAATTTTTGTACTTTTGGAACCCCCAAAGCTTAAGCTATCTCCTTGCAAGGTAGAGGTGTCTAATAGCCATAGAATATTAAATTTAAGGTCCTTAAAGTGCAATTAGGCCATATGGAGTGTGTTGGCCGGCCATAAGAAGCAATGGGACAAGGACATTAAATTTTTGGTCAAATTTGGTGAAATTAGATGATGAAAAGATGAATAAAACAAGATAAAAAGAAAAGATATCATCCATCACTATTCATCTTTCTTCTACCAACAAAAATTGAAGGGAAAATAGGGGATTTTAGAGACCAAACTTTTAGCCAAGCTATCTCCTTGCAAGTAAGTGATTTTGGTGGTTTTATTTGATAATTTTTGTACTTTTGGAACCCCCAAAGCTTAAGCTAGCTAATGAGGAGACTAATTTGCAATATGGTTGAAAGTCTAGGGACTTTCCATGAGAGTGTTTATGTTTTTTGCTGAGTTTTTATGGAAGAAAATGAATTTTAATGAGATGAGAAACAACTTTTGTGAAAGGTGTTATCATGAAAACACCTAAATGAGACCAAGTTGTAAATGTTGTGATTTAGTAATAAATGCATGAAATAAATGGTTTTGTAAGTTGTTGTTAGAGTAATAAATGTTCAGCTAGGCTTGTTTAATGAGAAAATGTGGTGAAAAATGATTTATGAGCCTAGGGAAAAAATCATAATTATGCCAAAGTGTAAGGGCAAAATGGTCATTTTTGCCTAAGTATAGATTTTGATGCATTATGATCATAAGATGTTTTCAATGAGCCATTTTTTTTTTGCTATAGACCAAGAAGAGCGTGGAATCAACCTTGACCGAGGGAAAGGCAAGGTTACGGAATAGACCATCTGTACCAGCCCGATTTAGGGCCTAGTCGGAACAGTGGTGCGAGACCAAAAATCCAAAGTAGTAATATGAGGTCTTAAGGTATTTGAGATGGTTGCATGATATTATGAAAGTTTCATGAAGAAATTTTATGAAAATTTCTATTAAAGGGTCCATTAGGACTAAATTCCAAAAGTTGCAAAATATGAGTTTCTAGAAGCTTTTTGTATTAAATAGCTTTAGAATATTAATTAGAAGTCCTTAAATAGCAATTTTTCCAAATTATAAATTTTGGACAAAAATGGACATGAGTTAGTAAATGGGGAATTTTTAAAGAGAAGGGCATTTTGGTCATTTATTAATTAAATGATTAAAAAGGGAAAAAGATGATAAAAAATCATATTCATCTTCTTCCTTGTGTCGAAAATTGGAGAGACTCCATAGCTAGGGTTCTTCAATTTTTCAAGCTTGCTAGTAAGTTCATTTTAGCCCCGTTTTTAATATTCTTCGTATTTTTGGAATCCTCGTATTATGAATTAGCTATTTTTAGCTATAAGATGAGCTAAGATTCATGTTCATAAATCTACCCATGTATGAGATGCTTGTAAAATGACATTTTATGGAAGATTATGAGAGTTTGATGTTAGATAAACATCTTTTTCTAAGTGAATTTCATGAAAAATGCTAGTAAGGATTAGTTTGTTAATATTATGAAATTTGTCATACATGGTAGAAATAGTGAGAATTTGTTATTGCTATAGTTGAGATAATGAATCAGCTAATCATGGAGTTTAAGAAAGTGGTATGAAAATTATTTTACGAGCCTAGGGGCAAAAGTGTTAATATGAGAAAGTTTAGGGGCAAAATAGTAATTTTGCCAAAGTATGAGCTAAGAGCCAATTTAGTCAATGTGAGTATTAAATGATCTAAATTATTATTGTAGATCAAGAAAAACGAAGCCCGGAACGAAACCGAGGCAAGAACAAAGTCGAGGGCTAAATTGCATATCTACATACATTTTGTATATCGAGGTAAGTTTGTATGATTTCCAAGCTTCATGAATATTTTCATTGAACTTCTTGTTATGTTATTAAATATACATTACTTTCATGAGAATGTTTAATGGTATGCTATACAAAGAAATTAATGAGATTAAGCATGAGAAAGTCCCGATTGAAGTTGAATTACTTAGGATACTCGATCTACCACATGAGATAAGAAAGTCCGTATAAGACCAAGCCAAGGCCTGGCATCGGCAATCAAGCAAAGTTATAATGTAAGTCCAAGACAAGTCTTGGGATTGAAGAGTTATCATGAGATGAAGACCCATGTAAGCCCAAGCTAAGGTATGGCATTGGTGAGTCTCCAAGTAAAGATGTCATGTAAGTCCAAGACAAGTCTTGGCATTGAAAAGCTATCATGAGATAGAGATCCCATGTAAGTCCAAGCCAAGGCATGGCATTGGTGAGTAACAAGAAAGATTTCATGTAAGTCCAAGCCGAGGCTCGGCATTGACCAGTTCATGAGTAAAGATACCAAATAAGACCATGTCAAGACATGGCAATGGTAAGTTCCCAAGGGAACACACAAGGAAGACTTTGAGTAAGCCCATGTCAAGACATGGCATCAATACCAAGATGAGAGATCCCATGTAAGACCATATCGAGGATATGGCTTTGGCATCGAGTTATATGTGGGATGAGATTTAGTATCCTCGATTATCCATAGAAGTTCATGGGCAAATGAGTAAAGCTTAAATAAGATAGCAAGAAAATAAGTAAGCAAAGTTATTATTCATGTTATGAATGATGAATTAGAGATTAATATTATTATAGTAGAGTATGCTGATCTATGTGATCAAGTGATACAGGTATCTTGTTTACCTCACGAGCATGAGACTAGTAAGTATCATGAGATATGTAAGAATCAGTAAGAGTAAGTAAGCTTAAATAGTTGAAATTATGATGCCATTGTTTATGCCAAATGGTTTATGTTAAACAAGTATGATGTTATGTGAATTATATGCAAACTTACTAAGCTAAATGCTTATGTCTTTTATTCTCTCTTTCCATGTAGTCCCGCCAAGCTAATCTCATGGATCATTGTCATCGGAGCTTGGAGCACACTATCAATCGCTATTTTGGTATAGCCAAGATGTTTATATTAAGTATGGCATGTATAGGAACATTTCATTTTGAGAATATGTCTTAAAAAGGGCAGAAGTATGGGCTATCAAGTTATTATACTAAGTGATTGGCCAAGATTGACTAAGTATGTATGGTTATCAATATCAGTGAAGCATGTAGTATTGTTCATGAAAGATGTAGTAATCTGAATTGTTGGATTGAATATGGAATTGATCTTGATTTCAGAGTGGCAATTGGCTTGGTAAATAGCCTTCAAGTGCCCACACGGATAGACACACGGGCGTGTGTCTAGGCCGTGCGTCCCCTGCACCTTAGTACTTTAAGTTAGATTAGACTACGGGCTAATCCCACGGCCGTTTGTTTAGGCCGTGTATGACACACGGTCAGAACATGGGCGTGTGGCCCAGGCCGTGTGAATATAGTCAGTGTCGACCACGGTCTAAGTCCACGGGTGTGTCAAGGCCGTTGAATATAGTCAGTCTCGACCATGGTTGGAAGACATGGGTGTGTCTTAGGGGTACACGGGCGTGTCCCAAGCCACATGGGCGCGTGACCCCCTATTTTAAGGAAAATTTTTCGATTGAATTACGAAAGTTTCCATATATGTGTTTAAGGCCTCGTAGGCCTATGAGATGTATGAGTTGTTTAAGAAAGAGAAGTTATTAATTTGGAACAAAATTTTATAGCCTGTAAATATAAGTTTAAGCAAGTTCAAGTATAGTAATGTCTCATATCCGGTCTTGGCCTCGGACTCGGGTATGGGGTGTTACACCATCGACTAACGCGTTTTGCACCGAGGTAAGTTTATGTGTAAACGATGCATTTTATATACACATTGTTGTTACTAATTGGTGCATGGAATGATTGAGAACATGTATGATTCAAGTGGATTGAATGTGATAGTTATTGAATAGTTTTTCTTATGAATGATGAAATAGATATGTAAATGTGAGATAACAACTCTTGATGGTGGGCTAAGTGCGATACCACTTTATTACTTAATTACGATGGGTTGTGTGCGATACCATCATCTATTTATCATATGGTGGGCTATGTGTGATACCACCGTAACTATCATTTTTGGTGGGCTATGTGCGATACCACTGTAACTATCCTTTTTGGTGGGCTATGTGCGATACCACCCTATTAAAGATTGATGGAAGCCTAAGTGCGAAACCACCGAGTGATTGGTATTACGAATGGTTTATTGAGAAATTATGATGTGTGGTATCATGTGACTTAGTGGTGTTAAGTGCAGGGATGCATGTTAATGAATATAAGCATTAAGCTTGTGATATGGTTGGAATGTGGTAAGGGAGGAAATAAGTAAGCATGATTATGAATGTGGATTGTTCTTGTTTAGTATGTAATGTTATTTATTGTTTAGCACATACTATGATGTTATTTGTTTACATGTAAACTTACTAAGCTTAAAGCTTACTCCCTTTTTCCTTTCTCTTGTTTTATAGTGACAAAGAGCCGAGTCGGGATACGAAGATAATCAGAAGATCACCCATACAATCAGCTAATCTCAGTATATTTAGAATTAGCATTTTGAATATGGCATGTATAGGAGCTAAACTAGGTGAAATGATTTGTTATTTTGGCCAAGTGTGTATTGGCTCCTTATAGATGAATCCTTTTGTACATGGCCATAATTAATGGCTTAATACTATTAATCAATGAAAATAGGAGGTTATTCAAGAAAGTGTTGTTGCACAAAATAACTTATTTGATGATTTGTTGAATGGGATCATGATATGTGGGCTAGGGTGACAAAAGAGCTTGACAAATAGCCTTGTTCATGTCCACACGGGTCTGTGTGAGACACACGGTCAGTTCCATGGGCGTGTACCCAGGCCGTGTGAAGTCTGCACCTTGAAATTGGAATTTAATTCGACACATGGTCTAAGGATACGGGCGTGTGCCTTAGTCGTGTGACCATAGTGAGGTGATGATGTCATAAACAGAATGCCAAGGTTTTGGCACACGGGCTGAGACACGGGTGTGTCGAGGCCATATGAGGGGCACGGGCCAGGGACACGGGTGTGTGTCCGGCCATGTGAAATAAGTCAGTGTTGGCCACGGGTGAGGTACATGGGCGTGTGTGACCACATGGCCCGCTAACACGGGCGTGTCCCATTTCACACGGGCGTGTGGCCCCTGTTTAGGTGAAAATTTTTAAGATCACAAAAGTTTCCGGTTGTGTACCGAAACCCCCCATGTGTATGTTAAAGGCCTCGTAGGTCCTTAATGAGTATGTTGTGATGACGATAGAGACATGTCAAGTTGGGACTGAAATTTTATAGACTAAAGTTGTGTGATTAAGTGGATTAAGTCCGGTAATGCCTCGTTCCCGGTTCTGACATAGAATACGGGTAAGGGGTGTTACATTGGGTACATGACTTGTGTATGGAACAAATTTACTAACAACAATGGAATTCATAGCTCGATTAAAGAGTTAATGATATCCTCTCATTGGCATTCTGTGGATTGATAAATATGGAATGTGGTCATAGGTTGCTTGTTCTCGAACAAGTAATTTATCACAGTCATTTGTTGATAGTGATCATATTAATCATTAATAAGACAAAATGGTGACAATGAGATAAAATATGATTGTATTGAGTGAGCAGATTTAACTCAAAGGAATCAAGGATATCATATGAAGGTAACACACACATAACGAGGTCATTAGACAAAATAGTTGGATGAATTGCTTTTGTAAAGAGCATACAATAAGGAGTTTTCAGTCATGATACTTCTTATGGACTAACTCTGTGATAAAGTAAATCGCGAATTATCGGAACGATACTTTTGGAAATAATTGTAATTACTCGAGCTTAATTGTATATGTCTGATTGGTCCCTGCGCTAGCTCAACAAAAGCTCGATCAGACTGCATTTGAATTAGAAGAAAATTCTACAATTTGGTAAATAATTTAATTGAGTCGATTTATTCGATGTGGAATTAAATTGGGCAGTCATCAGAATTATTCGATGTGGAATTATTTTTCTTGAAAAATTAATTTTAGAAAATCTCAATAATGTTTGAGAAAATTAATTTTGATTAAGTAAAATTAAATTATTAAAATTAATTAAAATAAATATGATATTTTTGGAAATTAATTTTCAAGTAAGACAATCGGCCCAATGGGCAATTGAACTTGAAAATTGAGCCCAAGAACCAAAAATCGGGATCAAGACCCAAAACCGGTCGAATAGGGCTCGGTATGTGAAATCAGGTCGATAGTTCAACCGGTGGCTAGATCGGACCAGTCAGGCTATCCTTGGCCCAGATCAAACTGACAACAATCGAATTGGCTCGAGGTGTCGTGAGGGTGTCGTGCCTGCACCACTGACACAGCGGTGCAAGTGACTACGATGACAACATTCCAGTGGTCGACGGATGGTCGATGGCGGTGGTTCTTTGTTGGTTGAGCAGTGGAAAAATTACACTCCTATTGGGACTCTATCGGATAAATCTGATTTTAGATCAACTATTCCAAAACTAATATGATTTTAATAAATTTAATATTAAATTTAATTAAATACTTATAATGATAGTATTTTATTAATTTAATATTAAATTAATTATCTTAATATTAAATTTAATCTAATATTTATTTTGATAAGTATTATATTAATTTAATATTAAAGTGATTATATGCAATCATAGTTGAACTCTCTAAACCCTCTTTATATAAAAAGAGTCATGGGTCATTATTTTAGATACACTTGAATTCAAGAGATAGTTATAGATAGAAAATTCTTTGAAGAAATAATTTCAAAAGATTTCTAAAGATTATTTTTTTATTTACAACTTGACCCAGAAGTTTAGAGAAAATGCAAAATTGCCCCATTTGTGGAAAATTTTCTGATTCGAAGCGAGCCCACACTCAATAGATGCGAGCTTCAGGATAGCGGAAAAGACTACTCGGTCAAAGCATTCATCCTCGATGAATCGAAAAGGTAAGATTTTGATTACGTGTTTTTTTACTTTAGAAAACACAACCAAGTTATAGTTTTGGGAAAAAAAATTAAAACTCAGATTTTTCCCTTAAACTTATTTTCCTTTGTGTTTTCCAAACCCGATTTTCTAACATAAGAAAGTTTTGAATCCCCACACCATAAACTGTCACAACTAATATGCCTCGTCGCGAAGCAAAGATATTGCACCCTTCAATTTCTGCTCTACAGTGCAGTCCAGGTTATCAATGATTCTTTCGATGGCCTCCAACCAATATTGGACCATCGTTGGGGTAATCCCAGTGGCACCTTAAAACAACTCAGCACCATTAGACCAGAGTCGTTCAGTTACCAACCCTCGACTTCCAAATCCGGATTGGGTCCCAACAACCCTCTGTAGAACCCTCAACATAGCTTGGGACAATGCGCCATCCCCTATATTTTAAGTTTGGGGTTCAATCTCTACGGTAGGCATCTCTACTGCCTCACTAGTCTCTAAGTTGGGAATTGTAACACCCCTAACCTGTAACCATCACCGGTTTAGGGTTAAAAGGCATTGCCGATCATATGGAAACTTTTACGGACATTTCATAACTTAATTTGACAAATCACATCAAAGTGTCTCTTAAATAGGTCTACGAGACCTCAAGCATGCTTTAGAAAATCGTTGGGACTAAACCGAACACAAACGAAAATTCTCAGAAATTGAAAATTTTTTCGAAGTTACAGAGGTCACATACCCGTGTGGGTAGGCCATGTGCCTCCCACTGCCTCAGACACGCCCGTGTGTCTAAGCCGTGTCAAAACAGGGCATACATACTAACTTGTTCACACGGCCTGAGACGCGCCCGTGTGCTTCACCCATGGTCGACACTGACTTGCACCACACGGCCAGTCATACGCCCGTATGTCTTGCCCGTGGTCGATTCTAACTTGTTTTAAATTGCAACCTTGAAGGACACGGTCGAGCCACACGCCCTTGTGCTCAACCGTGTGGGCAATTATAGGCCATTTCCAAGGCCAAAATGCCACCCACACTTGGGTCATCCTTACAGACACATACAAGCATCATCCCATACACAATTGGCAACCAAAACACATCAAATTGTGTATCATTTCTACTCAATTATAAGCCTAACAACCATACCAACTTAATAGTCATTTAACTCAATATAACCACAAGCACTTCAAAGTATAATCCATCACAAATTTACCATCAATAATATGCTAGCTATACATCAATAAGCTTACCATTCATATGACCATTTCATTTGTTATCAAGCTATACCAAAACTAGCATCATAGGACATAACTAGTTATTCATAACACAACCATATATCTAGCCATATCACATGGCCATTTACATATATCAAACATATCCCAAAACAACTAGGCTATACATGCCATATTTAGCTATATACACATTCCAAAGTACCAAAATAGAGATTGATAGTTTGGTGATGATCCTCGACGATTCCCGAGCCTTAAATAGCTTTGACGTTCTGTAAAACAGAGTAAACACACATAAAGTAAGCTTTCAAAAGCTTAGTAAGCCATATACAAATAAACTTAACATAAAAGGCACATAATCACATTGATACAATGTCAATAATATTTCTCATTTGAAATTTTATAACATGTTCTTTGGATCATTTGTTCATCCATAGAATGCCAACATATCACATAACAAAGCTTCACTTATGCTCATAACACATTCAAGCCACTGTCCCAGACAATGCCAACGTCCCATACGTGGTCTTACATGTAATCAAATATTGATGCCACTGTCCCAGACAGGGTCTTACACGAATCAATATGATGCCAATGCCCAGACATGGTCTTACACGTAAATCTCATATCGATGCCAACACCCCAGACGTGGTCTTACACGAAATCTCAAATCAATGCCAATGTCCCAGAGATGGTCTTACATGATATCACATATCGAAAACCTATGTCATGACATATGTAATCCTATCTATTCCTAGGTTTGTATGGGGTTTCTCAAACATTGTTACACTATCGATACATCCTTGGATTCATATATATTTATGATCGCTGGAATCAGAGTCTTAAAATTTATAAAGAGAATGATCGAACCTGCAAACTAACTCTGATAACGATTAAAGGCAAGTGTACCTATCGAACAGTAGTATAGCTTAGGCAAGACCGGATTGTCGAACCCAAAGGAACTAAAAGTACTAATACTAACCTTCTTTTCATTATCTAGCCTAAAATAAGTGAAGTTGTTAAATCTAATCTAACTAATACTAAGCTAAAGATGCAAAGACAAAAAAAAATGAAATTGGGAAATAACTTGAAGGAAGACTCTGTTGATTTAAGGCGATACCTTCAGGAAGAATCCACCTAGACTTCACTTGTTATTTAACCCTGAACCATACGAGTTATTCACTTGACTTGCTCCGTAGGATTCCCTGATTTATATTAAACCCTCTCTCAAGGCGAATAACGTCTAACCCTAGGTTAATTAATTGAAATCTCTTTCTCATTAATAACCCCTTAGAATAGCAGTAAATCGATCTATGGATTCCCATATTAGGTTTTACCCTAATCCAGAAAAATCTCGTCACCCTATCTCTAGGCGCGCGAACGACTCCGCTTTAATTATGCTAGGTCTATTCTTAAGCAGGGACTTTTGCTCCTCCACCTAAGAACATCTGACTTGAATTAATATCCCAGAAACATTAATGACAAGAATTAAGTGCACATAATTAAGAACAAATCAAGTATTTATCTTATAGTTCAGAAAAAAATAACAAGATTCATCTAGGTTTCATCCCCTTCAGGTATCTGAAGGGTTTAGTTTATATCAAATAAAGAAAACATCTCAGAAGAAAAGATAAGACAAAACATAAGAAATCCCTAAAACTCCCTGAAGGAATTGAAGGAGAGATCCGTCGTCTTGAGTAGAATTCCGGCTTCTTGAGATGGATCAACTGGCTATCTTCGAGTGATTCCCACAACTCTGACCTTTTAGGCTTGGCTCCTTGGCCTAGCTAACCGCCCCCTTTCAGGTAACACTTAGAGGGTTTATATAGGCTCTTGGAATGTGTTTCTTCGCCCCAAAGTATCCAAATCCAAATGAAATTGCTCTTTGCCACGACAGGGGCACCGCCATGGCACATGCCCATGTGACTAGTCTTCAAGCCGTGTTCAGACTTCTTTAATGAGACACAACCGTGTGAATCGAGGGTAAGGTCGTGTTCTAGATGATCAATGCAGCACGGCCATGTGGGCTTAAGTCCAGGCCGTGTGGATTTCGTGATATGGCCCATTTACTCCGTTTTGGGCCAGTTTTATGTTCTTTTCAACATCGGGTGCTTTCCTAGGTATAAGACATGAAAAGAAAGGATTAAGAGCACCTTTTTATATCAATCGAGGCTTAAATCATCCGAAAGCATACTAAATGTCGGATTAAAATATGTTATTTTTACGGTTTATCAAATACCCCCACACTTAAGCTTTTGCTTGTCCTCAAGCAAAATTCTCAACTTACTATTAAAACAAACTTTCCATGATTCATAATCCCTATCAACAATGTCTCATCATAATTCATAGATAATTTATACATGGATGATCTAACTCGAAGAGTCCTAAAGATTCAAATAGTCAAAGTCATACATTTGTAGCACAAAAATGTAGGTGTCTCCCCTTATCTAAATAATTACCTTTGATTCAAAATTGACAAGGATTGACATCCTCACTAAAGATTCACTCAAATCACTCGATGTGTTTAAGGTTCAAAATTAAGCACTCAAAAGTCGAACATGAAAAGTTAATCCCATAGGCTTGCCTGAAAATCAAATCTCCACCACTGTAAAATGAGATGATGAACAGATCAAAAGGTCTTTATCAGGGTTGTAACGGGGCTAGGGTTAAAGGTGTGGAATAAGGCTAAATTAGAAGGTTAGGATCGAGATTGAATTTACAAGTTCCTACCTAGAAAATACTGAGATAATATTTACATCAACTGAAAAGTAATAATCCTACTAACACGAGCTTTTCTTTCGAAAATAAGCTCACCACTAATACTGAATATACTTCGATTTTTTTTAGAACAATAATAAAAGATGAATTCAACTACTGAACTAATTTACTTAGGTAACTTAATCAAATCATATCTCGATCAAAGGGTAGTCAAAAGGAATGGTGATAACAAATACAAAGGGGTTTTGGGTTAATATTAGGTGAGTCAATAAAAAGGGTTGTTAGGATCAACGGGGTTCACTAGGGGTTAATTATGAAGTTAAGCTTTTTAGTGGAGTCGGTGGGTTAAATCCTAGGTGCCTTTATCATCTCAGTATATCAAATCATAAATGTGGTCTTAACATGTATAATCAAGGCAAGTTCTAGAATAACAGTTCATAGTTGACACACTCATAATCAATAAAGTGAGCATGAAAAAGGATATATGCTCTATAAGGCTCAAAATCTCACAAAAATTATGGGTGTTTTGACATCAACCTTGTAAATTTCAAACTTCCAGATAATATTCAGATTCAGCTCAACAACCTAGCAAAGATTTTAATTCTGAAAAATAGACTTATCATGCTTGATTCTCTAATATTCTTCTAATTTAATCATCAATGCACAATTAACTATGACTTAATCTAAAACATATCAATAAAAATCATAAACCATCAGAAATTTCATCCTAATTAGTAATATGAGGAAATTACTTAAAAACAAGACTAAATTTAGGGATTTTGAGAATAATGAAGAAAGATAGGCCGGATTTGAGAATAATGCAAAAAGTTAGGCCCTTTCTTCAATTAAATATTCACCCCCCCACTTAAGATGTACATTGCCTTCAATGTACAAAGATGTATATAAAACATAAGAGAGAGGGAGAGGTGAAACTTCCTGAATTTGGATGGTTTCCCGGAGTTGGAAGTCGATAGGGGTGGTGGCTGCTGCCGAGCTCTGTCCTAGATGAAGAAATTGGGGAGCTCGTAGAGAGTTAGCCAGGATTTATTAAGACACATTTAAAATAAACTAAATAAATATTTAAAGATAAGAAAACTAAAGAACATGAAAATAAAAAGTAAAATAAAGTTAAAAGAAAAGGTGGATGGACCGAAGAGTCCTTATTGATGGATTGTAACACCCCAAACCCGGCCCAATTGCTACGACCGGATCTGGTATGTCACTAAGAAAATTTTTTTTGTCAAACATGTCGTATTTTTCAGAAAAGCCCAAATATATTTCATATAGAATATGTCTTTGTAAAATAAAACCAAACTTAATTACATGCCTTAGTTTAATTAAAATAAAATTTAAATAACTAAAAGTAATTAAAACAAAATATAAACTAGTGGCCCATGGCCTTATTACAACGAGATTTTAAAATCCACTAATTAAAAATATAAAATAATAACTTGAGTCTTTTTGCTAAATCCACATATTCTTCTGCATGGCTACCTTGCGTTCCTCTCCAGCCCGGTCCGAAGCACTAGGTATCACCTGAAATGTTAATTAAAGGATGAGTCGCGAGACTCAGTGTGCAACCCTCATGCACCACTAGATTCTGGGCCTTAAGCCCGTTAAACAAAATAAACAGTTTAATACTCATAATAAAAATTAATAACAAATAATATGCAAGGCCCAACCCGTTTGCCTAGGTTTCCATCCGCTACACGCCCCCGTACCAACCGTACACACCATTGGGGATTTCTACAATCGACCCACACGCTACACATCATGATGGCAGTCATGCTGCTCATCCACATATAATGGCCGAAGCCCTTATAACATATAATGGCTGAAGCCCGTATAACATTTAATGGCCGAAGCCCGTATAACAATTCACGGCATTAGCCGCTACATCAGATCACGGTAAAACCGCTACACATATAACGTATAACTTCCTCCTTTCATCAACCCAACCCATGCAATCACATACAAGCATTTTACTTATAACATATAAACAGATTATTTACTAACCTGGTGAACCGCTTTTACCCTCATTGGGCTTTCATCAATAAACCGAGATGTCGACAATTATCAAACATATAAATCTTATGATCATGCATTTTATGATTAGATCTAGATGGTGGGGAAGTATTACACACCTGTTATCGCGAAGATCTATTATCCTTAACGTAGAGCCTTATTTGTCGAATCTCGAAAATCCCTAAGAACGTCACCTCCCTACCTTCGGCTTTTCTACCAAATCGGCTTTAATGGAACAGATCCGGCTTCTAGGAATAAAGAGTATAATTGATAGGGCCGGATTAAAGAGGAGTATACGGCTTACGGTGCACCTTCGGGAAATAGAGATTTCACTTGTAGATTCGGCTTTGAGAAGAGAAGAGGGGAAAGTAGCTGTGTTTGGAGAGTTACGGCAAAGAAAAGGTTTTGAGAGAAAAGAAGAAGAGAATTTCGGCTAGGTGAGGAAGAAAAAGAATGAAAGCATGGATGATCACTTGGCTTATATAGATTTCGGCAATGCTCCCCTTCCCAGAGTTGGATTTTCGGCCAACTCTGCTGTCATCTGATAGCTTTTATCTTAATCCCTTATCTCCTCAAAAATAACCCTCATCTTTCTCTTTATTATCTTCCTATTTATTAATAAAATAAAAGAATTAAAATCCCTATTTTGTAGCTAGTGTGCCGTCCACTCCTAAGGCTCCTAAGTGCCGAATTTTTGACCCAGAACTTGGGCTCTAAATAGCCCTCACTTGGCCCAAACTCCTCCCCGCTTATGACGCCACCTTATGCCCACTTAAACTCCTCAGATCTTTGGGCCACAAGCCCAGCTTGTCACTTAATTAACTATCTACTTAAATTATGAGCTAACACCATTTATTAGCCACCTAACCCAATTTTTTAAAGCCCAAAATATTACTTAAATTACCCAGAACATTAATCTAAACCCTAATCCAAATTTTTAATCAAGGCCTCAGTTCAACCTTAACTTCTTAATTACAAATTAATCAAGCACCACATATAAATGCACAGGCCTATATTTAGGATATTACAGTTTTACCCCCTTAAAAGAAATTTTGTCCTCGAAATTTACCTAATCAAAAGAGATGGGGATACTGTTGTCGTATAACATCCTCTGGCTCCCACGTCGCCTCTTCTGCGCCGTGATTTTGCCATAAAACTTTGACCAAAGGAACAGGCTTCCTTCTCAATACTTTTATATCTCGATCCAAAATTTGTACTGGTTCCTCCTCAAAAGATAAATCTGGCCTTACTTCAATTTCTTCCACTGGCACTATGTGCGATGGATCAGATCGATATCGTCTCAGCATCAAGACATGGAACACGTCCTGTATCTGCTCCAACTCTGAAGGCAACTCCAAATGATAAGCCACTGGCCCCACACGTTCTAACACCCTATAAGGCCCAATAAACCGGGGACTTAGTTTCCCCTTTCGTCCAAACCTCATTACTTTCTTCCACGGAGATACCTTCAAGAAGACTTGGTTTCCTACTGCGAATTCCACCTCCTTTCGCTTTAGATCGGCATAAGATTTCTGCCGATCAGACACTTCCTTCAATCGAGTCCGTATTAACTTAGCTTTTTCCTCCGTTTCCGAAACTAGTTCCGGACCCAATACCTGACGTTCACCCAACTCCGTCCAACAAGTTGGAGTACGACATCTCCTTCCATATAATGCTTCATACGGCGCCATTTGAATACTAGCTTGATAGCTATTATTGTACGCGAATTCAGCCAAGAGTAAATGCTCCTCCCAACTACCCCTAAAATCGATGATGCAACCCCTTAGCATATCCTCCAAGATCTGAATTACCCTCTCAGACTGACCATCAGTCTGTGGGTGAAAAGCGGTACTGAAGTCTAACCTTGTTCCCATTGCCTGATGAAGAGCCTTCCAAAATCGTGACGTGAACCTAGGGTCCCTATCTGATATGATCGACACCGGTACACCATGTAATCTTACAACCTCAGCCACGTACAACTTAGCCAACTTTTGCAAAGAGTAGTCGACCCGAATTGGTATGAAGTGAGCAGACTTCGTCAGCCGATCCACAATTACCCAAATTGAATCTTTCTTGGTGGGTGTAAGGGGTAACCCATTAACAAAATCCATTGTGATTCCCTCCCATTTCCATTGGGGAATCTTTATAGGCTACAACAATCTCGAAGGCAACTGGTGTTCAGCTTTGACTTGCTGACACGTTAAACACTTTCCCACATATTCCGTAACTTCTTGCTTCAAACTTGACCACCAAAACTGGTCTCGTAAATCCCGATACATCTTAACTCTTCCAGGATGCATAGCATCGGGGATACTATGCGATTCTCGAAGAATCATCTGCCTTAGCTCCTCATCTTTTGGCATACAAACCCCACGGAAACACAAAACTCCATCATTATTCAGACTATAGTCCTTTACTTTACCCTCCTGCACTTGTCGGATTCGAGTACTTAAGACTTCATCCAAAAGTTGCTTCTCCTTGATTAGACTTGTCCATAGAGGTCTTACTTGAAGCTCAGCCATCAAACTACCATCCTCATACAAACAAAGATGAGCGAACATCGCCCTTAGGTCTGCTATCACCTTCCTACTCAACGCATCTGCCACCACATTCGCATTGCCGGGATGGTATTCAATCGAGCAATCATAGTCCTTCAAGAGCTCGATCCACCTACGTTGTCATAAATTTAACTCCTTCTGAGTAAGGAGATACTTCAAACTTTTATGGTCGGTGTAAATTACCGACTTTTCCCCGTACAGGTAGTGCCTCTAAATCTTCAGAGCAAACACTACCGCCACCAATTCCAAATCATGCGTAGGGTAGTTCAACTCATGCGGTCTCAACTGTCGAGATGCGTATGCCACAACTTTCCCATCTTGTATCAGCACACACCCTAACCCTGTGTGTGACGCATCACAATAGACAGTAAATTCTTTTCCCGCCTCTGGCTGGATTAACATCGGTGCTTCCGTCAGAATTCTCCTCAGCCTCTCAAAGCTCTCCTGTTGTTTGTCACTCCACACAAAAGATACTCCCTTCCTCAACAAATTAGTTAATGGTGCTACTATTGAAGAGAACCCCTCAACGAACCTTCGATAATATCCTGCTAATCCTAAGAAACTTCGAATTTCTGCCACAGACTTCGACGATTTCCAATTTAACACAGCTTCGATTTTCCGAGGGTCTACCCTAATCCCCTCTGCGGAAACTACATACCCTAGAAAAGTCACTTCCTTCAGCCAGAACTCACATTTACTGAACTTGGCGTACAACTGCTTTTCCTTCAAAATTTGCAACACCACTCGGAGTTGTGCATCATGCTCCTCTTCAGACTTGGAATAGACCAATATATCATCGATAAACACTACGACGAACCGATCAAGGTATGGCTGAAACACCCGATTCATCATATCCATAAAAGCTGCTGGCGCGTTCGTCAAACCGAATGGCATTACCAAAAACTCATAATGACCGTAGCGTGTCCGAAATGTCGTCTTATGAATATCTCCTTCTTTAGCCCTTAATTGATGATATCCTGACCTTAAATCAATCTTAGAAACGACCGAAGCTCCTTTGAGCTGGTCGAACAAATCATCGATTCTTGGTAATGGGTACTTCTTCTTAATCGTCAACTTATTCAGTTGACGATAGTCCACGCACATACGCATGGATCCGTCCTTCTTTTTCACGAATAGGACCGGCGCTCCCCATGGAGACACACTCAGTCGGATGAATCCTCGATCCAATAGCTCCTGAATTTGAGCCTTGAGCTCCACCAGCTCCTTCGGCGCCATTCGATAAGGGGCAATAGATACCGGCACCGTACCCAGGAGTAGTTCTATTCCAAACTCCACCTCGCGATCCGGGGGTAATCCTGGCAACTCCTCCGGAAAGACGTCTGCGAAATCCCTGACTGTTCGAACCTCATCGACAGTCACCTTTTTAGCATCCAAAGCACTAATAAAAGCTAAAAAGGCGTTACATCCCTTCCGAATCATCTTAACAGCTTTCAAGGCCGACACTACGTTGGACAAATAATTCCTTCTTTCTCCTAACACAACCACCTCCCCGCCTTCCGGGGTACTTAACACCATGCGCTTAGACCCACAATCCAACTTAGCACGATGCTTTGACAACCAATCCATTCCTAGGATAAGATCGAACTCTCCGAATGGCAATTCCATTAAGTCTGCCGGAAACACTACCCCTTGAGTCTCTAAAGGTACATCCTTAAACAGCTTGTCTACTACCCTAGATTGTCCTAGGGGACTAACCACAGTCATCTTCCTAGTAGTTGTTTCGGGATCTATACTTAAGGTCTCAGATATCGAACCTGCAATATAGGAGTAGGTTGACCCAATATCAATCAAAGCAAGAAAAGGGCTGTCAGCTATAAGAAACGTACCGGTTATGACATCCGGCGCGTCACCATCCTCCTGTCAACGAATTGCATAAACTAGACCCGGCTGCCTTGTATCTACATTACCGGCACCTCTACCAGGTGCTCCACGACCACGACCAGCCCCATTTCCTCCTCTACCTGCACCACGACCCCTTGGTCCAGGCTGATCACCTCTCCTCCCTTGATCAGCACCTCGGCTCGTTGGCTGCCCCCGATCCATCTGAGGACAGTCCTTAATCAGATGTTCTGTGGACCCACACTTAAAGCATCCACCTGTTTTTATTCTGCACTCCCCATAATGCGTCCTCCCACATGTAGAACATGCTTGATTTTGACTTGTCGGAGCACGAACTGGCCCATCAGCCCTAGGCCTCTTCTGAAAATTCCCCGATGCTCCTGATGGCCCAAAACTCCTCTTATTCTTACCCCGATCCTTATCCATTTCTTGTCTCTCAACCCGTTTCACTTCCTCAGCTATTTTAACCTTATCTACCAAAACAGCAAAAACCCTTTCCCGTTGCGGTGCTATCAGAACCCTTAACTCATTTCTCAGCCCATCCTCGAACCGAACACAACGTTCATACTCCGTTGCTACCATTCCTCGAGCGTAACGACTCAAGCGCAGAAACTCGGCCTCATATTCGGCCACAGACTTACTTCCCTGTACCAAGTTCAGGAATGCCTCCCTTTAGGCATCTATATAGCTGGCCCCGACATACTTCCCTTGAAATGACTCCCTAAAGAAGTCCCAGTCAATCCGGTCTGCGGCAGTACCTTCTTTCACCGTGAGCCACCACTGGTAAACCTCGTCCCGGAGGAGAGACACGACCCCTTTCAACTTTTCCTCTACCGTAAAGTCTAAGTCGTCCATTATGCGCTCAGTCACTTCCATCCAGTACTCAGCTATGTTGGGGGCTACCCTAGAAACTCCCCTAAACATTTCTGCCCCATTGGCCTTAAGCCGCTCCGGCACCGATTTCCGGGCTCTTGTGCCCATGCCTACTCTAGCAACTCTCTCAAGGACTCGCAACATCGCCTGAGATACAGCATCATCTCCAATGGCCTGATCTCACAACTCTCCCTCCACAGCTAGAGGATCTGGCAGTTCGTTCCCTGACCCGTGGCCAGACCCTATTGGCTCAGACAAGGTCATCCTACCCCTACCGCATCCACGCGGCGGACGTCCTCGACCCCTTGTACTCATCCTTCTGATTTGGTTTATCTGATTAAGAATTTTATGAATCATTATTTCTTTCCACTGATTTATCGCGAACAGTCTTATGGTGAATAGTTTTAAGAAGTAGTTCTTTCGAATCCATACACAATATAGTCTCAAGTTCATACATTCAATCACCAACATTCATGAACTCGCATTCATTATAGAAAAGTGTTGTTGTCGTTGCTATTGTTGTTGTTTTCACTACCCAGGGGTATTTTCGTAATTTTATCTTACAAGGGTATTTTCGTAATTTTTCAAGATAGGGTCCTTGGTGATTTTGTGAAATAGGGGTGTTTTGGTAATTTTGCAATCCCAGGGGTATTTCGGTAATTTTGAAATCTGGGGGTATTTCAAAAATTTTAAAATCTGAGGGTATTTCGGTAATTTTGAAATCCGAGGGTATTTCGGTAATTTTGAAATCCGAGGGTATTTTGGTAATTTTACCCACTAGGGGTATTTTGGTCATTTTGCAAAACAAGGGTAGTTTAGTAATTTTTTTCAAACTTTGATGTTGTTATCGGAAATTTTCACAAATCAAAAATGTTTTCAAAATTTTACAAAACCTTGGGATTTTTTTTTTCAAAAAGAAAATATGGTGGTTGGTCCCTTTCAGGTTTTAGTCATAGGGTTTAGCCCATCCACAAGTCCTCGTAACTAGGATGAATAGTCACTACGCACCAGGTAGGATTCTAGTGAAGAAGAGGTGAGTCGCTAGGACTGCTTAAGTACCAAGCTCTCCCTGAATCCATTCCTAGACATGCGTATGCCCATTGCCACACCCTAACTCGACTGAGGTGAACAGCCACTACGCACCAGGTAGGATTCCAGCGAAGAGGAGGTGAGTCACTAGGACTGCTTAAATACCAGGCTCTTTCGGATCCTTCCTAGACATGCGTATGACGGTTACCACACCCTAGCCTTGCGGCTCGTTAACGGGTTTGTTCAGTGAAATTAAGTTTTATGAATTTTTAAGAAGTAGTTTGTACTAAGCCTAAAGTCCATCAAGTTCTAATTCTAACTTAGTCTACGTCCCACTAGGCCCACTAAGCCCACATATATAAAGATCACACAATGGTTCGGAGTACTTACCTGACGGACTTGGGCCGGAGACGCAGGTGCCATGCCGAGCTAATAGATCTGTTATTACTTAAATATATATATATATATGTTTCAAAAGCCCATTTTCAAAAAACGTTTTGAGCCCAAAAACCCCAGAGCTGAGTTTTGAATCGGGCTCTGATACCAATTTGTAACACCCCAAACCCGGCCCAATTGCTACGACCGGATCTGGTATGTCACTAAGAAAATTTTTTTTGTCAAACATGTCGTATTTTTCAGAAAAGCCCAAATATATTTCATATAGAATATGTCTTTGTAAAATAAAACCAAACTTAATTACATGCCTTAGTTTAATTAAAATAAAATTTAAATAACTAAAAGTAATTAAAACAAAATATAAACTAGTGGCCCATGGCCTTATTACAACGAGATTTTAAAATCCACTAATTAAAAATATAAAATAATAACTTGAGTCTTTTTGCTAAATCCACATATTCTTCTGCATGGCCACCTTGCGTTCCTCTCCAGCCCGGTCCGAAGCACTAGGTATCACCTGAAATGTTAATTAAAGGATGAGTCGCGAGACTCAGTGTGCAACCCTCATGCACCACTAGATTCTGGGCCTTAAGCCCGTTAAACAAAATAAACAGTTTAATACTCATAATAAAAATTAATAACAAATAATATGCAAGGCCCAACCCGTTTGCCTAGGTTTCCATCCGCTACACACCCCCGTACCAACCGTACACACCATTGGGGATTTCTACAATCGACCCACACCGCTACACACCATGATGGCAGTCATGCTGCTCATCCACATATGATGGCTGAAGCCCTTATAACATATAATGGTCGAAGCCCGTATAACATTTAATGGCCGAAGCCCGTATAACAGTTCACGGCATTAGCCGCTACATCAGATCACGGTAAAACCGCTACACATATAACGTATAACTTCCACCTTTCATCAACCCAACCCATGCAATCACATATAAGCATTTTACTTATAACATATAAACAGATTATTTACTAACCTGGTGAACCGCTTTTACCCTCATTGGGCTTTCATCAATAAACCGAGATGTCGGCAATTATCAAACATATAAATCTTATGATCATGCATTTTATGATTAGATCTAGATGGTGGGGAAGTATTACACACCTGTTATCGCGAAGATCTATTATCCTTAATGTAGAGCCTTATTTGTCGAATCCCGAAAATCCCTAAGAACGTCACCTCCCTACCTTCAGCTTTTCTACCAAATCGACTTTAATGGAACAGATCCGACTTCTAGGAATAAAGAGTATAATCGATAGGGTCGGATTAAAGAGGAGTATACGGCTTACGGTGCACCTTCAGGAAATAGAGATTTCACTTGTAGATTCGGCTTTGAGAAGAGAAGAGGGGAAAGTAACTGTGTTTGGAGAGTTACGGCAAAGAAAAGGTTTTGAGAGAAAAGAAGAAGAGAATTTCGGCTAGGTGAGGAAGAAAAAGAATGAAAGCATGGATGATCACTTGGCTTATATAGATTTCGGCAATGCTCCCCTTCCCAGAGTTGGATTTTCGGCCAACTCTGCTGTCATCTGATAGCTTTTATCTTAATCCCTTATCTCCTCAAAAATAGCCCTCATCTTTCTCTTCATTATCTTCCTATTTATCAATAAAATAAAAGAATTAAAATCCCTATTTTGTAGCTAGTGTGCCGTCCACTCCTAAGGCTCCTAAGTGCCGAATTTTTGACCCAAAACTTGGGCTCTAAATAGCCCTCACTTGGCCTAAACTCCTCCCCCCTTATGACACCACCTTATGCCCACTTAAACTCCTCAGATCTTTGGGCCACAAGCCCAGCTTGTCACTTAATTAACTATCTACTTAAATTATGAGCTAACACCATTTATTAGCCACCTAACCCAAATTTTTAAAGCCCAAAATATTACTTAAATTATACAGAACATTAATCTAAACCCTAATCCAAATTTTTAATCAAGGCCTCAGTTCAACCTCAACTTCTTAATTACAAATTAATCAAGCACCACACATAAATGCACAGGCCTATATTTAGAATATTACATGGATGGTTCGCGAGGTGGGTGTGACCTCTAGGGCTGCTGAGGTGCTGGCGGTGGCGGAAGTGTTGTGATTCCCAAGCAGCCTTTAGAACTCCTCGGGTTGCGGTGGTGGTGGCCGTGATTCCCAAGGAGTGATTCCTTAGTAGCCTGACAAATTTGACACTTAAGAAACTAAAATACATTAAACTAAATTAAGCATAAGATTGTCAAAGAGAAGGAAATCGAAGCAAAATAGAAAAGAAAAATAAAAACTAAATGGTCTCAAAGACCCCTGGCTTGTTGTTTGGATGAAGCGGTCGGCATGAGTTTGTGAATGTCGGTCTCCCTAAGGAGACTACGCTTGCCTTCTTCCGCTTATTCGACATTGATATTTGTGGCTCAAGAGTCTAGAGACTTTGTTATGGAGAGGGGAGAAAAAGGAAGAGAAGAGAATCAGAAAAGTAGTGGAAAGTGGATGAGAAGAATGGGGAAGGGAGGTTTAAATAGAGGCTCAATTCTGACATTCTCCCGCGCCCGTGGACCGAGGGCTTGTCGATGCACACAGCCACTTCGCACGGTCGTGTGTCTAGGCGTGTCATTTCTCCATGCCCATTTTTCAGCCGGCCACGCCCGTTGGTGACAAGTCAGTATGTTGGCACGGTTGGGAGGCACGGGCGTGTTCTGCCCGTGGTTTGCAAGTTAGTAGCTTCACACGGTCGTAGGGCACGGCTGTGCCATTTTGTCGGTGCCCCTGGGGGAGTGGTTGAGTTCGTGACTTCAAAAATTTGTTGGGACTGATTTGTACTACCTCTGCTATGTCAGTACGGAGATTTTGGTGGTCCACACGGCCACGGCCATGGCCGTGTGCAAGGCCGTGTGGCTTGGAAATCTGCACTTTTGTGTTAGTTTAGAAACTAAATTTTTAGAACTAAGAAAAGAAAATTAACTAAAAATAAATGCGAAAGTAAATAGGGTTAGTGCTCGGGTTGCCTCCCGAGAAGCGCTCATTTATAGTCTTAAGCTAGACTTTCCTTATATTTGAAAAAAAAAATATTAGGGAGGTTTAAAGGTTTGAATATCTTCCCTCATGCTTACAGTTCTATTTTCTTGATAAAGTTTAAGTCGAGAAGCATTTACCTTAAAAGTACCGAATGTTGGATTGCTTACCTCAACTGTTCCGTGTAGGAAGATATTGTGTACCTTTAGAGGAATTTCTTCGTTTACTTTCAGGCCTGATGTGGTGATGTGAGGGTTGGCTTTGTCTAACAATACCTGGTCTCCTATTTTGAAATGGTTTGATGTTCCTACGAGCTCTTCTGGGGGCTCCTTCGATATTACTTCATGCGGTTACGGTTCTTCCTTGATTTGTGTTTCCTGCTCTTTTAGTTTGTCGACCTTAAGGCTTCGTTCCTTATGTAAATTCTCTTTGTTGGTATTAGGTTCGTGATTCGGCTCAGGTTTGTATCCTTGTGGTGTTTCCTGGGATGAAGGTTGCACAAATTGATTATGAACTAAATTGTCTTTCTTACCTTCATCGATTGTTGTCCTGGCCGAGTCAAGAGCTTGAAGACTGATTGATTCGTTACCTACACAAAGTATGAGTTCTCCTGTGGCAACATCAATTTTAGTCTTGGCAGTTGCTAGGAAGGGTCTTCCTAAAATTAAGGGGATTGAATTATCCTCGTCCATGTCTAAAACAACAAAATCTACTAGGAAAACGAATTTATCAATTTTTACAAGAACATCTTCGATAATACCCCTAGGAATTCTAACAGTTTTATCAGCTAATTGAATGCTCATCCTAGCCTATTTGGGTTTCCCTAGACCTAGTTGTTTAAACATTTTGTAAGGCATGACATTTATGCTTGCCCCTTAATTAGCTAACACATTATCAACAGTTAAACTACCAATTAAACATGGAATTGTAAAACTCCCTAGATCTTTTTGCTTTCGCGGTAGTCTATTATGTAACATTGCTAAGCATACTGTGTTTAATTCCACATGTGGTTCCTCATCTAATTTGTGCTTGTTCGTCAAGAGCTGCTTTAAAAATTTTCTCAAGTCTGGCATCTGAAAGAGAGCTTCAAGAAGAGGTAAGTTGATATGTAATTTCTTCAAAAGTTTAAGAAACTTACTGAACTATTCTTCTGTATCATCTCTTTTTATTGCTTCGGGATAAGGTATACGAGGTTGGTACTCTTTGATTACCAGTTTTGGCTTTTCCTGCATTACCTCTATTTTAGCTTTTTTCGCCTCGTTTTCTTGTATTGAATTGGGTTCATCTAACCCTTTACTATCATGAGCTGTGATGGCTTGAATTTGCTCCTTTGGGTTAATCTCCGTGTGACTTGGTAGACGTCCTTGCGGTCGTTCGGACATTAACTTTGCAAGTTGTCCGACTGCTTTAGTGACTACCCCTACTAACTTAGTAAGTTCCCTGACTCGGTTCTTGGTCTTTTCAACTGATGTTTGTTGACTTTTAAGTGTTTTCTCAGTATCTTGGAGACGGTTTTCTGTGGTTGTCATGAATTTTGTCAGCATCTCTTCAAGGTTTGGCTTCTTCTCTTGCGGATATGGCTGATTTTGGAAATTTTGAGGAGGTTGTTGTCTTTGATTTCCTTGATTTCCTTGACCTCCCCATGAAAAATTTGGGTGGTTCCTCCAGCCTGGATTGTAAGTATTACTATAAAGATTATTATTGGATCTGAAATTATTACCTATATAGTTCATCTTTTGCTCTCTGCGCCTGGTTGGTAGGGTGGGTACTCAGGATTCACCACAGTTTCACTTACGTCGCACTGCATGACCGGGTGTGCCTGCAAAGAACACAAACTATCAGTCTTATTATTCATCATCTCTATCTGTGTTGATAGTATGGTCACTGCATCGAGGTTGTAAACTTCGGCTGATTATGTCGGTTTAGTCCTTGTAACTTGCCACTGATAGTTATTCAGTGACATCTCTTCAATGAACTCGTAGGCTGCTTCAGGAGTTCTATTGTTCAGGGTTCCACCGGTGGCTGAATCAATTAATTACCTCGTTCTGGGGTTTACACCGTTATAGAAGGTTTGGACTTGTAGCCATAAGGGTAAACCATGGTGCGGGCACCTTCTCAAGAGATCCTTGTATCTCGCCCATGCGTCGTATAATGTCTCTAAATCCATCTGCATAAAAGAAGAGATATCATTCCGTAATTTGGCCGTTTTGGCCGGTGGGAAATATTTTAATAGAAATTTTTCAGTCATTTGTTCCCATGTAGTGATTGACCCTCGTGGTAACGAGTTTAACCACTGTTTGGCTTTATTTCTTAATGAAAAGGGGAATAACCGAAGACATATGGCATTATCAGAAACGCCATTTATTTTGAAGGTATCACAGAACTCTACAAAGTTAGCTATATGAGTGTTTGGGCCTTCGTCCTGTAAACCATCAAATTGAACAAATTGTTAAATCAGTTGTATTGTGTTAGGCTTTAATTCAAAATTATTAGCAACTATAGCAGGCCTAACAATACTCGGTTCTGCTCCTGTTAAATGCGGTTTAGCATAATCAAATATAGTACGTGGAGTATTGTTTTCTCCCACGTCATGTGGTTGTGGATTATTCCCGTCCATCCCTTCAGTAGGATTGGATCTGCCTTCTCGATTTTCCTCTGTGTAATTTAGGGCTCGCCTAATTTCTATGCGATTTCTTCGAGCGGTAGCATCAATATCACTGTCGTATACTAAAGGTCCTCTCGGGTTCCTTCTAGTCATAAACTAGAGGTACCTGCTAGGAGAAGAAAGAAAGAGAATTTAGCAAAATCGAATTTTAACCTAAAATAAAAGTAAATTGCGAAAAATAAAAATAATGGCTAAATTAATAAAAATAGAGCTTTCTTAATATTTAGTTCCCCGGCAACGGCACTAAAAACTTGATCGCTGGAATCAGAGTCTTAAAATTTATAAAGAGAATGATCGAACCTGCAAACTAGCTCTGACAACGATTAAAGGAAAGTGTACCTATCGAACAGTAGTATAGCTTAGGCAAGACCAGATTGTCGAACCCAAAGGAACTAAAAGTACTAATACTAACCTTCTTTTTATTATCTAGCCTAAAATAAGTGAAGTTGTTAAATCTAATCTAACTAATACTAAGCTAAAGATGCAAAGACAAAAAGAATGAATTGGGAAATAACTTGAAGGAAGACTCAGTTGATTTAAGACGATACCCTCAGGAAGAATCCACCTAGACTTCACTTGTTATTTAACCCTGAACCATACGAGTTATTCACTTGACTTGATCCGTAGGATTCCCTGATTTATATTAAACCCTCTCTCGAGGTGAATAACGTCTAACCTTAGGTTAATTAATTGAAATCTCTTTCTCATTAATAACCCCCTAGAATAGCAGTAAATCGATCTATTGATTCCCATATTAGGTTTCACCCTAATCTGGCAAAATCTCGTCACCCTATCTCTAGGCGCGCGAACGACTCCGCTTTAATTATGCTAGATCTATTCTTAAGCAGGGACTTCTGCTCCTCCACCTAAGACCATCTGACTTGAATCAATATCCAGGAAACATTAATCACAAGAATTAAGTGCACATAATTAAGAACAAATCAAGTATTTATCTTATAGTTCAGAAAAAAATAAGAAGATTCATCTAAGTTTCATCCCCTTTAGGTATTTGAAGGGTTTAGTTCATATCAAATAAAGAAAACATCTCAGAAGAAAAGATAAGACAAAACATAAGAAATCCCTAAAACTCCCTGAAGGAATTGAAGGAGAGATCCTTCGTCTTGAGTAGAATTTCGGCTTCTTGAGATGGATCAACTGGCTATCTTCGAGTGATTCCCACAACTCTGACCTTTTCAGCTTGGCTCCTTGGCCTAGCTAACCGCACCCTTTCTGGTAACACTTAGGGGGTTTATATAGGCTCTTGGAATGTGTTTCTTCGCTCCAAAGTATCCAAATCCAAATGAAATTGCTCTTTGCCATGACAGGGGCACGACCATGGCACACGCCGGTGTGACTAGTCTTCAAGCCGTGTTCAGACTTCTTTAATGAGACATGGCCGTGTGAATCGAGGGTAAGGTCGTGTTCTAGATGATCAATGCGGCACGGCCATGTGGGCTTAAGTCGAGGCTGTGTGGATTTCATGATATGGCCCATTTACTCCGTTTTGGGCCCGTTTATGTTCTTTTCATCCTCGGGTGCTTTCCTGGGTATAAGACATGAAAAGAAAGGATTAAGAGCACCTTTTTATATCAATCGAGGCTTAAATCATCCAAAAGCATACTAAATGTGGAATTAAAAAATGTTATTTTTTACGGTTTATCAATTTATCATTCTCATATGCATTCATCACAATGAGATTTCACATGAACATACATAAATCAATACAAATACATTTATTTGTATATAGGCTTACCTCGGATTCAGTTAACATACGGACTCGACTATTTGATCACTTTCGACTGTCCTCAATCTAAATCTATTTTCTTCGGTTCTTGATCTATACATATTCAAATTAAATCCATTTATTCACCAAATCATTCAATTCAATCCAAAAACACATATTTAGGGCAATTTACAAATTACCCCTCACATTTTCACATTTTGACATTTTAGTCCCTATTTCACAAAATCACAAAATACACTAAATTTCAAGTTACCCATGCCTAGCCGAATTTTCACAAGCTTCATACAAGTCCACACATTTCATTTATTTCACAATTTAGTCCCTCAAAATACTATTTTCTTGATTTAGTCCAAATTACTCAAATTCACTAAAAATCCCAAGACAAAACATGTTAATCTAACACATATATTTCATATTTCATCATCAAACATCACAAAGCTCATGAATTCATCAATGGCATATTTCAAAATCTTCATCAATTCAAAAAATTAAGACATGGGTTTTGAAGAACACGAAACAACGATTACAAAAACGTAGAAATTATCAAAAATCGAAGCAAAACATACCTTGAATTAAGCTTGATAGTAGCCAAGACCTAAGAACACTTTTCTTCTTTTTTTTTCTTTGCTATATTCGGCCAACAACATGAATAATGGCCTATTTTCATGCTTTTGTTTTATGTAATTAATATTATTAACTAATTTACAATTTTAACCTTTAATAATACATTATAATTTCCACTAACTTTAGGCATTAATGTCCATCCATATTTCCAATGGTTCAATTGCATTATAAGGACCTCATATTTATAAAGACATGGCACATAAGTGCTTTTAACATATGGCATTCAGATTTGTGGTCCCAAAATAACTGTTCTAACTAGGGCCTAAACTGGACTGTTACAGGCATGCTACCCAAAGAAGAAAGCTCAGCTCAAGCCCCTATACAGTGTATGCCACGCCCTCGAGTACCGTGACCTTGTGCACCTCGTGTACTCATTTTTAATTATCGACAGTTCATAATTTTTTTAAAATTAGCTTAGGTTATTAAGAATCTTAAGTCTAGAGTTTCATTAGAATTTTCACAGTCTTTAGCTAGAGTAAAGTATTCTTAGCACTACAATTTTACTGGTTTCTCTAGTATAGCTAAAGTAGAAGTAACTTACAGGGTCGGGAACGGAGTCTTGAATTTTCTTTTTATAAATTCAAGTATCAAATATAATCAAAATTCAGAAACTATATACATATAATTTTCACAAAAGAATTCATAAAATTTGAAGCAAAAACCACAACCCGAGTTTTGAATCTAGGCCCTCATACAACCAAATGTAACACCCCAAACCCGACCTAGATGTTACGATCGAATCTTGAGGAATTACATAGACTTATTTTAAATTCCAGATTTTTGAACTAGAAAAGTGTGTTTTCGAAAAATGTTGATTTTATAAAATCTCTTGCATTTTTTTAAAAAAATATTCCTAGATATTGTTTACTTAACAGGCAAACAATTAATTTGTTACTCAAATTCGCAACATAAGTTCCAGAGTTATTAATTGGTAAAGTGTGATTTCAAAATATGAAAACAAATGATTTTTTAATTTATCAAAAGCATGATCCAATAGAAAACTCAACAAAAAAGCGACCTAAAGTCTGAAATATTTTAACAGCCTAAAAAGTCCAAAGTTAAATTTTAAACATAAATCATCTTGTTTTATGAACAAGAAAATCAATCCGAGCTCCCTCACATTGCTCAGTCCTAATTTTACTGATCACCTGAGAAGATAGAAATAATTGGGGTGAGCTTACAAGCTCAATGTGTAACTCAACCCATACAAACAAAAAATATAGCAAAATCATACAAAAATTCATAGTGCGAACGGTTACAAATGCATGGCATATCTCGCGATGCAATATGACAGATCGATAGTTACAATACAAATGTAATTGTAAATACAAATGCAAATACAGATAAAGATACATATCCAACCCCCATCTCCTACACACCATCTCCATTCATCCTTACACACCAAATAAGGTAATAAATACCCATCCAACACCACACACCAATAAATGTGTGTATGTCACTATACAGAATAGTGTAGTCAAAGCTACGAGAAAATAATGCGGCAATCCGCCAGAATCAGATAAGTGTGGTCAAGCCACCAGAACAAATATCTAGCTAAAACCACCAGATAAGCAAGTTCATTAAATTGCCAACATGATGGAGCTCAAAACTAACTATTATTTTGACAAAGGCAAGTGCACCTATCGAACAGTAGTATAGCTGTGGTGAGTCCGGAATATCGTATCCTCAAGGACCAAGAGTACTAGTATCAACTATCTTTTTATTATCTAGCCTAATAATTAAGGGAATTTATTTTCAATCTAAAATTAACTAACTAATTTAACTAACTATGAATGCGACAGAGAGTGAATTGGGAAAATACTTTTGGACAACTTATATGAGATAGGCAATACCTAAGGAAGAATCCACCTAGACTTCACTTATTACTTTTGATTCATGCGATTTATTCGCTTGACCTAATCCATAGAAATCCCTGAATTATATTAATACCTCTTTCGAGGCTACTAACAACTAACTCTAGGTTGATTAATTGAAATCTCTTTCTAATTAAATCTCCTATTGTCGCATTAACTCGATCTATGGATTCCCTTATTAGGTTTGACCCTAATCCGACAGATTTTTGTCGCCCTATTTCTAGGGTTGCAATCAACTCCGCTTAATTGTGTTGATCTACTCTTAAACAGGGACTTTTACTCCACTGAATAAGCACATTCGACTTGAATCAATAACCTGAATTATCAAAACAAGAATAAGAACTCACAATTAAGAATAAGCACAAGTATTTATCTCGTAAATCAAATAATAATAAGATCCGTCTTAGGTTTCATCCCCTTCGATATTTGAGGGATTTAGTTCATACTAAAAGAGGGAAACATCATAAAAGAGGAAAAGCAAAAAAACATAAGAAAACCCAAAAACTTCTAAAGAACTTGATGGGAGATCATCTGTCTTGCTGGAGATCCTTCTCCTAAGCTATTCCTGATGACTGTCTTGGAGTATTTTCTCCTTCTACTCAATGTCTATTCGATGTCCTGTCGAACTCTCTTTTTAGGTAGCCCCTAGGGTGTTTATATAGGCTTTGAGATGCCTTACTTGGCCCACAAGTATCCTATTCTGAATAGAAGTCATCCTAGGGACGGCAGGGACACGCCCGTATGACACGCTCGTGGAGGACTCCTTCAGCCGTGGTCAAATCTGTTCACCATACACGGTTGTGTGATCTACCCGTGTCCAATGGTCCAGGCCGTGTGATTTCTGATGTAGGCCCATTTTGTCCCTTTTGGGCCCGTTTCTCGTTCTTTTCTACTCCCTAAGCTCTCTTGAGTATAAAACATGAAATTAAAAGATTAAGAGAATCGAATTCATCAAATCTGATGAATATTCATCCAAAATTAAGCCAAGCATGGGGTTAAAATATGTGTAAATTATGGTTTATCAAATATCCCTACACTTAAACCTTTACTTGTCCTCAAGCAAAATCCTCAACTCACAATTAAATTAACTTCCTCAATTTATAATCCTTATCAATAATGTTTCATCATAATTCATAGATAATTTATACATTGATAACTTAACTATAAGAGTCCTAAAGATTCAAACAATCTAAGTCATAAATTTTTATAGCACGAAAACATAGGTGTTTCCCCTTGCCTAAATAATTACCTCTGATTCAAAACTGACAAAAATTGACATCCTCACTAAAGATTCACTCAAATCACTCAAGGTGTTTAAAGTTCAAATTAAGCACTCAAAAGTCAAGTATAAAAAGTTAATCCCATAGGCTTGCATGAAAATTAAATCTCCACTACTATAAAATGAGATGATACACAAATCAAAAGGTCTTTAAAAGGGTTGTGATGGGGCTTGAGTTAAAGGTGTGGATAAAGGCTGAATTAGAGTGTTAGAATCGAGATTGAATTGACAAATTACCTAACTAGAAACAATGAACTAATAATGAATAATTACATTAATAACATGAGCTTTTTCTAAAGATGTGAGTTTAACTGTTTAAGCTCATAAAACATGGAACTAATAATGAATATACTTTCAACTTCTTTTCTTTTTTTTTAGAATAAGAACAATGAATAAGAAAGAACTTTAACAACTATAATAGAGAACATAGTTAGGCAACTGCTCAATTCAAATCTCGACAAAAAGGGACGTTAAAAGATTAGGGGAAGTCAAAATTTTGGTTTTGGGTTAATATTAATGGGTGAGTCAAGAAATGGTTTATTAGGCTAAAAAGGGTTCACTAGGGGTTAATTATAGAGGTAGGCTTTTTTTGGGATAAGTGGGTTAGATCCTAGGTGCCTTTATCATCTCAGTATATCAAATAAAAAAATGTGGTCTCGACATGTATTATCGAAGCAAGTTATAGAACAACAGATCAATGTTGACACACTCATTATCAATAAAGTGAGCAAGAAAAATATAAGCTCTAAAAGGCTCAAAGACTCACAAAAATTATGGTTTTTGATGTCAACCTTATAAATTTCAAACTTTAAAGTAATATTTAAGATTAGGGAAACAACCTAATAAATTTTTAATTCTAAAAATAGACTTATCATGCTTGATTCTCTAGTGTCTTAAAGTTTAAACCATAAATGCACAATTATCTATGATTTAATCCGAAACATGTGAATGAAAATCATAAATCAATAGAAGTTTTATTCTAATAGTAAATATCAGAAAGTTACTTAAGAACAAGATATAGTTTAGTATTGTTGACACCTCCCCACACTTAAGACGTACATTGCCCTCAATGTAAAAACATAGATATCTACAATATATAAAATCATAAGATAGGGAGAGAAGTGAATTTTCTGAATTTTGGATGGAGTCAAGGAAAAGAAACGGTAAGTTGGGCATAGGTGAAAGTGGAGGTGGATACTAGGGTCGTGGTGTGATTGTTCCTTAATAGCCCTTTTAACCTAAATTAAAGAAGTCAAAATATAATAATATAAATTAAAGACAATAAAGATAAAGAGACTGAATTTAAAAATGGAAATAAAAGAAAAAGAAAAAATAAATGGACTCAAAGGTCCTTGTCCTGTCGGGTTAATGAAGCAGTCGGCATGAACTTATGTAGATCAGTCTCGTACGGGGAGACTGTGCTAGGCTCCTTTCACTTCTTCGACATGGGAATGGTGTTTAAAGAAAGAATGAGGGAAAGGGGGAAAGGAAAATGAGAGGATAAATAGAAAAAGAAAAGGGTGTGGTGGCTAGGGTTTGGGAGAAAAAGAATTTGGGGAGAAGGTAAGAAGATGGGGGTTTAAATACTCATCAGGGACCTGGTTACTGCCCACGCCCGTGTGCCATGGGCGTGTTAGGTCACACGGTCGTATCGCACAACCGTGTGGTGTTTCGTTCATTTCTCCCACGCCTGTGTAGAAGTTTCCACGCCCATGTTGCTTAATCAATGTCGACCACGGCCTAGGGACATGGCTGTGGCAATTTATCGCAGCCCGTGTTTTGGGAAAATTATTGTCCACACCGATGTACCTACTCATGGTGTCCACACGCCACGGCCACGCCCGTGTGCAAGGCCGTGTGGTAGGGAATCCTGCGTTTTATTTTTGGTTAGTTTGTAGTTAGGTGCTAAAAATAAAAAATATGAAAATTAATAGGGTTAGTGCTCGGGTTGCCTCCCGAGAAGCGCTCGTTTAAAGTCTTAAGCTAGACTTACCTTTCATTCGCATAATTATGGTGGTTTGAGGAGTTGAAACTCCTCTCCCCTGCTATCAGTTCTATAATCATTGTATAGTTTGAGACGAGTGGCGTTTACCTTAAAAGTGCCGAATGTAGGATTAGTTACCTCGACTGTTCCGTATGGGAAGACATCAAGTACCGTGGAAGGGATCTCATAGTTTGTATTAAGGTCTGAAGTGGTGATTCGAGGGTCTATCTTATCCAACAATACCTAATACCCGATCTAAAATTGGTTTGTCCCATCTTTAAGTTTTTCATGGGGTGGCCTCGTTTTTGCTTCGTGTGTTTTTAGTTTCTCCTTGAAATGTGTCTTCTACTCATCTAGTTCATCGATCTGAAGCCTTCGTTCCTCATGGGTTATTTCCTTGTTGGCACAAGGTCTAGGATATGGCTCAGTTGTGTAATTCTGTTGTGCTTCCTGAAAAGAAGGTTGAACCAAATGGTCATTAATAGAATTTATGTTCTCACCTTCATTACTTGATGTCCTTGCCGAGTCAAGAGCCTGAAAAGTGATTGATTCGTCACCTACATGAAGTGTGAGTTCTCCTGTACCAACATCAATTTTAGTTTTAGCAGTTGCGAAAAAGGGTCTTCCTAAAATTAAAGGAACATTATTGTCCTCATCCATGTCTAAAACAACGAAGTCTACTGGGAATATAAATTTATCAATTTTTACTAGTACATCTTCAATTATACCTCTAGGAATTCTAATAGTTTTATCAACTAATTGAATGCTCATCCTAGTTTGTTTGGGTTTACCAAGACCTAGCTGTTTAAACATTTTATAAGGCATAACATGTATGCTTGCGTAACAGCCCGATTTTGGGGCTAGTCGGAACAGTGATCTCGGGACCACCAATCTGAGGTTGAGGAAAATTATTTTTGAATTATTTTATGTGTTATGGAATAAATATATGGCTATATGAAAATTTTGGTCTTTAATTTTAGCAATAGCATGCTTAATGGAGAAAAAGGACTAAATCGCATGAGATGCAAAAGTTCTGTTTTATAAGGTATGAGTACCTAATATCTATAGATTGTAAATTGGAGGATTTTAAAGTGCAATTAGGCCATATTGAGAGTGTTGACCGGCCATATAGGAGCTAGAGGGACAAGATTTTAATGTTGGTCAAATGTAGTGGACATTATGTGGTAAAAATGAATAAAATAAGGGGAGTAAAAAATGTTATCATCTTTCCTTATTCACCTATCTTCTCTCCATCAAAAATTTGAATAAGAAATAGAGTTTTGGAGGTTCAACTTTCAGCCAAGTTATCCCCCTTGCTAGTAAGTAATTTTTGAGGTTTTTCTTAATGGTTTTTGTACTTTTGGAGTCCCCAAAGCTTAAGCTAGCTAATGAGGGGACTAATTTATGATATGGTTGAAAGTCTAGGGACTTACCATGACAGAAATTATGTTGTTAGCTGAGTTTTTAGGGAGGAAAATGAAGGTTAGGGAGATGAGAAACAACTTTTGTGAAAGGTGTTAGCATGAAAACACCTAAATAGGACTTAAATGCAAAGAATGAAATTGTGTCATAAATGCATGAAATGGTGAAAATGGTGAGTAGTTGTAAGAGAAATAAATGGTGTTGAGAAAATGTATTGAAAAATGAGTTATGAGCTTAGGGGCAAAATCGTAATTTTGCCAAAGTGTAAGGGCAAAATGGTAATTTTTGCCTAAGTATAGATTTCATTATATTATGATCATAGGATGATTTAAACGAATTGAATTTCATTTTTATAGATCAAGAAAAACGTGGAATCAACCTTGACCGCGGAAAAGGCAATGTGACGGAATAAGCCGTTGATTAACACTTTTTGCATCGAGGTAAGTTTATGTGTAAGCATTGTATATTTTCATAAACATTATGTTGCTAATTAGTGTGTGGCATGATTTAGAACATATGTGGTTCTAGTGGAATGAATGTGGTAATCATTGAATAATTATCGTATGAATGCTTAATTACGATGGGCTATGTGTAATACCATCGTCTATTTACCATTCGGTGGGCTATGTGCGATACCACGATGGTGCTTAATTACGATGGGCTATGTGTGATACCATCGTCTATTTACCATTTGGTGGGCTATGTGCGATACCACCATGGTGCTTAATTACGATGGGCTATGTGCGATACCATCGTCTATTTACCATTCGGTGGGCTATGTGCGATACCACCGTGACTAACCTTTTTGGTGGGCTAAGTGTGAAACCACCGAGTAATTTGACTATTAGTAGTGGATTTAGATGGGTTGTATTATGTGACCTTGTGATGCTAAGTGCAGGGAAATCGTTAATGAATGTATGCAATAGGCTTGTGATGGGGTTGGAATGTGTGAAAGGAGGAAATGAGTAAGCATGATCATGAATGTGGATTGTATCTTGCTTAGTGTATAATGCTATGACATTGTTTGAATTCATGTTGAAATGTTAATTGTTTAAATGTAAACTTACTATGCTTAAAACTTACTCCCCTTTCTTTCCATTGTTTTATAGAGCTTAAGAGCCGAGCAGGGATACGCCGATAACCAGAAGACCGCCCACACTATCTACGATTTGTGTATGGCATGTATAGGGACTAGACTAGTTAGATTATTTTGTTATTTTGACCAAAGGTGTATTGGCTCTTGTTAAGACATTTATTTTGTAAATTGTCAAAAATGATGGCACATTTTACCAATTATGAAACTTCAAAGTTATCTATGAGAGTTCATATTGAATTATGAGATGTTTTTTTGTATGTTGAATGGAATTTTGTAGTAGAGTCAAGGGAATGTTGAGAACTTGGCAAATAGCCTTGTACTTGTCCACACGGGTAGACGCACGAGCGTGTGTCTAAGCCGTGTGTAATATAAGGTTCGACCATGGGTGTGCGCTCAGGCCGTGTGAAGTCTGTATCATGAAATTGGAATTTGAATCGTCACACGATGGCGATACACGAGCGTGTCCAGACCGTGTGGCTGAAGTTAGTGTCGTACACGGGTGTCGAACACGGGCGTGTGACTAGGCTTTGAGACCTTGTGTGTAGTCAGTGTTCACCACGGTTGTGGAACATGGGCGTGTGTGTCTACACACGGCCGTGTCGAACTTTTACACGGGCGTGTAAGCCCTGTATAAAAGAGTCAAATTTTAAGTTTTGAAAAGGTTTGGGAATAGTATCAAGAGCCCTTAAGTGTACGAGTGAGACCTCGTAAGTCGTAAATGAGGTTGTTGAGGTGACTTAAGAGAGTAGTCATGATGAACCTAAGTGGTAATTATGAAGTTTTAATTTGGTAATGCCTCGGGCCCGGTTCCGATGTAGAACCCAGGTAAGGGGTGTTACACTTGCCCCTAAATTTGTTAAAGCATTATTAACAAATAAACTACAAATTAAACATGGAATTGTAAAACTCCCTAGATCTTTTAATTTTCGTTGTAGTTTATTTTACAAAATTGTTGAGCACACTGCTTTTAGCTCCACATGCGACGCCTCGTCTAACCTCCGTTTGTTTGTCAACAGCTCTTTTAAAAATTTTTGTAAATTGGGCATCTGCAAAAGAGCTTCAAGAAACAATAAGTTAATATGTAATTTCTTTAGAAGTTTAAGAAATTTACCGAATTGTTCATCTGTGCGGTCTTTCTTCATCGTATTGGGGTATGGTACACGAGGTTGGTACTCTGTAGTTACCAGTTTTGGTTTATCATGGCTTAACAACCTTACCTTCCCCCACCGCATTCTCTTGCTTCAATTTTGGTTCATCTAACCCTTCACTATCGTGGGCAGTAATGGCATGAATTTGCTCCTTTGGGTTAGTTTCAGTGTTGCTCGGCAAGTTACCTTGTGGTCGTTCTGTAATCAACATAGCAAGCTGACCTAATTGGTTCTAGAGCCTTTGAATCGATGCCTGCTGGTTTTTGAGTGCTGTTTCGGTGTTTTGGAAACGGGTTTCTAACATCACGATAAATTTTGTGCATATTTTCAAGGTTCGGCTTTTTCTCTTGTGGGTAAAGTTACTGTTGAAAGCCTGTGAGGGGTTGTTGTCTCTAATTTCCTTGGCCACCCCATGAGAAATTTGAGTGGTTCCTCCAATCTGGATTGTAAGTGTTACTATAAGGGTTATTTTGAGGTCAAGAATTATTACCCATATAGTTTATCTGTTTGCTTTCTATGCCAGGGTTGTAGGATGGATATTCTGTATTATTCATTCCTCATCCATTCTTATCGCACTGTATCACTGGATGTACCTACAAAGAACCACACAAACCATCAATTTTTTTACTTAAAATTTCTACCTGATTTGATAGCATGGTTATGCGTCGAGGTTGAAAACACTGGCGGCTTTTATTGGTTTTGTCCTTGTAACTTGTCACTGATAGTTATTCGGTGACATCTCCTCTATAAACTCATAAGCTGCTTCAGGGGTTTTGTTATTCAGGGTTCCGTCGGCGGCTGAACCAGTTAACTGCCTAGTTGAGGGGTTCACACCGTTGTAAAAGGTTTGAACCTGTAGCTACAAAGGTAGCCTATGGTGAGGGAACCTTCTTAATAAATCCTTGTATCTCTCCCATGCACCGTAAAGTGTCTCTAAATCCATCTGTACAAAAGAAGAGATATCATTCCTCAACTTAGCCATTTTAGCCGGCGGAAAATATTTTAATAAAAATTTTTCAGTCATTTGTTCCCATGTAGTGATTGACCCTCGTGGTAATGAGTTCAACCACTGTTTAGCTTTGTTTCTCAATGAGAAGGGAAACAATCGAAGACGAATGGCATCATCAGAAATGCCATTGATTTTGAGGGTATCACAAAATTCCAAAAAATTCGCTAAGTGATTGTTTGGATCCTCATCCTGCAAAGCATCAAACTGAATAAATTGTTGAATCATCTGTATAGTGTTAGGTTTCAGTTCAAAATTATTTGTAGCAATAGCAGGTCTAACAATACTTGATTTGGTTCCTGTTAAATTAGGTTTAGTATAATCATACATAGTACGAGGAGCAGGATTTTGATTCCCTGAATTTGCGGCAACCACAAGAGGTAGCGAATTATTATCAGTCATCTCTTCGGTAGTGTTGGTATCGTCCTCTTACTCTTCTTCTATGTATTGTAGGCTTCGCCTTATTTCTCTTTGGTTTTTGCGAATAGTACCTTCTATATCACTGTCAAAAATCAAGGGTCCTGACGGGTTCCTTCTAGTCATAAACTAGAATTACCTGTCAGAAGCAAAGAAAAATTAGCAAAGTTAAAGTAAAATAAATTGCAAATAAATAAAATGGCTAAAGTAATAAAAATTTAGTTTTCCTAATATCTTGATCCCCGGCAACGGCGCCAAAAACTTGATGGAGCTCAAAACTAACTATTATTTCGACAAAGGCAAGCGCACCTATCGAACAGTAGCATAGCTGTGGTGAGTCCGGAATATCGTATCCTCAAGGACAAAGAGTACTAGTATCAACTATCTTTTTTATTATCTAGCCTAATAATTAAGGGGATTTATTTTTAATCTAAAATTAACTAACTAATTTAACTAACTATGAATGCGACAGAGAGTGAATTGGGAAAATACTTTTGGACAACTTATATTAGATAGGAAATACCTAAGGAAGAATCCACCTAGACTTCACTTATTACTTTTGATTCATACGATTTATTCACTTGACTTAATCCGTAGAAATACTTGAATTATATTAATACCTTTTTCGAGGCTACTAACAACTAACTCTAGGTTGATTAATTGAAATCTCTTTCTAATTAAAACCCCTATTGTCGTATTAACTCGATCTATGGGTTCCCTTATTAGGTTTGACCCTAATCTGGCAAATTTTCGTCACCCTATTTCTAGGGTTGCAATCAACTCCGTTTAATTGTGTTGATCTACTCTTAAATAGGGACTTTTGTTCCACTGAATAAGCACATTCGACTTGAATCAATAACCTAAATTATCAAAACATGAATAAGAAGTCACAATTAAGAATAAGCACAAGTATTTAGCTCATAAATCAAATAATAGTAAGATCTGTCTTAGGTTTCATCTCCTTAGATATTTAAGGGATTTAATTCATACTAAAAGAAGGAAACATCATAAAAGAGGAAAAGCAAAAAAACATAAGAAAACCCAAAAACTTCTAAAGAACTTGATGGGAGGTCATCCGTCTTGCTGGAGATCCTTCTCCTAAGCTGTTCCCGATGGCTATCTTGGAGTATTTTCTCCTTCTACTCGGCATCTATTCGACGTCCTGTTGAACTCTCTTTTTAAGTTGCCCCCTAGGGTGTTTATATAGGCTTTGAGATGCCTTACTTGGCCAACAAGTATCCTATTCCGAACAGAATCCATCCTAGGGACAATAGGGACACGCCCGTGTGACACGCCCGTGGAGGACTCCTTCGGCCGTGGTCAAATCTGCTCACCACATACGGCCGTGTGATTTCTGATGTAGGCCCATCTTGTCCCTTTTTGGCCCGTTTCTCGTTCTTTTCGACTCCCTAAGCTCTCCTGAGTATAAAACATGAAATTAAGAGATTAAGAGCATCGAATTCATCAAATCTAATGAATATTCATCCAAAATTAAGCCAAGCATGGGGTTAAAATATATGTAAATTATGGTTTATCACAACACTTCCACCATCACATCATAATCCCACCCCAATGTGTAACACCCCTAACCCGTATCCGTCGCCGGAACAGCACTACAGAGCGTTACTAGAGTTTTCAGTACATTTACATATAATTCATGTCAAATTTTATTCATTTTTCGAATATTATTCATATTGTCCCTTAAATGGAGCATCGAGGCCCAAAATGAGTATTAGAATCAAATTGGGAACTCAAAGAATTTTTCACGAAATTTCTAAAATTTTCCAAGATACAGGTCCCACACGCCCATGTGGTCCAAGGGACACGCCCGTGCTGCGGGCCGTGTTCGACCCCGTGTAACTCTCTAACTCGTGCCACATGGCCGACTACAAGTCCGTGTGCTAGGCTGTGTAACACACACGGCTGAGACACACACCTGTGTCTCTGCCCATGTGCTAAATTTTGAGCATTCTATTTCTCAAATTTAAGGTGCAGGGGACACACGGCCTAACCACACTCCCATGTACCAGGCCATGTGTCACACACGGTCAAGACACACGCCCGTGTGTCTACCCATGTGGACAAAATAAAGCCATTTTCTAGCTTTATTTCTCACCCAAACTTTGCCAATGACCTACACCAAAACTTTCATTCATATACCAACCAATTCAAGCATCATAACCAAGTTAATTCTATTCATCTAACATGATATATTATTAAATGCATTCATGCTTTTAATCTTATCTTTTATAAGCATACTTGTTTAACCTTTCTCAACCAATCAATAATAAATACTTATGTTATCACCATAAAATAATCTTAATATATGCATATACCAAAACATAATCATCACTAGCCATTCCAATGGCTAGATTACAATAATAATTTACATGCCAATATGGCCAATTTAACCTACACATGCCATTATAACCATAATTGACTTGCCATATATACCAAAATGAACTAATGGATAGTGTGAGTGATCTCCGCCAAGCTTCCAATCCAACGAGCTTCCGATTTACTCGAAAACAGGGAAATAAAACTAAGTAAGCATATAATGCTTAGTAAGTTCGTATAACATGGTACTTAACTTACCATTTATTCTATTTCAAGATAAACATGTAAGGCATATTCAATCAAATTGATCTCAAGCCCTACACATATCCTCATTGCCCTTGTTAGTAATATATTCTATAATAACACCCGAGAGGGCTCAACAATAATCAGGTTTCCAGGCACATATGCTTTCCACATCACGTATTCATTTAACATGTATAAATCATATCTTTATATTACAAGTATATTTCATAATAATTCATCTCGAGTTCAGATTATTTCATGTTGGAACTTTACTCATATAATTTGAAATATCAATGCCACACGAGTAGTACACTCAAGGTGTACAAATCTATAATCAATAATGAACATATTTATCAAAAAAATTCCATGTACAAATATCATCATCTCATATTTCCATGTATCAATTATCATATATCATCATTTTCATGTATTTCAGGTAGATACGTGTAATGACTCATTTCTTATTCATATCTTCTCATATCAAGATTTTTACCTGATGAATTTATTCAAAATATCGATGGATACACAGGTAGTACACTCGAGGTGTACAAATCAGGATCCTTCAATTCATATTCAGGGGTACCCGTTAGCGAACTTAATTAGAAAGCACACTTTTGAGCCACATATAACAGGATTACCAGTCCAGGCTAAATCCTTTCTGTAACATATGCTCAGAAGAGCTCAATTAGGATTAACAGTCTAGGCTAAATCCTAATTGTAACATATGCTCAAGAGGGATTTTCTCAGGATTACCCATCCAGGCTAAATCTTATCTGTAATTAGGTCAATAGGATTACTCGTCCGAGCTAAATCCCATCAGTAACAAATGCAGGACCTCATTCAATAAGGGAAATCACCTTTATCCATCGATTTTCATTTATTCCAACGGGATTTAACATTTTTCAAGCATTATCAGGCATGTGATTATTTCATACATCTGTAACATTCATATAATTTAAATAAACACATTCCACATTCATTTCAAGCATAAAATTAACATTTTTATCATTTATCATTTATCAGGTATTATCATTGATCGGGCTTTGTCAGATATGTTTTTAATGTCATATATATATGATATTTATATAATTCACATACAAAAAATCTAATTCAAGCATTTAAATATACAATTTAGTTACACGAACTTACCTCAACAAATGTTCGTATACGTAAAATCTACTAATCTGACATTTTTCTCTTTTCTTCTTCTAGCTCCAAATTTGGTCTATCCAGATCTATACGAGTAAATTTAACATTATTTTAATACAATTTAAACTCAATTCAGTCAAATTTACATCTTAGGCAAAATTACCATTTTGCCCCTAAACTTTTAATTAATGACGATTTCGTCCCTAGGCTCGGAAAAGAAATTCATGCAATTAACTTCTTATTCCAAGCCTAACCAAAATTTCAATATAAAATTTACAGCACATGTATTCTATAAAATTCAGAATTTTTTTTTTCAATTTACACAACTTTACAATTTAGTCCTTAAATCATGTTTTCATCAAAATCACTTTGTAAAAGTTGTTTATCTATCATCAACCTTTCATATTCTACCATAAATTTCAAATTTTCAACATATTCATCCATGACACAATTTCAATACTTTGATAACTTTTCAAATTAATCCCCCAAATAGATAGATTAGACTATCCCGGTTTCAAAAATATAAAAATTACTAAAAACGGAGCTTGAATATTTACCTAATTTGGCCAAGAAAGCTTTCTTTCTCTTTCTTAGGGTTTCCATGGAATATTTGGGGAAGAAGATGATATAAAATGATTTTTATTTCTATTTAATTATTTATCATCTTTTAATTTTATCACTTTCCAATTTAGTCCTTAGCCTTTTTCTAATTTTCCATGGATGAATCATCCAAAAATATCTACGAACTTTTCATTAATGGTCTAATTACCATATAAGGACCTCCAATTTAAATTTATATAGCTATTTAATCCCTTAGCTATTAGAACACAACTTTTGCACTTTACGCGATTTAATCATTTATCAAATTAATTTACGCGATTTAATCATTTATCAAATTAAACATGTAATCGATAAAATTTCTTTACGAAATTTTCACACAATATTATTATCATATTGTAGATCATAAAATAGTATGAAAATAATTTTCCTTTCTAGAACTCGGATCTGTGGTCCCGAAACTACTGTTTTGATTTTATCAAAAATTGGGTTGTTACACAATGCACATGCAATCACTAACCAGATATTCAGATGCAAACAACTCATACATGCTTTACACATCAGAACATGCTAACATGCTTTCAGAAGTAACAAAAGTAGAATATAAGATTTCATATATATATATATATATATATATATATATACTTCACATCTCACATATTAGACCCTACGAGGTGGCTAACCTCGAAGAGCACATCATACACGACCCTAATTAGGTTTTATTGAAAATGGGTCCACACACCCATGTGGCCTACACGGCTTGGAACACGGTCATATAGCGTCGATACTGGATTTTTCAGCTTCCATCGTTCATTGTTTTTACGTGTTCGAGCCGCACACCTTACTACTTTTCGATGCCGACACAACAGCAACAATTCCAACACCTAAAAACAACACCCACTTTGTGAATTACTAACAAAAACAAGAATAGGTTAAAAAGAAACAACCTTTGCTCCCAAATAATTTAGCCAAAGCAATAGTGTATTTGGCCCTAACCACCAAAAATAACCCCCAAAATAGCATCGAATACTTACCCTTTAATACAGAGATTTTCCAAGCACACTTAATTCGCCGAAGGTAAAACACACGTCTCACAATATTCTCCTAATCAACACATTAAGATGATCAGACTAAGAACCATTAATCGCTTAAAAAATTACTACAACACCAAAGAACCTTAACGACAAGAATTACTATAACACTAAATGAAATATTGTACCCTTACCCGATACTTTCACAACACATAACCAACCCAGCACAAAGAAGAATACCCACCACCAAAATTGGGACGATAAAAAAGTAAAGAACAAGTAAGAAGAGAAAATTTGAAAAAAAAAAGGAAAAAAAAAAAGAAAATCAGAGCAAAGATAACGTGAAAAGCAAAAATTTAAAGAGTGGAAAGAGAGTGGAGAGATAGACGATTGAGGGGAGAAAAATTAGGAGATTTTCCAAATATTTTTAAAAAAATAAAATCTCTATTTATCTAAATCCAATTAGATTTCCCAAAATTTGAACTTAAATCACATTTTGACCACATGGGTGGCACAGACAGAGAATAACAAAAATATTTTCACTTTGCACGCACAAGATTCGAACACGAAACCTCTAGGCAAGCTGAAGTCTTACCATTGAAACAGTAGGATTATTCTTGCCAATAATTGAGAAAAATAATATATAAGCTAGATATTCAAAGATAAGGATTATAACAAAAATTAATAAAAATTCAATGGAAACGATTTAAACATAAGACCTCTCACACACAAACAACATTTAACCACTGAACCAGATCAATTCTCTTTACATGATTTAACAATGCAAAAACAAAAATTTTAAGGTGTTACAGACTTAGATTTATTCCAACAATAGATATCAAAGCCAAGTTGTGCTATGATTATAGTATAAACTAATACCGAAATTTTCTTTCCTTCATATGTGATTAATTTTTGATAAGATGTGACATTCTTGTAATTATCAGCATGTTGAGGGATATATTTATGTGAATGAATGTATGTTTTTATTATTATTTATGATAAAGTAATTTTTTCAAAGTTGTGATTCCTAGAAATTAAAGTGGTTTTAATTTAATTTAATTTTTTATTTGGAATGTAATTAGATTGTGGACTATCAACTCCATGTAGAATTTATTTATCTTTTTATTTTAGAATAATTCATATGAGTCAAAAATAGGCATAAGTCTTATGTAACCAATATTTTTGGGGGAATCTGGAGAACAGATATGCATCTAGGCTGATCGTGACTACGCAAACCCATCCAAGTCAACTAGCAAAAGATCAATGATGGTTCAGCAGCAAAAGCTATTGGTGGTTCGGCGGTGGTGGTCGACGGTAGTGGCTAGTAGAGGAGGCTAGCAGTGACGCCAACAGTGGCCGGCGACGTGAACCGATGCAACAAAAAAAGTCTATGGTGGAAAACTAGAAGACCCAAAGTATGCTTTGTGGTAACTTTTGTGATTTTATTATATTTCTAGGATGGAATCATGGAAACTTTGGTTGATCATGATCATTTAAATTTTTTTCTTTTATTTATGATAACATGATTTTATGTATTTGACTACAAATATATGTTCATGAATATGTATGATAAGTATGTCATATTGTTTAGGGAAAAAATGTCGCATGTACTTGTCATGCGTTTATCAATCATTCATGATTGAAACCATACATAAAAAACTTTGCATGTTTTTAAAATATTGAATGGGAGAAAGTCCCTAAACAAGAGCTACAACCTCCATCAATGGTCTCTTGTGATGGCATTACAATTTAACTACACCATGGTAGGATTGTCATGTGGATCTCAATAAGGAGATTTCCTAAAAGTAAGAAGAACTATCTTGTAATCGTATGATAGTTGGCGGACAACATTTAGGTATTATTATATGACATAACAAGAATTTTATCTTCAAAGAGGTATTATCACTCAGTGAGATTGACCCACGATGACTCATTTGTGGTCTATGATGTGATAGGTGTTGAGTTGATGGTTATACACTTAAGATCTTCTAGTTAAGTAACTTCCCAAAAAGCTTTACTTAAGGTAGAATGATGGCCAAACATTAAACAATTATTAGTACGTTTGTGAAACACCCCATACCCGGCCCACGAGCCTGGTCCAGATCTGGTATGTTCCTCAAGAAAAACCGGTTCAAATTCTTTTGCTTCTTAGGAAAAACTTGTGCGATTTTTAAAAAATTCATATTGTTTTGGGTTGGGCTTGAGTTGAAAACGAATTCGATTTTATATTGAAAACCCTTTTTAATTTTAAGTGATAAAACATATAGAGTATATTCAAAAATTAAATTACTTAATCTTTAACTTAATAAAAATTTGTAAACATAATTAAACAATAAGACAGAAATAAAATAGTTCACTATGGCCTTATTACATAAAACAAAACCCAAAATAAAATTGTAGAGTACTTAAATAAAATAAAATGTCCAGATTAAATAATTTGCTTGCTATGCATGGCCACCTTTGAGCTCCTGCCGACCCGGTCCATTATTGCTCATCACCTGAAAAATATTCCCCAACGGGGTGAGTCAAACAGACTCAATGTGTAACCAACACTAAAATTTAATAGATTTAGGCATACCATACATATCATGTTCACATAATAATTCAAGATAATGATGCAAACCCGAACCCAAACCTAGATGCCATCCGCTACACATCCCCGTACCAACCTGCACACCGTGGGGACTACTAAGTCAACCCTCCTTCCGCTACACTCCATCGAAGGCAGACGCTGCAGTCGACGTGCTCATCGCCTATATAAAATTCGTGGCATAGCCACCAGATTCAGATAATTATGTCATGAGACACCACATTCAGATAATGTAACCGAAGTTACCACATTCAGATAATGTGACCGAAGCCACCACATTCAGATAGTGAGACCGAAGTCACCACATTCACTTCCCCTTTCTCATATAACCCGAATGCCCCATTTTATTCATATCATGTATATCATACTTAAATTCACATTCATGTCACTTTTCACATGTTAAGATATAACATATTTCGTAATCCTAATAGGAGTAGGAAACGTACCTGAGTACTTTGTACCACATTAGGGTACCTTAGCCATATTCACATTCTTATACATACTTATATTAAATATTACCATATAACGTATTAAAGATAGTGTGGGGTACACACCTGATTTGCTTAACGAATTCCTTGAAATCCCAAAAAAACCGATCTATTGCTTTAGATCTCAATTCCTACATTTGGTAACCTTAATATGTTAGCATAAAGCCTATAAAACCAAATCCTAGTAGGATTTGTATTCTTAAAACCTACCTTGTTGTCGAATTGACTATAGTCAAATCCCGAAAACTTGTATTCTTCTCCTTTGAAATCGGCTAATCACTAGATCCCTTGAATCTGTTAGGTTTCGGCTTAAAACACATAATAATAGATCTAACTACTAAAATAGGCCTTAGCCGAATATACATAGATGCTTACCTTCCAAATCTTAAATCCCGAAATTGATCTTTGCTTCCTTAATGCTGTCGAAAACCCTATAGACAAATGTTAGAGTTTAATCTAACATTAAAACACTATAGAATAGCCTATGGCCGCATCTTATATTCGCTTACCTTGAATGTTGAAATCCCGGAGAACTCCTTCTCTAATCGACACCACCTAAATCCCGAAATTCCCTTCCATAGTTTCGGCCAAAACACAATATGAGGGATTAGTCCCTGAATTTCGACAGGCTTAAAAAGGAAAGAAAAGAAACTGAATCTAGATCTTACCCTTATTTGGAGAAATCGATTGCACCTTTACTTCAACCTTCAGAGATTCGGCTATGGCTAAATGATGCTCTCACAACTTTCGGCTTTTGGAGGGATTAGAAAGAAAAGAGAAGGAAGAATAAAGATGGAGGATTCAGCTAGAACGCAAGGTATTTTGGCTTGGCAAAAATAAAAGAAGAAGAGGATTTGGTGAAGAAAATTCGGCAGATGCTTTCAAAGAACAGAAAATAATGCAGAATGGCCTCTCATTTCCTTTTATAGCCGAATTTACTAGGCTAGAGTCCCTTACTTGGCCACCACTCTTCTATTTTGATAACTTTATCCCTTGATTTATCACTTTAATTATCAACAAAACTTAATCCAATATTTATCTCTTATCTCCTAATAAAAATAATACTAATAATAATCCTCTTTTATCTCTTCCTTATCTATCAAAATAAAAGAAATAATATCCACATTTATCACCCCTTTTAGCCGAATTTTAATAAGAATAAAACCTCATCTTAAACTCCTCCCAAAGACTCCCCAAGCCGTCCATCTCTTCCTCTTGTTGCCGCAAAAATAAAATCTTTCTTCTGCTTCCTAAGTGATTCGAACCCTGGCCCAATTGCACATGTAGGTGGCGTCACATGCTAAGCCTTTAAGTGATATCTTCAGGCCACTTTTCCAAGCCCGTTTGTGTGTCAAATTCCTCCTATTAATTTTCTTAAGGCCACCTTGCCTTAATTTCCTCTTTTTAAACCTTAAAACTTGACATTCCTTTACATTTCCAAGTTTCCAAAAATTTTCGTTTTCCTCCTTTAAACTTAACATTTCCTTACATTTCCAGGACATTTCCTCACATTTCCAAGACAAGACATTTCCTTACATTTCCAATACATTTCCCTACATTTCCAAGACAAGACATTTCCTTACATTTCCAATACATTTCCCTACATTTCCAAGACAGGACATTTCCTTACATTTCCAATACAAGACATTTCCAAATCATTTCCAATGCATTCCCTCATATCTTAGGGTTCCTAAAACTCCTCAGAACACATCCAACACACCCACTGAGCCCACTATCTCATGAATTACGCATGAACGCATAACCCCTAATCTAGGATGTTACAGTTTGAATACCGAAGAAATTAGGTTTATGTATTAATTGGATGAAAATAATCTTCTTACTAGTTTATTGAGATTGCCCCACAGTAACAAAATTCAATGGGTGTAGGAATTATCATTGCAATGACTTACAAATGTTTTCAAGGTTTAATGTAAAACACATACATCATCTTAATTGTCACACCCCAAAATTGTGCCTAAAATTTTTTAGGGTAAATTAGGAATCTCGATATGCGTTCAAAAATTTTGAAGTGTGGTAACCCAAAATTATTTTCGACTATAGCTTTTTTAAAAATCAAATAATTTTTTAAAAATAAGGTAGGAAAGAACTTCAATTCTGAAAAGAAGATTGTTTTGTAAAAAAGGTTAAATCAAGAGTAATTTTAAAGCAAATAAACCAAGTTTTAAAATCAACCCAATTTAACCCCCTTTTTCACACTATTTTGATGTTTAAAAAGGAATAGAGCATTCTTCACCTATTTTGTGTCGTCCCTTGAAACCCCAAACTTCATTCATCTATTTTGATCTTCCAATTTTTATTTTCAAACTTCATCCCTTTGATTTCTATCATCACCCAATCAATAAACCTCCATAGAATTTTAAGAAAACACCAAAAACACCATTGATTTCGTCATCCTTTAAACTTGTGGGTTTTTTCAGATTTTTAACAAAATGTTCATTTTTCTCCCATCGAAGGTAACAGTGTTTTCCTATCAATTTTTGATGATATCTAGCCTTTTAAGTTGATTTTTATCCATTAAATCAAAATATTTGAATAAAAGTCAAAAATTGGATCGTTAATGGTGGATTTTAGAATTTGAACAAAACGAGGTTTTAAAGTGTTTTTTTCATTAGTTTTGATGTGATTAGGAGGGTTTCTAAACATACCTTAAAGTTTCATTAAAGAATTCCAATATTTTAATGAATTTTCATGAAAATTGCTATTATATGTCGAAATTTTGGATCCATGAATCTGTATAGTTTTGAGTAGTTTAAAGATTGGGAATTGTTCTTAGATGTATAAGTAGATGAATTGAATCAAATTTAGGTAAAAATAATAAGTAGAAACTGAGATATTTAAGTTTCAAGTTGCTATGTCAAGTTTTTTGGTTTCAAGAGAATATAGCTTAGGCTTGCATTTTTGGTTGGTTTAGGCGAGTATTTTGTTGCTAATTGATTGTATATATGGTGTGGTTATTATGTGTGAAGCATTGGAACCATTGGAGCCTTCTACGAGCAAGGCGAAAGGCAAGGAAAACTAGTTTAAGCTTTCAATAATTAGGCAAAAGCATGATCGGTGAGTGTTTGGAATCGGTGCTGGTAAACACTATCCATAATGTTAATTTGGAGCTTAGGAATAGCCTAAACCCCTATCCTAAGTTCTGAGTGTAAGCTTTCTTATACCCTTCGTTTAATTTAAAAAAGTATGTGATTGTGTGATGCGCATTGATTATTAAGTTGCGATAATGTGACACTTACGATAGCTCTTGTGAATGTGTTAGATGTGTTAGTGTTGGGCATATTAAAAATGTCGAATGACAGTGATGATGTTGTGTTGGCGATATAAATGTGCAGTGAAAGCGTGCAAGAAAAGGTAAGTACATATGTGATGAATTGTGGAATGTGATATTATTATGACAGGTAATATATGAGAATACTTGTATATGATATACAATGTACTAATTTTAATGCACAAATGTAAGGTATGGTAAATAATAGCTCAATGATCATTATTGTGGCACTTAAAGTGCAAATAAATGTGAATCTGATAAATGTACATTGCGTAAAAGATTGTGATGTGAACTGATGAATATGAACAGATATTATGTGAATTAAAATAGTAATTAAATGTGTGTATTTGTGGATATTTTGGCCTTATGACCATATGAAACCGTTGGATATAGTTGGCATGCCATAGGATTATAAGTACTCACCTTTGTGTTTTGTGTTTTGGGCAATGAGACCCTGGGACATATCGGAGAGATAAAGGAATGGTGAGTGTTTAGATTTATTCTACACTTATGGGATATTTTAGACTCTTTGAGTCATTGGTTTGATGGAGATACGTGTATCCAATGTATGGTGATAGAGCCTACTTTATGTTTCATGTTTCCAAGTTGCCAAATTATCATAAAGTGATTAATATATGAAAATGTTGTGTGTAAATGCATGTGTATATATAAGCTAGATTTGTGGGCTACCAAAGCATGCATACGTTGTTTTGTCTTGGTGAATTATTGTTAAATGAATTATATATATGAGTTGAGTGTAATTGCTTGTGAAAGTATATGCTAGTTTTATGATTTAATGAAGCATGAATATGTTATGTTAACTTAGTTAGGATATGGTTGTAAATGTGTTGTAGTATGTTCATGTTTAACCTTTGATGTTGTGTATACTTTGTGGTTATTCAGACATTCACTGAGCTTGTTTAAGCTTGCCCACTCTTTCTAACCATTGTAGATATTTAGCATTTACAGTGTGAGCAGTGCAAAAATTCCAAGGAAGTGGTTCAAGTTAGGCTTAGTGATTGAGTAGTTGATATTATTGCTATTATTTTGAACTGTGGGAATAAGGCAATATGGTATATTGCTGGTTGATTATTGCCATGATGTTTTAGATGATTGCTTGATGTTATTATTCATAGAATTTATGGAGATTTAATTTTAGTTCATTGGTTTACTTAGCTTAAATTATTGATAATGCATTGAATTGCAAATATGGATGTGTTGATGATGAATATTGAGGTTTTATAAACTCGTAGAAGTGGTATATGTCCGGTTGAGTTAGATGCCCTATTTTGGTGTTATTTTTATTGTTTTGTGCAGAGGTATCGATAATCGGGCATTTAGTATCGATACCTCCATGATATTTCAAATACGTAGGAAAATAGTAGCTCATTTTGGTATTGATACCATTTCTCGAATATCAATACTCGGGGTAAAAATATCGATACATTTTGGATTTATATCGATAGTTGCTGGGTTTTAACTTTTGCAAGAAAACAAAATGTTGATTTGGTATCAATTTTCTGATTGGTATCGATACCATATATGAGAAATATTGATACCATTGAATTAGTATCGATACTTTCATGATTTTTTGGTATTTTTTGGTAATTGGTCTTAAAGCATGCTTCTAATTTGTTATAGGCTCGTTTTTATGTATGTTTGGCATAAATTAATGTCGCCTAGGGTATTCTTGGCTTGGAATCTCTATAATTGATTCAAATTTGATGACGTTTGCATGCTAATGAGACGTTATGTGATGTGTGATGGTGGTGTAGCGTCCTGTTACTCGAGCTCGGCGACCGGGCCGAGTATAAGGTGGTACATTAATGCATATCGTATGTTGCAAAATGTTTTCAAAATATTTTCTTAATACAAAGATATTAATGATGGATATTTTATTTTTAGTTTGAAAATGGAATCTACTCCCGTATTAAACATACTCAGTGGGAACAAACTGAAGAGAAATAACTATAAGGAATGGAAAAGGAACCTCATGATTGTCCTGAGCTATGAGAAACTCAAACCTATCCTAGATAATAAATTTCCTCTTGCCACTCAAGCTGAGGCTAGAAAATGTTGGGAGGAGTCTGATGAGGTAGCTCGTTGCTATATGCTGGCAAGCATGACCACACACTTTATAAGCAAGTGGAGAGCTATAAAAATACCAAAGAAATTCTAGACAAACTAAAGGACATGCTCGAAGGCTAAGCTTCCTTGGCTCTACAGTCGACTATGTAATGACCCAAAATTCACGGGCATCGAAAAAGTACATTATCAGGCCTTCGTCTTAGCAAAATGGGTTCGTAAATAATTATTAGAAATATTTATGAGTCTAGTGATGTATTCAATTAGGTTTTGATTAAGTGAATTTAACTTAATTAAGAGTAATTAGCAAAAAGGACTAAAGTGAATAAAAGGTAAAAGTCTAATTATAGATCAAAATAAAATAAAGGGACTAAATAGGCAATTATGCCCATTTTAATAGGTGAGGCGGCATATGTTTAAAAGATCTAAGATTTTTACATGATATTTATTAGATTAATTATATTGTTGTTGTTGTTGTTGTTGTTGTTGTTGTTGTTAAATAAATTAAAATAAAGACAAATGTATGATGATAAAATTGTACATGTGTAATATATGTATTTGTACACTTGTAATATAATTGTATATTTTCTTAAATTTTAAGTAAAAGATATTTATATATTAAATCATTATATTAATAAAATATTATATTAATTAGATAAAAAGTATATTATAAATTATATTATATTATTATAAAATAAATTGAATTGTAACAAATGTATGGTAATAAAAATATACATGTGTAAAAATCATATTTTTACAATTGAAATTTAAATACATAATTTACTTACAATTTAAGTATAAAGATATTTTATAATTATTAATTATTAATTTAATTAAATATAATATAAAGTAAATAAGATAAAAGAAAGGAAACAAATAAAGAAAAGAAGAAACAGAATAGCCATTTCGAAATAGAGCAGGGAAAGGAGAAAAATAAAAGAAAGAAAAATAAAAGGAAAAACTAGGATTTTAAGGTTAGAAGCTTTAATTGGTAAGTCAATTAAGGTGTTTTTCTTTTAATTTTGATGTTTTAGAAGCTTTAAATAAAGCTTTGATGAATTTAAGTTGAAATTTTGGAAGTTTTTAGATTTTTTTATCATGATTCATGTTGAACAAATTGTTGAATTAGGGGCTTAATTGAATGAATTGTTAGTTAGAATTGATTAAAGGATTAAATTGTAAAAGAAACTATTAGTTTTACATAGTAGGGACTAAATTGCAAGAATTTTGAAATTAGTATAACACCCCAAACCCGGCCTAAACATTACGACCAGATCTGGCATGTCACATAAAAGGGTTGTTTAAAAACTGCACGTTTGTTAAAAATTTCGAGTTTAAATATTTATTCGCTTGATATCCTTTTGTTAACATTTTGGAAAACGGTTATTAAGGGTTTAGGACATTCCCGTATTGAACATTTGATAACAATAGGCAGTAATCATATTAAAAGCTAAACCAGATAAAATACCAAAAATACAGTTAAAGCGGCCTTATTACAACTTAAAATCCCGAATTAAAAATAAGTTGAAATAAGAGAACAAGTTTACGAGAAAATAATGTATGGCCTTCACGAGTCCGCCTCAGCTCCCAAATCTGCGATCTAACGATTACCTGCAAAATTAACTAAGGGGTGAGTCATCGAGACTCAGTGTGTAAATCCCCATCCAAAGTATGTTAAGCTCATACACAGATCTATGTGCAAATATGCATGTCATGCAACCCATCCATCCTATCCATCCGAAACTCCTAAATCTACCCCGTGTGGTCAAAACCATTGGTGGTCAAAACCACTGGTGACCGTAGTCACAAATAATATTGGTGTGGTCAAAACCACTGGTGACCGTAGTCACAATAATATGTGTGGGGCCAACCCACAATGTGGTCAAAACTATTAATGACAATCCCGTATATCGATATGTGGGGCCAACCCACAGTGGTACCAAACCACTGGGACGAGTCACAAAGATAGCAATATGTGGTCAAAACCACCGGTGATCGTAGTCACAAATAATATCGGTGTGGTCAAAACCACTGGTGGTCAAAACCACTGAGACTTAGTCACAAAAATAATATAGAAAGTGGGGCCAACCCACTGTGTGGTCAAAACCACTGGTGACAGTCTAGAATCATATCTTCCCCCTCCTCTCATCATACCCATGCAATATGACATAATAATTCGTATGTAGTATGACATGTATGCAAATCATGTATCACAGATAACGTATGAAACGAATTACCATCATAATCAGAATAACAAATACGACATAATCAAGCCAATCAACCTCTAAGGGTATAACAGTAATATACCTTCTAGGGGTATTTTGGTAATTTACCCACTAAGGGTATTTCAGTAATTTCGTACCTGGAATGGCCTTTCCGAAGGCCCAATGTCACCCCAAGCGACTCGACTACCAATTTTGTCTTTACCAGACTATTGGGCCTAAAACCCGATTCTGGCCCATTCGGGCCCACACGCTCGTGTGGCCCACCTAACATAAATCTAGCCACGTATATAAGTTCCACCTAGTCTAGTTCACTATATACTATACCATCATACATTTTGCTCAATTGGGCCCACTTTGGCCCATCGCGGCCCAAGCAGCCCCAACCCACAAGAATACTATTGATTGTCTCAACTATCGCGTCGAAGCCCCACACGTGCACCCGCACGCTCGTGTGGCTACTATTGCCGTGATTGGCACTTCGGCATTTGCTGCTCTACAACTAGAGTAGAGAGAGTTACACACCTGATAGGAATCTGAAGCTGCTAAACCGCGCTCCGAGCACTCCTTTGCCCAACGCCAACCAGGTATGATAACTCTCCTCCTGGAATGCTCTTTATATAGCTAGCTCTTCACCTTCCTTCTTTGTATCTTTCCGATGTGGGATCCCTTCGTCAGTAGAGTTTAAATTCAACTGAAACTCTTGCCGTCCAATCCGCAAAATAAATACTCACTTGCTTCTCATGAGATTCAAACCCAGGCTCCCTTGCAACATAATCCACGCCGCTAACCACTTGGCCACAAGCTCCTCTTGTGCCTTAAACCATGCGCAACTAAATATAAACTATGGCCCAAATTCTAAGATCCAAGTAAAAGAAACTAAAATGCAAAAGCCAAGACTTGAACCTTGGACCTCCTTCCTTCCTTGTGGCGTCACCCCCTTGTCTCTTATGTGGCGTCACTTTGCCACTACACCACACACTCCACTTGTGTCATTTTCCTCCACTTTTTATTCTTAAGGCCTACCTGCCAACTTCCAGGGTTTTTTTCGCCTAAAACCAAAATTTCCCTAAAGCTAAAGTTTGATCCCGGAACTTCATAGAAGCCCTCTAACCTTCCAAAATCACTCACCTAATAGGTCCAACATGCACTAAAGTCGTTCTCTTGTTCTCTAAAAATTTTAAACGCTACTACTCCTAAGGCCCATTGGGCCCAATCCTACTAGGCCCAATTTTGGGATGTTACAAATCTACCCTCCTTAAAGAAATTTCGTCCTCGAAATTTCCAATTAACTAACAGTCACACCTCCTAACCTACCACACTACGCTCTTGCTGCACACTCTGATCTTAATAAAACTAATATGCTTTCTAACTAAATCTTGGAACCCCTTCACATAACACCGAAGAAAACAAATATTTTTCACACATACATACAATTCCTATATTCAAGCATCACATCCACACATCACAGAATAAATACAATCATTCAGCATACACTAGAATATAGTAAAAAGGAAACTTACGGATTTGGTGCCGGAGACTCGGGTGCCATACTTCCAGAAAAGAGATATATATTTTTCTAAGCCATCCTTTGAAAACATTTTTGAACCCAAACCCACAGCCGAGTTTTTGAACCTGGCTCTGATACCATAATTGTAACACCCCAAACCCGGCCTAAACATTACGACTGGATCTGGCATGTCACATAAAAGGGTTGTTTAAAAACTGCGCGTTTGTTAAAAATTTCGAGTTTAAATATTTATTCGCTTGATATCCTTTTGTTAACATTTTGAAAAACGGTTATTAAGGGTTTAGGACATTCCCGTATTGAACATTTGATAACAATAGGCAGTAATCATATTAAAAGCTAAACCAGATAAAATACCAAAAATACAGTTAAAGCGGCCTTATTACAACTTAAAATCCCGAATTAAAAATAAGTTGAAATAAGAGAACAAGTTTACGAGAAAATAATGTATGGCCTTCACGAGTCCGCCTCAGCTCCCAAATCCGCGATCTAACAATTACCTGCAAAATTAACTAAGGGGTGAGTCATCGAGACTCATTGTGTAAATCCCCATCCAAAGTATGTTAAGCTCATACACAGATCCATGTGCAAATATGCATGTCATGCAACCCATCCATCCTATCCATCCGAAACTCCCAAATCTACCCCGTGTGGTCAAAACCACTAGTTACCGTAGTCACAAATAATATCGGTGTGGTCAAAACCACTGGTGACCGTAGTCACAATAATATGTGTGGGGCCAACCCACAACGTGGTCAAAACCACTGATGACAATCCCGTATATCGATATGTGGGGCCAACCCACTGTGGTACCAAACCACTGGGACGAGTCACAAAGATAGCAATATGTGGTCAAAACCACCGGTGACCGTAGTAACAAATAATATCGGTGTGGTCAAAACCACTGGTGGTCAAAACCACTGAGACTTAGTCACAAAAATAATATAGAAAGCGGGGCCAACCCACTGTGTGGTCAAAACCACTGGTGACAGTCTAGAATCATATCTTCCCCCTCCTCTCATCATACCCATGCAATATGACATAATAATTCGTATGCAGTATGACATGTATGCAAATCATATATCACAGATAACGTATGAAACGAATTACCATCATAATTAGAATAACAAATACGACATAGTCAAGCCAATCAACCTCTAAGGGTATAACAGTAATTTACCTTCTAGGGGTATTTTGGTAATTTACCCACTAAGGGTATTTCAGTAATTTCGTACCTGGAATGGCCTTTCCGAAGGCCCAATGTCACCCCAAGCGACTCGACTACGAATTCTGTCTTTACCAAACTATTGGGCCTAAAACACGATTCCGGCCCATTCGGGCCCACACGCTCGTGTAGCCCACCTAACATAAATCTAGCCACGTATATAAGTTCCACCTAGTCTAGTTCACTATATACTATACCATCATACATTTTGCTCAATTGGGCCCACTTTGGCCCATCGCGGTCGAAGCAGCCCCAACCTACAAGAATAATATTGATGGCCTCAACTATCGCGTCGAAGCCCCACACGTGCACTCGCACGCTAGTGTGGCTACTATTACCGTGATCGGCACTTCGGCATTTGCCGCTCTACAACTAGAGTAGAGAGAGTTACACACCTGATAGGAATCTGAAGCTGCTAAACCACGCTCCGAGCACTCCTTTGCCCAACGCCAACCAGGTATGATAACTCTCCCCCTGGAATGCTCTTTATCTAGCTAGCTCTTCATCTTCCTTCTTTGTATCTTTCTGATGTGGGATCCCTTCGTCAGTAGAGTTTAAATTCAACTGAAACTCTTGTCTTCCAATCCACAAAATAAGTACTCCCTTGCTTCTCATGAGATTCGAACCCAGGCTCCCTTGCAACATAATCCACGCCGCTAACCACTTGGCCACAAGCTCCTCTTGTGCCTTAAACCATGCGCAACTAAATATAAACTATGGCCCAAATTCTAAGATCCAAGTAAAAGAAACTAAAATGCAAAAGCCAAGACTTGAACCTTGGACCTCCTTCCTTCCTTGTGGCGTCACCCCCTTGTCTCTTATGTGGCGTCACTTTGTCACCACACCACACACTCCACTTGTGTCATTTTCCTCCACTTTTTATTCTTAAAGCCTACCTGCCAACTTCCAGGGTTTTTTTCGCCTAAAACCAAAATTTCCCTAAAGCCAAAGTTTGATTCCGGGACTTCATAGAAGCCCTATAACCTTCCAAAATCACTCACCTAATAGGTCCAACATGCACTAAATTCGTTCTCTTGTTCTCCAAAAATTTTAAACGCTACTACTCCTAAGGCCCATTGGGCCTAATTCTACTAGGCCCAATTTCGGGATGTTACAATTAGAGTTTTATGATGAAATTTAGATAGTTATGTTTAAGTTTGGTTGAAATTTGAATAGAAATAAAGTATGAATTGAGATAGAAAAGTAAGTGAATTTAGTTAAGACTAAATTGAAATTAAAGTAGAAAATTGAATAGAAATTCAATTAATTAGATATGAATTAATAGTGCATTAATGATTATGAAATTGTCTTAATTTTTTTTGTAGCTAATAAAGAACCCGAGGCATCAGCACAGAAAGGAGAAGAGAAGATCATCGAGGAGTAATCGCGAATTTCGGGTTTGTATTACTATAATTCAAACTATTATTTAGTTAATGTTATATTTAAATTTTTATGTATGGTAAGTAAATTATAAGGTAAGTATTACTATTGACATGAATGAAATTGAAATGAAGTATGAATATATTTGAGTATTTAAATCGTTTATTGATTGGAAAGTGGAAAAAAAATGTATTAAATTGAATTGTGATTAAATTGAAAGGTGTGTTTTGAATTGAAATGAGATTGAATTGAGAAATGATTTGAATACCCAATTAACTAGTCGGGCTGAGTCGGATATAGTTGGCATGCTATAGGATTTGAAAGAGTTCAGGGGACTTTTCGGTTTTGTAACACCCCAAACCTAGCCCATACGTTTCGACCAGATCTGGTATGCTACGGGTTGAACGTTAAAATCTTTTGCTAAATTGGTTTTAGAAAATCATAGTTATTAGGCAATATTTGAATAAATAAGTGACATTTGAAAAGAAACCTTGTATTATTATTATTTGGTATAAATAAACCCCTGACATAAATTCATAAGTTGCAAATATTAAAAAAACTACTTAGACGAATATAAACTATGGGGCCTTATTACCTAAATATTCCCAAAATAAAACTTAAAGAAAAATCGAAAATAATATATGAAAATAAAAAGACTTGATGGCCTCTCGAGTCCATCTCGGCTCCCATGTCCAGGATCTACTACTCATCTGAAAAGTTAGGGAAAAATAATAGGGTGAGTCACCAAGACTCAGTGTGTAAATCCCGAAAACACATAAAAGGCTTGGGCCCACAAACACATTATGAGCCCTAGCCCATACACAATAGCAACAATCATAATCACATGACAGATAATAAATGATGCAAAGCCCAACCCATCCTAGAATTCCATCCTCTACACACCAACCCGTACCAACCATCACACCTTGGGAATTTCTACAATCAACCTACCAACCGCTACACACCATATCGACAGTCATACTGCCTACCCCTTATCAATCAGGAATTTTAACGTGGGTTTTCTACCACCGATCACCAAGTGACCTAGCATTTCATTTTGTGGGTTTTCTACCACCGATCACCATGTGATCTAACATTTCATTAGGTGGGTTTTCTACCACCGATCACCATGTGATCTAACATTTCATTAGGTGGGTTTTCTACCACCGATCACCATGTGACCAATCATGCTCTTCCCCTTTTCATATCAAACCCATCCCATGCATACATTCATGCAAAATCAAACAATCTACTACCTAAGAGATTACAGTCTTTCGCATACATCAATACACATAGAGAAGTTCTATGATTACGTACCTGGCATTCCTTGCCTAACCCTTTTTGGGTTTCATTCGACTGTCTACACAGCCACTTTCCGACTTTTTAGCCCATAACATAAACATACATATATTCATACAGATTATTAGTGTGTTAGAGATCTACACACGACTATTCATACAGCCTCATTTTCCGGCTTTTCAACCCCTAACAGGTATAATACAAAATAAAACTTATGTGATAAGGATCTACACACCTGATTACTGTTAGAACGAGACCCTCTAAGTTGACGCTATTCTAGCCAACACCACTGCTATCTGCCTAAGGTGTTGTTCAGAAGCCGGTCCACAACCAAGTGGCCAATCTCGAACGGCAGATACCGCTCATTTCTTAAACTTAGGGATTCTCTCCTTTGCCTGATCCATATTTAATTCCATCACAAGTCCTTGTCAGAACTACTGTCACAATATATGATGGTTACTCCTCATCATAAAGTTAAGATCTTGTATACAATGAACGAATCTAGTAAAAATCTAGGGAAAATCTCCTTACCTTAAAATTCTGAAATTGGAAACTAAAGATTTTCGGCTTTTAGATCTAGACGACCAAGTTTTCTTCAAATCCCGGAATGCCGCCCAACATAGAACCATTAAACTATAAGCTTTTCGACTTTTGCCTTTCAAAAACCGAAATAAAACGTGAGAAACTAACAGAAGTCTACACATACCTTAACACAGGGGATTCGGCTAGCACTAGAGAGAAGATTCGGCAATGCCAAAGAAAAAGATTTAAATGCCGGAAGAATAGAACTAACTCACAAATGGGATGAATAGAGAAAAACTATGGAGATTTTGGCTTTTTAGAGAAATCAGCACAAGAGGAAAAGAATGGAAAAGAGAGTGAAGGAAGAGGTTTTGGCTTTTGAAGAAATTAAAGAAAAGAAATTATAGAGGGAGAGACTAAGAATTTTGGCACAAAGAATGAAGAGGAAATTAGGGTTTAAATGCCAGAAGCAATGAGATATCCCCCTATTTATAGAAATTTCGGCACTCCTATCAAAAACCTGAAAGTACCCTTCCTGATAACTAAAAATCAGGCTAATAAAAAGGGAAAATTTGGCACCCCTTTTCCATGAAGTAGCCGAATTCTTTACTCCTCTAGGTGATGGAATTTGGGCCAACACCTAGCCTTGCAGATAGCTCCTATCTTTTCTCCTTTTATCTTCCATATTATCAACTATAATATCTTCATTATCCTATTCATATAAATCCTCCTATTTTTTAGCCTTGTTGCCATCCACTCCACTTAACCCAAATGCCGAAAATTAGCTAACTTAAATTAAAAGAATTGGGCTCCATGAAACTTAAATTTTGGGCCCCTATCTCCCTTGTTGTGGCGTCACCTCCTTGCTCCCTAAGTGGCGCCACTGACCACTGGGCCACAAGCCCATTTTGAGAATTTAAACACAGATACCACCTTTTAAAACTCTATGGTGCCCAAACAAAAATTTCACCAAGGCCTTGACCATATCCTGAGCCCAATTTGGACCCCTAACAGTTAAATTAACTCATTACTCATTTTCACCCATTAGCGCATAGGCCCAAAAATACAGGATGTTACAGTTCTACCCTCCTTAAGGAAATTTCGTCCTCGAAATTTCCAACTAACTATTAATCGTACTACCCAAGTCTCGCCACTATGCTTTCGCTGCGCACTCTAATTCTAAAGCCAAAAGAAACACTTAGTATACTATGGTAGAGTACGCACCGGTATTCGCATCTAGAGCACCCTCGTCCCCTTATACTCATTCTACCGATTCGTGTTTATCTGATGAATTATTAATTTCTTTCACTGATTAACCACGAACAATCTTATGAACAGTAGTTTAAAAGTAGTTCTTTCGAATTCTAAATTATATCTACGAGTTTCAGTTTCAAGTTTATCCCCTAATTCTAGAAACCACATACATTCAGCCAGCATACATCAATCACACAAGTATCATCCATGCACACACATTCATCGCATAAGGGTATCTTCGTTATTTCACTACCCAAGGGTTTTTTCCGTAGTTTTGCCCTACAAGGTATTTTTTTTCCAAATAAAATATACTGGTAATTTTCTTTGAATTAGAGGTACTTTGGTACATTTTTTTTAAAGCAAGGGTATTTTGGAAAACAAGTTTTTTTTCTGAAATAGAGATATTTTTATGTTGTTGTTGTTTTTTTTTCTTTTTGAAGCAGGGGTACTTTGGAAAATTTAATTTTGCAAATCGGGTTACTTTTGTAAATCTAGGGGTTTTCGGGTAAATTTGCAAAACATGGGTATTTTATAAAATCACGGTTATTTGGAAATTTTCACAAACCAAGGGTATTTTGAAAATTTTGCCAACCGGAGTGTTTCGGTAACTTCACAAATTTCGATAGTTTTACAATACTGGGGTATTCTGGGAAATTTTCACAAATCAAGTGTATTTTGGAAATTTTACAAAACTTGGGGGTATTTTGGTTGCGAAATAGGGTGGCTGGTCCCTTTCGGGTTTTAATTATAGATTTTGGCCCATCAACAAGTCCTCGTGGCTAAGGTGAACAGTCACTACGCACCAAGTAGGATTCTAGCGAAGAGGAGGTGAGTCACTAGGACTGCTTAAGTACCAAGCTCTCCCTAAATCCACTCCTAGACATGCGTATGCCCATTGCCACACCCTAGTTCAGCTAAGGTGAACAGTCACTACGCACCAGGTAAGATTCCAGCGAATAGGAGGTGAGTCACTAGGACTGCTTAAGTACCAAGCTCTCCCTAAATCCACTCCTAGACATGCGTATGCCCATTGCCACACCCTAGTTCAGCTAAGGTGAACAGTCACTACGCACCAGGTAAGATTCCAGCGAATAGGAGGTGAGTCACTAGGACTGCTTAAATACCAAGCTCTTCCGGATCCAATCCTAAACATGCGTATGCCTGTTGCCACACCCTAGTCTTGCAACTCGTTTACGGGTTTTGTTCAAAGAAATTAAGTATTATGAAATTAAAGAGTTGTGTATCTAAGCCTATGGTCCATTAATACTATCATACTAATCTACGTCACTCAAGCCCATTAAGCCCACATATATATCACAACAAGAGTTTAGAATACTTACCTGTGTGGATCGGCTGCCGGTAGACTCGAAGGCCATATCTTCAACCAAAACATTTTTTTAAACTTACATCATTTTACAAAACATTGCTAATACCATTTCACAGCCCGAGTTTTGAACTGGGCTCTGATACCAAATTGTAACACCCCAAACCCGGCCCATACATTTCGACCAGATCTGGTATGATACGGGTTGAACGTTAAAATATTTTGCTAAGTTGGTTTTAGAAAATCATAGTTATTAGGCAATATTTGAATAAAAAAGTGACATTTGAAAAGAAACCTTGTATTATTATTATTTGGTATAAATAAACCCCTGACATAAATTCATAAGTTGCAAATATTAAAAAAACTATTTAGGCAAATATAAACTATGGGGCCTTATTACCTAAATATTCCCAAAATAAAACTTAAAGGAAAACCGAAAATAATCTATGAAAATAAAAAGACTTGATGGACCCTCGAGTCCATCTCGGCTCCCATTCCACGATCTACTGCTCATCTGAAAAGTTAGGGAAAAATAATAGGGTGAGTCACCAAGACTCAGTGTGTAAATCCCGAAAACACATAAAAGGCTTGGGCCTACAAACACATTATGAGCCCTGGCCCATATACAATGGCAACAATCATAATCACATGACAGATAATAAATGATGCAAAGCCCAACCCATCCTAGAATTCCATCCTCTACACACCAACCCGTACCAACCATCACACCTTGGGAATTTCTACAATCAACCCACCAACCGCTACACACCATATCGACAGTCATACTGCCTACCCCTTATCAATAAGGAATTTTAACGTGGGTTTTCTACCACCGATCACCAAGTGACCTAGCATTTCATTTCGTGGGTTTTCTACCACCGATCACCATGTGATCTAACATTTCATTAGGTGGGTTTTCTACCACCGATCACTATGTGATCTAACATTTCATTAGGTGGGTTTTCTACCACCGATCACCATGTGATCTAACATTTCATTAGGTGGGTTTTCTACCACCGATCACCATGTGACCAATCATGCTCTTCCCCTTTTCATATCAAACCCATCCCATGCATACATTCATGCAAAATCAAACAATCTACTACCTAAGAGATTACAGTCTTTCGCATACATCAATACACATAGAGAAGTTCTATGATTACGTACCTGGTTTTTCAGCCCCTAACAGGTATAATACAAAATAAAACTTATGTGATAAGGATCTACACACCTGATTACTGTTAGAACGAGACCCTCTAAGTTGACGCTATCCGTAGCCAACACCACTGCTATCTGTCTAAGGTGTTGTTCAGAAGTCGGTCCACAACCAAGTGGCCAATCTCGAACGGCAGATACCGTTCGTTTCTGAAACTTAGGGATTCTCTCCTTTGCCTGATCCATATTTAATTCCATCACAAGTCCTTCTCAGAACTGCTATCACAATATATGATCGTTAATCCTCATCCTAAAGTTAAGATCTTGTATACAATAAACAAATTTTATAAAAATCTAGGGAAAATCTCCTTACCTTAAAATCCCAAAATTGGAGACTAACGATTTTCGGCTTTTAGATCTAGACGACCAAGTTTCCTTCAAATCCCGGAATGCCGCCCAACATAGAACCATTAAACTATTAGCTTTTCGGCTTTTGCCTTTCAAAAACCGAAATAAAACGTGAGAAACTAACAGAAGTCTACACTTACCTTAACACAGGGGATTCGGCTAGCACTAGAGAGAAGATTCGGCAATGCCAAAGAAAAAGATTTAAATGTCAGAAGAATAGAACTAACTCACAAATGGGATGAATAGAGAAAAACTATGGAGATTTCGGCTTTTTAGAGAAATCAGCACAAGAGGAAAAGAATGGAAAAGAGAGTGAAGGAAGAGGTTTCGGCTTTTGAAGAAATTAAAGAAAAGAAATTATAGAGGGAGAGACTAAGAATTTCGGCACAAAGAATGAAGAGGAAATTAGGGTTTAAATGCCAAAAGCAATGAGATATCCCCCCTATTTATAGAAATTTCGGCACTCCTATCAAAAACCCGAAAGTACCCTTCCTGATAACTAAAAATCAGGCTAATAAAAAGGGAAAATTTGGCACCCCTTTTCCATGAAGTAGCTGAATTCTTCACTCCTCTAGGTGATGGAATTTGGGCCAACACCTAGCCTTGCAGATAGCTCCTATCTTTTCTCCTTTTATCTTCCATATTATCAACTATAATATCTACATTATCCTATTCATATAAATCCTCCTATTTTTGAGCCTTGTTGCCATCCACTCCACTTAACCCAAATGCCGAAAATTAGCTAACTTAAATTAAAAGAATTGGGCTCTATGAAACTTAAATTTTGGGCCCCTATCTCCCTTGTTGTAGCGTCACCTCCTTGCTCTCTAAGTGGCGCCACTGACCACTGGGCCACAAGCCCATTTTGATAATTTAAACACAGATACCACCTTTTAAAACTCTATGGTGCCCAAACAAAAATTTCACCAAGACCTTGACCACATCCTGAGCCTAATTTGGACCCCTAACAGTTAAATTAACTCATTACTCATTTTCACCCATTAAGCGCATAGGCCCAAAAATTCAGGATGTTACAGTTCTACCCTCCTTAAGGAAATTTTGTCCTCGAAATTTCCAACTAACTATTAATCGTACTACCCAAGTCTCACCACTATGCTTTCGCTGCGCACTCTAATTCTAAAGCCAAAAGAAACACTTAGTATACTTTGGTAGAGTACGCACTGGTATTCGCATCTAGAGCACCCTCGTCCCCTTATACTCATTCTACTGATTCGTGTTTATCTGATGAATTATTAATTTCTTTCACTGATTAACCACGAACAATCTTATGAACAGTAGTTTAAAAGTAGTTCTTTCGAATTTCAAATTATATCTACGAGTTTCAGTTTCAAGTTTATCCCCTAATTCTAGAAACCACATACATTCAACCAGCATACATCAATCACACAAGTAGCATCCATGCACACACATTCATCGCATAAGGGTATCTTCGTTATTTCACTACCCAGGGGTTTTTTCCGTAGTTTTGCCGTACAAGGTATTTTTTTTCCAAATAAAGTATCTTGGCAATTTTCTTTGAATTAGAGGTACTTTGGTACACTTTTTTTTAAGGCAAGGGTATTTTGGAAAACAAGTTTTTTTTTTCCGAAAAAGAGATATTTTGATGTTGTTGTTGTTTTTTTTTTCTTTTTGAAGCAGGGGTACTTTGGAAAATTTAATTTTGCAAACCGGGTTACTTTTGTAAATCTAGGGGTTTTCGGGTAAATTTGCAAAACATGGGTATTTTATAAAATCACGGTTATTTGGAAATTTTCACAAACCAAGGGTATTTTGAAAATTTTGCCAACCGGAGTGTTTCGGTAACTTCACAAATTTTGGTAGTTTTACAATACTGGGGTATTCTGGGAAATTTTCACAAATCAAGTGTATTTTGGAAATTTTACAAAACTTGGGGGTATTTTGGTTGCGAAATAGGGTGGCTGGTCCCTTTCGGGTTTTAATTATAGATTTTGGCCCATCAACAAGTCCTCGTGCCTAAGGTGAACAGTCACTACGCACCAAGTAGGATTCTAGCGAAGAGGAGGTGAGTCACTAGGACTGCTTAAGTACCAAGCTCTCCCTGAATCCACTCCTAGACATGCGTATGCCCATTGCCACACCCTAATTCGGCTAAGGTGAACAGTCACTACGCACCAGGTAAGATTCCAGCGAAGAGGAGGTGAGTCACTAGGACTGCTTAAATACCAAGCTCTTCCGGATCCAATCCTAAACATGCGTATGCCTGTTGCCACACCCTAGTCTTGCGACTCGTTTACGGGTTTTGTTCAAAGAAATTAAGTCTTATGAAATTAAAGAGTTGTGTATCTAAGCCTATGGTCCATTAATACTATCATACTAATCTACGTCCCTCAAGCCCATTAAGCCCACATATATATCACAACAAGAGTTTAGAATACTTACCTGTGTGGATCAGGTGCCGGTAGACTCGAAAGCCATATCTTCAACCAAAACATTTTTTTAAACTTACATCATTTTACAAAACATTGCTAATCCCATTTCACAGACCGAGTTTTGAACTGGGCTCTGATACCAAATTGTAACACCCCAAACCCGGCCCATACGTTTCGACCAGATCTGGTATGATACGGGTTGAACGTTAAAATCTTTTGCTAAGTTGGTTTTAGAAAATCATAGTTATTAGGCAATATTTGAATAAATAAGTGACATTTGAAAAGAAACCTTGTATTATTATTATTTGGTATAAATAAACCCCTGACATAAATTCATAAGTTGCAAATGTTAAAAAAATTATTTAGGCGAATATAAACTATGGGGCCTTATTACCTAAATATTCCCAAAATAAAACTTAAAGGAAAACCGAAAATAATCTATGAAAATAAAAAGACTTGATGGCCCCTCGAGTCCATCTCGGCTCCCATGTCCACGATCTACTGCTCATCTGAAAAGTTAGGGAAAAATAATAGGGTGAGTCACCAGGACTCAGTGCGTAAATCCCGAAAACACATAAAAGGCTTGGGCCCACAAACACATTATGAGCCCTGGCCCATACACAATGGCAACAATCATAATCACATGACAGATAATAAATGATGCAAAGCCCAACCCATCCAAGAATTCCATCCTCTACACACCAACCCGTACCAACCATCACACCTTGGGAATTTCTACAATCAACCCACCAACTGCTACACACCATATCGACAGTCATACTGCCTACCCCTTATCAATCAGGAATTTTAACGTGGGTTTTCTACCACCGATCACCAAGTGACCTAGCATTTCATTTCGTGGGTTTTCTACCACCGATCACCATGTGATCTAACATTTCATTAGGTGGGTTTTCTACCACCGATCACCATGTGATCTAACATTTCATTAGGTGGGTTTTCTACCACCGATCACCATGTGACCAATCATGCTCTTCCCCTTTTCATATCAAACCCATCCCATGCATACATTCATGCAAAATCAAACAATCTACTACCTAAGAGATTACAGTCTTTCGCATACATCGATACATATAGAGAAGTTCTATGATTACGTACCTGGCATTCCTTGCCTAACCCTTTTTGGGTTTCATTCGACTGTCTACACAGCCACTTTCTGACTTTTTAGCCCATAACATAAACATACATATATTCATACAGATTATTAGTGTGTCAGAGATCTACACACGACTGTTCATACAGCCTCATTTTCCGGCTTTTCAGCCCCTAACAGGTATAATACAATATAAAACTTATGTGATAAGGATCTACACACCTGATTACTGTTAGAACGAGACCCTCTAAGTTGACGCTATCCGTAGCCAACACCACTGCTATCTACCTAAGGTGTTGTTCAGAAGCCGGTCCACAACCAAGTGGCCAATCTCGAACGGCAGATACCATTCGTTTCTGAAACTTAGGGATTCTCTCCTTTGCCTGATCCATATTTAATTCCATCACAAGTCCTTGTCAGAACTGCTATCACAATATATGATCGTTAATCCTCATCCTAAAGTTAAGATCTTGTATACAATGAACAAATTTTATAAAAATCTAGGGAAAATCTCCTTACCTTAAAATCCCAAAATTGGAGACTAACGATTTTCGGCTTTTAGATCTAGACGACCAAGTTTCCTTCAAATCCCGGAATGCCGCCCAACATAGAACCATTAAACTATTAGCTTTTCGGCTTTTGCCTTTCAAAAACCGAAATAAAACGTGAGAAACTAACAGAAGTCTACACTTACCTTAACACACGGGATTCGACTAGCACTAGAGAGAAGATTCGGCAATGCGAAAGAAAAAGATTTAAATGTTGGAAGAATAGAACTAACTCACAAATGGGATGAATAGAGAAAAACTATGGAGATTTCGGCTTTTTAGAGAAATCAGCACAAGAGGAAAAGAATGGAAAAGAGAGTGAAGGAAGAGGTTTCGGCTTTTGAATAAATTAAAGAAAAGAAATTGTAGAGGGAGAGACTAAGAATTTCGGCACAAAGAATGAAGAGGAAATTAGGGTTTAAATGCCAGAAGCAATGAGATATCCCCCGTATTTATAGAAATTTCGGTACTCCTATCAAAAACCCGAAAGTACCCTTCCTGATAACTAAAAATCAGGCTAATAAAAAGGGAAAATTTGGTACCCCTTTTCCATGAAGTAGCTGAATTCTTTACTCCTCTAGGTGATGGAATTTGGGCCAACACCTAGCCTTGCAGATAGCTCCTATCTTTTCTCCTTTTATCTTCCATATTATCAACTATAATATCTACATTATCCTATTCATATAAATCCTCCTATTTTTGAGCCTTGTTGCCATCCACTCCACTTAACCCAAATGCCGAAAATTAGCTAACTTAAATTAAAAGATTTGGGCTCTATGAAACTTAAATTTTGGGCCCCTATCTCCCTTGTTGTGGCGTCACCTCCTTGCTCTCTAAGTGGCGCCACTGACCACTGGGCCACAAGCCCATTTTGATAATTTAAACACAGATACCACCTTTTAAAACTCTATGGTGCCCAAACAAAAATTTCACCAAGGCCTTGACCACATCCTGAGCCCAATTTGGACCCCTAACAGTTAAATTAACTCATTACTCATTTTCACCCATTAAGTGCATAGGCCTAAAAATTCAGGATGTTACAGTTCTACCCTCATTAAGGAAATTTTGTCCTCGAAATTTCCAACTAATTATTAATCGTACTACCCAAGTCTCACCACTATGCTTTCGCTGCGCACTCTAATTCTAAAGCCAAAAGAAACACTTAGTATACTTTGGTAGAGTACGCACCGGTATTCGCATCTAGAGCACCCTCGTCCCCTTATACTCATTCTACTGATTCGTGTTTATCTGATGAATTATTAATTTCTTTCACTGATTAACCACGAACAATCTTATGAACAGCAGTTTAAAAGTAGTTCTTTCGAATTTCAAATTATATCTACGAGTTTCAGTTTCAAGTTTATCCCCTAATTCTAGAAACCACATACATTCAACTAGCATACATCAATCACACAAGTAGCATCCATGCACACACATTCATCGCATAAGGGTATCTTCGTTATTTCACTACCCAGGGGTTTTTTCCGTAGTTTTGCCCTACAAGGTATTTTTTTTCCAAATAAAGTATCTTGGTAATTTTCTTTGAATTAGAGGTACTTTGGTACACTGTTTTTTTTTAAAGCAAGGGTATTTTGGAAAACAAGTTTTTTTTTTCCGAAATAGAGATATTTTGATGTTGTTGTTGTTTTTTTTTTCTTTTTGAAGCAGGGGTACTTTGGGAAATTTAATTTTGCAAACCGGGTTACTTTTGTAAATCTAAGGGTTTTCGGGTAAATTTGCAAAACATGGGTATTTTATAAAATCACGGTTATTTGGAAATTTTCACAAACCAAGGGTATTTTGAAAATTTTGCCAACCGGAGTGTTTCGGTAACTTCACAAATTTCGGTAGTTTTACAATACTAGGGTATTCTGGGAAATTTTCACAAATCAAGTGTATTTTGGAAATTTTACAAAACTTGGGGGTATTTTGGTTGCGAAATAGGGTGGCTGGTCCCTTTCGGGTTTTAATTATAGATTTTGGCCCATCAACAAGTCCTCGTGGCTAAGGTGAACAGTCACTACGCACCAAGTAGGATTCTAGCGAAGAGGAGGTGAGTCACTAGGACTGCTTAAGTACCAAGCTCTCCCTGAATCCACTCCTAGACATGCGTATGCCCATTGCCACACCCTAATTCGGCTAAGGTGAACAGTTACTACGCACCAGGTAAGATTCCAGCGAAGAAGAGGTGAGTCACTAGGACTGCTTAAATACCAAGCTCTTCCGGATCCAATCCTAAACATGTGTATGCCTGTTGCCACACCCTAGTCTTGCGACTCGTTTACGGGTTTTGTTCAAAGAAGTTAAGTATTATGAAATTAAAGAGTTGTATAGTCCATTAATACTATCATACTAATCTACGTCCCTCAAGCCCATTAAGCCCACATATATATCACAACAAGAGTTTAGAATACTTACCTGTGTGGATCGGGTGCCGGTAGACTCAAAGGCCATATCTTCAACCAAAACATTTTTTTAAACTTACATCATTTTACAAAACATTGCTAATCCCATTTCACAGCCCGAGTTTTGAACTGGGCTCTGATACCAAATTGTAACATCCCAAACCCGACCCATACGTTTCGACCAGATCTGGTATGATACGGGTTGAATGTTAAAATCTTTTGCTAAGTTGGTTTTAGAAAATCATAGTTATTAGGCAATATTTGAATAAATAAGTGACATTTGAAAAGAAACCTTGTATTATTATTATTTGGTATAAATAAACCCCTGACATAAATTCATAAGTTGCAAATGTTAAAAAAATTATTTAGGCGAATATAAACTATGGGGCCTTATTACCTAAATATTCCCAAAATAAAACTTAAAGGAAAACCGAAAATAATCTATGAAAATAAAAAGACTTGATGGCCCCTCGAGTCCATCTCGGCTCCCATGTCCACGATCTACTGCTCATCTGAAAAGTTAGGGAAAAATAATAGGGTGAGTCACCAGGACTCAGTGCGTAAATCCCGAAAACACATAAAAGGCTTGGGCCCACAAACACATTATGAGCCCTGGCCCATACACAATGGCAACAATCATAATCACATGACAGATAATAAATGATGCAAAGCCCAACCCATCCTAGAATTCCATCCTCTACACACCAACCCGTACCAACCATCACACCTTGGGAATTTCTACAATCAACCCACCAACTGCTACACACCATATCGACAGTCATACTGCCTACCCCTTATCAATCAGGAATTTTAACGTGGGTTTTCTACCACCGATCACCAAGTGACCTAGCATTTCATTTCGTGGGTTTTCTACCACCGATCACCATGTGATCTAACATTTCATTAGGTGGGTTTTCTACCACCGATCACCATGTGATCTAACATTTCATTAGGTGGGTTTTCTACCACCGATCACCATGTGACCAATCATTCTCTTCCCCTTTTCATATCAAACCCATCCCATGCATACATTCATGCAAAATCAAACAATCTACTACCTAAGAGATTACAGTCTTTCGCATACATCGATACACATAGAGAAGTTCTATGATTACGTACCTGGCATTCCTTGCATAACCCTTTTTGGGTTTCATTCGACTATCTACACAGCCACTTTCTGACTTTTTAGCCCATAACATAAACATACATATATTCATACAGATTATTAGTGTGTTAGAAATCTACACACGACTGTTCATACAGCCTCATTTTCCGGCTTTTCAGCCCCTAACAGGTATAATACAAAATAAAACTTATGTGATAAGGATCTACACACCTGATTACTATTAGAATGAGACCCTATAAGTTGACGCTATCCGTAGCCAAAACCACTGCTATCTGCCTAAGGTGTTGTTCAGAAGCCGGTCCACAACCAAGTGGCCAATCTTGAACGGCAGATACCACTCGTTTCTGAAACTTAGGGATTCTCTCCTTTGCCTGATCCATATTTAATTCCATCACAAGCCCTTGTCAGAACTACTATCACAATATATGATCGTTAATCCTCATCATAAAGTTAAGATCTTGTATACAATGAACAAATTTTATAAAAATCTAGGGAAAATCTCCTTACCTTAAAATCTCAAAATTGGAGACTAACGATTTTCGGCTTTTAGATCTAGACCACCAAATTTCCTTCAAATCCCAGAATGCCGCCCAACATAGAACCATTAAAATATTAGCTTTTCGGCTTTTTCCTTTCAAAAACCGAAATAAAACGTGAGAAACTAACAGAAGTCTACACTTACCTTAACACAGGGGATTCGGCTAGCACTAGAGAGAAGATTCGGCAATGCCAAAGAAAAAGATTTAAATGCCGGAAGAATAGAACTAACTCACAAATGGGATGAATAGAGAAAAATTATGGAGATTTTGGCTTTTTAGAGAAATCAGCACAAGAGGAAAAGAATGGAAAAGAGAGTGAAGGAAGAGGTTTCGGCTTTTGAAGAAATTAAAGAAAAGAAATTGTAGAGAGAGAGACTAAGAATTTCGGTACAAAGAATGAAGAGGAAATTAGGGTTTAAATGCCAGAAGCAATGAGATATCCCCCTATTTATAGAAACTTCAGCATTCCTATCAAAAACCCGAAAGTACCCTTCCTGATAACTAAAAATCAGGCTAATAAAAAGGGAAAATTTGACACCCCTTTTCCATGAAGTAGCCGATTGCTTTACTCCTCTAGGTGATGGAATTTGGGCCAACACCTAGCCTTGCAGATAGCTCCTATCTTTTCTCCTTTTATCTTCCATATTATCAACTATAATATCTACATTATCCTATTCATATAAATCCTCCTATTTTTGAGCCTTGTTGCCATCCACTCCACCTAACCCAAATGCCGAAAATTAGCTAACTTAAATTTAAAGAGTCGGGCTCCATGAAACTTAAATTTTGGGCCCCTATCTCCCTTGTTGTGGCGTCACCTCCTTGCTCCCTAAGTGGCGCCACTGACCACTGGGCCACAAGCCCATTTTGATAATTTAAACACAGATACCACCTTTTAAAACTCTATGGTGCCCAAACAAAAATTTCACCAAGGCCTTGACCACATCCTGAGCCCAATTTGGACCCCTAACAGTTAAATTAACTCACTACTCATTTTCACCCATTAAGCGCATAGGCCCAAAAATTCAGGATGTTACAGGTTTGGCCGAGGAGATACTGATGTTACTATATTTCTTCGAATTATCCGAAGAGGCATTTAATGCATTTCTGGTGTGTTTAGGAGGATTATTTATTCTGGTGTGTTTTATTGGAATCCGTGTATCCGCTAAGGTCCGAGTCTTGTTAATAAGGGTAATTAAATGAAAAAGAAAATGAACAAATCTTGATTTGAATGAGTTGATGGAAGAAATGAGATAGTAAAATTATGAATCAAAATGTGAAGTGAGAATGAGATATGAGATTTGCAAGCATGAACTTAAGGTTCATGAATTGATAAAAAATGCAAATTGTTGATATATCATATCTGTTGATAGATTATTATAAATGAGATATTAAATTGATTGTAAAATTTGTTCTTATGATTTCCTATATTACAAGTTAATGTTATAATTTATTAATGTTATATAATTTGAATTATGGTAATACCACTGAGTATAGACATACTTAGCGTACGGTTGTTTCTGTGTGCAGGTTAGTAGAAGTCAAAGGTCCCGGTTCAGCATCCAGATCAATCTCGATTTCAGCACAACTTTGTTGATGTACTTTTCCTTTTGGTAAATGTGGCATGTACCTAGGTTATATACATAGGTCATATGATTTTAATTATAAAGTATGGATGGTTTGTAATGTTTTGAACTTAGTATAAGTGAAATGCTAAAAAGTATACTATAAAATTTGGTATTAAGATTGAATGGAAAATGAATGAAGTTATTTGTAACGCCCCAAATTTGGGCCTAGAAGGAATGGGCCTTGAGCAGGGGAATAGTCAAGGCTGCACATAAGTATTTGGATGTGCAAGGGAAGGACACAAATAAATAATTGCTTGAGTGGTTTTATATCCTGAGAAGTGTTGGAGAAGTCTTGGGTTCAAACCTAGGCTTTGGTAAGAATCCATGTTTTCCTTTTAAATGAACATTCATGTTGGTACATAGGCTTTAAATATATTTGTGGTGGAAAGATAACACAAAAGGAGCTTGTAGCTCCGTGGTAGGTGGCGTGTTGCTTTTGCTGGGGAACCTGAGTTCGAGTCACTCCTTGCTCTAAGAGAATTTATTTTATCTCCTTGCTGCATGAGAGGTAGATTTTAACTGAAACTCTGCTGGGAGAGAGAGTTGAATTGGTCTTGGGAAAGAATCAGGGGATATAGATAAAGGTTGGTATGGATATGGAGAGAATTATGTGGAGGAAATTGTGGAATTTGAAAGTTTGAGTGTTGTAGCCGAATTGGTAATCTAGCTACTCAGAAATTCGGTTTAGGCTAGTAGTGAGAGGCTGCCGAATTCTCTTGCTTCCATTTTGGGGTTTTTTTTTCCTTTTTGCATTTTTGGTTTTGTCATTTTCTTCTGACCATTCGTGTCATTTCTTTTGTTGGTGACCGAATTCTCTACTGCTTTCGACTGCTTCTTTCTCTCCATCTTTACTGTTTTCTTTCTCTCCTTGGCCGAATCTAGCACCTACTCTCCCTTACCATTTCTTCTTCAATTGGCTTCTCTCATAGCCGAACCTTCTCATTTTGCTTCTTTATTTTCTGTTCATTCTCTCTCGATTCTCCTATTCTTATTTGGCCGAATACTCTCTACCCTTTTTGTTGGTCATTTTCACCTTACCTTGTAATTTGGTCCTTATCCAAAACACAGTACTGTTCCCCCTCTATTTCGGTTCTGCAAAGATTCTAATAATTGGTAGGTACTTATGTGTTCTTTATTCTTACTTTTGTCAATAACTCTGCTTTCGTTTGACTTCTTCCTTAACAACCGAATATTTTCTCCTTATGCTTTCTGACTACAAAATACATTTCTTCACTGTGATATGGCCATCGTTGGGCTTAGGGATTTCGGTGGTGTGAAGGGGTGCAAATGGCTTGAAGCAATCAAACTTTTATTTTCTGTTCATCATTCTATCAAGGTAAGAACGATTATCATAATATTGGGTTTTGGCTGAATGGGCTTTTGTGCCTGTAAGCACGATATGTGTGGATTTAAGCTACACTTATGACTGTTTTTGTCTAATGAGATCTGTTAGACTACAGATTTTTGATAAAGCCATGTACTCGATTGTAATCAGCGATCTTGGGAGGTTTAAGGACATTCGTTCAGACCGGGTAAGGAATGTGTATTTTTGGGCTAAGTATTAAATTTAATTACCACTAGTGGACAACTGGCTAATGAAATTTTGATGGACTATAGGTTCGATACGAGTGGGTTAATCGCGCGTTCGTAAACAGGTGTGTAACCGTACCCTGCAAACGGTAATAAGCGTAAAAGCCAGTAAAGTGTGTACACACACACTGATTAGACTGTAGAACGGCCAAAGCCGAAAAGCTGAAAGGTTGGGCGTTGAGCGTGCGAATGCTTGTATGGTAAACCGAGCCCACGAAACGTGGGCGTGCGACGGAAAAGGCCACCATGAGCGATTTCATGGGCTTAGACCATAATGGGCTTTGGGCCCATTTACACTGTCTGTACTATTATGGTCGCTCGAGCTGCTCAAGATGATTGTGGGCTTACTGATGGGCCTAAGTAGACTTAGGCCCAAACTGATAAAATGACTGTAATACCTCTAGTAGGTGAATTGATCGATATACCCTTAAAGGGTAAAATAACTATTTTTCCCTCGAGGGTAAATGACTGATTTGTCTGTGATTTGTATGACTGATTTTGTGCATAACATTCTGCATTCACAACATATTGCATGGGGTTGGGAAACTGTTATGGAGGAAGAATATCGTATTGGTGGCTGTGCCACATACACTGATACTGGCAGCTTTGCTGCGAATTTTGGTTAGTGCCTCCACCGGTGCTAACATTGTAAGTGTAGGGTTGGGTGGGTGATTTATTCCCCACAGTAAGTGCAGGGTTGGACGGAGGCAAGTGCAGGGTTGGATGGGATAACATGCATTATTCATTTGGGATTTGGTACTGTTATGGGCTAAGCCCAATTGTTGCTGTGATGGGTTCAGGCCCCGACTGTTGTTGATTCTGCAGACCTGACTGACTACATAATAATGGATTACGCACTAAGTTTTCGTAAACTCACCCCATTTTTAATTGTACAGGTAATCCCTAGCGTTAGGCGGATTGGCGCTGCGAGGGACTTAGAGATGGCCACACTACTGCTCTTGTTTTCTTTTATTTGGCTTAAATTTACTATTAAATTTCATTCTGGGCTTTTGAATTATGTAATAAGGCCTCTCTATAATTTTCTAGATATTAATTTGGGATTTGATTCATTGTGATTTACATCTGATAGAAGTAGAACGTGGTTTTCCATAACGATAACTATTTTCAAAACATCGCATTCCGCAATACTGTTGAAATGCTTCTGCAACAAACCGTGTTTTAAAAGTAATGACCTTTTAAAATGGATAAGAATTGGCTAGAATGAGTTAAGTTTTAACAAATAGGCTTTAACCTTCTTACAGGTTTTATCAACAAGAGCAAGTTTTCAAAAAGCACTCTAATGTGACACCGCCAGATTTGGCCATAACGTCTAGGCCGAGTTTGGGGTGTTACATTATTAGTAAATTTTGAATGATATTATGAATGTTTAATTATTAAATTATAGTGTTAATGAATTGGTTATGATTTAGGTGTATTTGAGTATAAATTGTTTTGGTTGTGCCATTGGTTTTGGATTGGTTGTGGTTTGAAATTGCAAGGAAGGTTAGATGTGTATAAAGGGGTTATATTAAGTTTGAGAAAAAAATTTACGAAAAATTTTTAGAGCACCCGATCAAGTCTCGATTTACTTCTAATTCGTATTTTGGGCTTCGAGGGTCCATAAAAGGGACTTAATGAATGTATTAAATTATATATGTTAATTAACTGTATAATATTCGTAAGTTGTCCGCAATGTCCGGTAATGCTCTGTAACCCTGTTTCGGCGACAGTTTAAGGTTAGGGGGTGTTACAGGCTATAACTAGTTTAATGAATGCCCAACAAAAGCTCGACACTCCGGTCAAAGACCATATGATTACTCTTATGCGATACTTTTCCGAGGCTACTGATAATGAGGCCAATCTAAACCAGAACACACAAATAGAGATGATGTTCAAAAGCTTGTCCAAGGATTTTACAAGTTTTAGGGTCGCATATAATCTTGGAAACAATAATCTGACGCTTACACAACTCAGGAAGAAATTACAATCCTATGAGTTGATGTTGAATGGCAATCAACCTATCTGAAAAGAAGAAGAAAAATTAGTTGTTGCTTTTTACTCTAAAGGGAAGGGAAAGCACACTAAAAGATAGAAAGGAAAAGAGCCAAGAAGCCTAAAGACTTATCCATGTCTAAATATTTCTTCTTCAACAAGAAAGGGCACTTCAAGGCAAACTACAAAGACTGGAAGAATTACCTAGACACTAAGGGCAAAGGTATGGATTTCTTTATGATAGAAATTTACTTAGTGGAAGATTCAATAAACCACTGGGTTATTGATTCTGGAGCCACTAATCATGTGTGTATTTCTCTACATGGGCTAAAGAAGATGAAAGATCTTACAGATAAGATTCTATCGTTGTGGATTGGAAATGGGACAAGTGTGGTAGTTGAAGTAGTGGGAGATGTACATTTTTATTTTTAAAATACATTTTCTATTATTTTGAAAATACATTTTCTATGTACCAAGTTTCAAAAGAAACTTATTTTTTGTTGCATGTTTATTTAAAGATGGCTTGATCGTAACTTTTAAAAATAGTGTTGTAATATTTATAAACTGTAATCTTATCTGTAATGGATGAATGTCAAATAATCTCTATTTTATCAAACCAAAGATGTACACACTGCTTTAAACTGAAATTTTGAATAAAAGACTTAAAACTTCTCACTCTAACGAGTTGCACCTTTGGCATTTGAGACTTGGTCTATTAACCGAGAAAGAATCACTAGACTTGTGAAATATGGCACTTTAAGTTCGTTTAAAGAATTTGATCTTCCACAATGTGAATCTTGCTTGGAAGGTAAAATGACTAAGCATAATGCAAAAGGAACGAAGGCTATGTAACCCTTAGAACTTGTGCAAATTGATGTGTGTGGCCCCATGAACGTCAGGGTAAGAGATTGGTACGAGTATTATGTAATCTTTATTGATGATTATTCCATATATGGGTATGTGTACGTAATGCACCATAAAAGTGAAACCTTTGATAAATTCAAAGAGTTTCCTACGAAAGTGGAGAAACAACTAGATTTACCCATAAAGGCACTTTAGTCTGGTCGAGGTAGGGAATATTTATCAAATAAGTTCTTAGGGTATCTCATAGAGAATGAGATTCTATCTAGTTAACTACATCGGGTATTCCATAATAGAATTGCATGGTAAAGAGAATAAATCAAACTTTGTTAGACATGGTTTGATCAATGTTAAATTATTCGAAGTTGCCAATCTCCTTTTGCGGATATGTCATACAAATGACTTGTTATATTTTGAATGATGTACCAACAATCGCAATATCTAAAACTCCATTCGAATTGTGGCATGGTAGGAAGCCAAATCTAAATCATTAGAGGATTTAGGATGCCCCAACCCACGTACTGGATAAAGATGCTAGGAAGTTCGATACAAATGGAATTATACATGTTTGTGGGATATCCAAAAGGCGCAAAAGGTGGTTTGTTTTATAACCATAAAGATAAAACAATGGTAAGGTCAACTCATGCTACTTTCATTGAGAAAAGTTACATGATTGACTTCAAGTACTTGATGAAGTTTTTGGAAACAAACAAAGCCTTACAGAAACAGTTCCAAAATCAACTCCTAATAGTAGACCTGCAAAAGATCAGCAACATAGGGTGATTCATCACAGTAGGAGGGTCTCTCTCAAGCTTGAGTTCTTCCAGTCTGGCTGAAGTGATTTAAACATTGAGCCTATCAAACAGGAAGATGATAACCCACTCATATATTATAAAGTGATGCAAAGTGCTAATTCCAAGCTTTTGGAAATAGCTATGAAATCTCAGAGGGATTCTATGAATTCCATCTCTATGTGGGAACTTATAGATTTACCGGAAGGGATAAAACCCATATTGTGTAAGTGGACCTACAAGAAGAAAAGAAATGCAGATGAAAAGTGGAAACTTACAAGGCTAGACTAGTAGCAAAAGGTTATACTTAAAAACAAGGTATCGATTATGAAGAAACCTTCTCTTTAGTTGTCATGTTCAAGTCAATCCAAGTATTATTATCCATTGCAGCTCCTCTCGATTATGAGATCTGGTAAACGGATGTCAAGACAATGTTATTGAACGACTGTCTTGAAAAGAGCATCTATATGATGCAATCGATTGGATATATAACTAATGGAAATGAGCATAAAATTTGCAAATTGCTTAGATCCATAAATGAACTTAAGTAAGCATCCCACTCATGGAATCAAAGATTTGATTAAACTATCAAAACTTTTGGATTTGAGCAAAATGTAGATGAACCTTGTGTTGATAAACGTATTAGGGAAGGAAAGGTGGAATTTCTCATTCCATATGTCAATAACATTCTACTTATTAGAAATGACATAGAGATGTTTTCATCAGTTAAACTATCGTTAACTCAACAATTTAGCATGAAAGACTTGAAAGAATCTATTTATGTTCTAGGTATTCGAATCCTAAGGGATTGAAAAAACAAAGTGATAGCATTATCACAAGCTTCATACATAAGCAAGATATTGGAATGTCATGCAATAGTCGGCTCTTGATAACACTAAAATTGTAACGTCCCAAAAATTAGGGGTTGTAATTTTTGCATAATTTCATGTTGTTCTTGCTCAGCTGGTTATTTGAGTGTATTTGGGGGTTCTAAGGAGGCCTGGGTTCGAGTCTGAGCCTTGGAAAAATTTTAGTTTTTGGCCCTTAAGAGAAGAGGGCTGGTTGAAGTTGGACTTAAGTAAATTTGTGTGTGTTTTACTAACACAAGTTAAGCATGTGACAAGGTAGCTATAGCGTCTTTAGGAAGGCAAGAAGGGAGGGGGTTCGAATCCTACAGATTGCAATTGGAGGCTTTTATTTTGTGACTGGAGAGTGGAGGAAGTAGAGTTTGGATCAAACTCTTCAAGGGGAGTTAGAGACTTGGTCAACAAGTTTGAATGGGAGGCTAGGAGTGATTCAAGGAGAAGATAGTGGAGAAAATCAAGGAAGGGAGGAGAGTGGGAAAGTTGGCCGAATGTGGGAGTGTGGCTAAGGGGGAGATTTCAGCTAGGGGGTGGCATTTGGAAGCAATTTCGGCAGCTTTGAGTGTGTGTAGGAATAGAAAATTTCTTTGTGTTGTGCTACTACCTCTTTTGTTCTTTTTCAGGTTTGTTTCTTTTGGCATTTCATGCTCCTTTTCTCCTTAGTGTCAGTTGCGCAAGAGTTATTTGGTTTGAAGTAGGGTGAGTTCTAAAATCTTCTTCTTTCTTCTTATTTGCTTCTCTGCCGATTGGCTTGTGTGCAAGTTGTTCTTCCTCCTTTCGACAATACCTTAGCCGAATTCAACCCTCTCTTTTCCTCTCATCTTCCTTTCTACTCTCTTCTTTTCATAGTTGAACCTATCCTCCCCTTTGTTCTCAACACACCATGTTTTATTCCTTAATTGTTTACACCGAAGCTAATCCCTCCTTTTCCTTTCTAGTATACTTGCATCTTTAAGGGCCATGCCTGTTCAACTCTGTTTTGCTCAGAGGAACCTATCTTTTCCGAATCTGAGGGTAAGTAGTACTAACCGTTTTCTAGTTATTTTGTGATGGTACTAGTCTTTCTCCCTACTGCTGAATCCTCCCTTTTTCTTAAGTTTGCAGTGAGTTGGTGTTAGGGTCATTCGAGGAGTAGGAAGGGACAAGCGCTCGGAAGTAATCAATTCGTACTCTTAGCCTTGATCAGTAAGTATTCGCACTTTGTGTTTGTTTGGAGGATCGATCTTGCTTGGGGTTGGGTTCGGCAAGAGTGGTTGTTAACCACATCTTTATTCAACTCTTCTAATAAGAGTGTTTTGAAACGCAGGATACAACGCGGGGTTCTTAATCTTCATTTGATAATTAGAAAGAACTTAGCAAAACCCGGTGAGTCAAGGATCGGTGTTAAGGGATTGGTGGCACATTCATAATCAAGGTGTGTAATCTCACACCCTTGCTTGTTCTGTTATGCGATGTTCTGTGAGTCGGCCAAAAGCCGAAATACCGAAAAGCTAGAGTATTGGCAACTGAGATCACTCGAGCGTGCGAGCGCTCGTAGAGATAAACTGAGCCATTAGTGATGACAATAGACTGTTGGGACTGTCACGAACTCTCTCGTGGGACTTAGGCTGTAATGGGCCTTGTTGAGCCGAAGTGGGCTAAGTGGGCCCACAGGGGCAAAATCCATGATAAGTGCCGGATGATCAGTGCGACTGCGAAGTCCGTAGAACCGTGACTGAAAATGGGCTGAATGGACCATACGAGCATGTGGGCCCTTTTGGGCCAAAATTGGACTTTAGGCCCAATTGCACCATTTTGACCAAAAATGGAACCTGTGTCGCTCGAGGCGACAGTCGGCCTCCGGAAAGGCTGTAGATGATTAAATTACCGAAATACCCTTAGTGGGTAAATTATCGAAATACCCTCTATAATTAAAGTTACCGAAATACCCCGATGGGTAAAATTACCGAAATACCCCGAGGGGTGAAATTACCGTTTTACCCCTAAACGAAAAAATGACCGTGATACCCTTAGTGGTATTTGAAATGTTGTTTATGTGATTTTTATATATCTGTATATGATCGTAATACACTGCATACATAACATATTGCATTGGGTTGGGTTTGCTGATTGGAGGAAGTATCGTTCTAATGGCATCGCCACATACCGTTCTAGTGGCATCGCCACATACCGTTATAGTGGCAACGCCACATATTCTTATTTTAGTGGCTCAGCAACGTATACCGTTATTAGCAGCTAGGCTACATTATTGGAAAGTTTAGCTGGGTCGGTCGACATGGTCCCCACATGGAGAGATTGGTTGGTACGGGTGGAGAGTTTGGTTGGTATGGGTTGGGTTACATGTCCATTGCATTTGATATGATATAGGGCTTAGGCCCAGATTGTTACCGAGTGAGGCTTAGGCACAGACTGATACTGTATAGGCTCGGGCCCAGACTGTGATAGTATCAGGGGATTACACACTGAGTTCTTATAACTCACCCTTTTTCCAAAACCGTGCAGGTAATCCCCAATCTTAGAGGATTTGGAGCTGCGAGGGACTCAGAGGTGGCCACATGACCGGCATACTTTTAAGTTGAACTTAGCAACTCTGTTTTTACTTCGTTTTAATTATTGGGTTAATAATTTATGTAAAAGGCCGTTGGGATTTTCTTTTTAACTTTTATTCAGTATGTCTTTAAATTACAAACTGCTAATCTATTAAACACGGGTTTTTAAAACTATAACCATTATTTTCAAAATATCACATTTCCGCAACTATTTAAGTCAAACTTCTGCAACAAACAAAGTTTTGAAAATAATAATATTTCTGCAAGAAAATTAACTTTGAGCAAATCTTGTTTTTGGTAAGCAACGAAATTCGGGATTTTTAAATGGTAGAAAGTTTCAAATTGAGGAAGGGTTTTTAATGAACGCGTAGTTTTAAACAACCTTTTGATGTGACATGCTAGATCCGGCCATAACGTCTAGGTCGGGTTTAGGGTGTTACAAAAATATAGAGTTATTTTAATACCTTTTAACTTACAATTTCATTCAAGTCAAGGGTGATTGATGACAAATTATGTTGTAATTATTCTAATTTCTATTTATTGTAAAATTATCTTTGGAATAATTCACCTTGATTTATTTATATTCTAAATATATGATTTCTTCATCTTTGAAGGTAGTTAGTGGAATTGGAGGGAAGAAGGACTTGAAGTTCACATGTTGACACTCAATGTTGAAGCAACACTACAACATAGGACCTATGGAATTGGGCTAATATGTTGTCCTATTTGAATGCCCCAAAATTGCTTGTTGGACTTTAGGATTCTAATCAACCTAATGATGGAGTGGACAAACAAGCTTGGACAGCCCAAAAGAGCCCAAACCTACCACTAAGGGAAGGAGTAGCCCAAACTATCCACTAGAGAAGAGAAGGGAGCTCAAAACCATCCATGGACTTGGTCTTTACCTACATCAACCACCAAATCATCCATGGAAAGAATCAAGTAGCTCCTCCACAAATCAAGGAAACCATCCACCCTCTCCCTTGAATCAATCAAACCATCCACCAATCTTCCTCAAATCATGCCAACTGTCCACCTACATTGAGAAAATCAAGGGTGAGATGCCAAAAATAGTAAAACGAGAAGGGGGCTCACTAGTATAAATAAGGGGCACTAATTACACTTCAAACACACCATAATTGAGAGCACACAACACAAAGTTAAGAAAGCATCTTAGAAACATTGAGAGTATCCAATTTCGACAAACTTGATAACATTTATGCCTGGAAGCAAGGCAAAGGAGAAGAGAGGAGGAGCAATGTGAGCATTGCCTTAGAGAACCACCAGAATCGGCCTTACGATTTTCCTTCCTTTAATCTTTTACTTTGCTCATAGATTGATAAAAATGATTGCAATTTATTCTTTTGCTTTTAATTTAATCGTTATGACTTAATTTAGTTGATGCTAGAATAATTATGATCCCTTAGCTTGTGCTATTAATACTCTATTGTTGATGTTCTGTGCATCATGATCATGTTTGCTTATGTATAAGTAGTGTTGGGAAGTATATGAATTAATTCATCAATCTAAAGAAGTTGGTAATTAGTGGACACACTATTTAAATGATGCATGTTTGATTTCTTAATAATTGAATTATTAATGGTATTTAAAAATATTGTTACCTTGCATAAGCCCTAGGTATGATGCTTGCATATGAACCTTGAAGTTAATTAAAAATAGAAATATGATTAAAAAAAACTAAAAGGTTAAAAGTGAGACTTCATAGCTTATAGGTTCCTGGTTAATAAATTTCCAAATTGACACGGGTTCATCGTAACATTCCTTAGCATTGTTTTCAATGATCATAAGTTAAGGGAAGTAGTTATTCTATCCCTTCATGTCATTGTGATTAAAACTTGTTAATATTTGTTGCTTACTTATGTGTTACTGTAACACCCCTTACCCGTGTTCAACGCCAGAACCGAATACAAGGCGTTACCGTACCGTACTTAATTTGCTTGAACATACATTAATGGCTATAAAATTTCATTTCAACTTAAAACTTCTCATTCATATGCATAACATCCTTAAAATGGGCCTGTGAGGCCTAAAACATACATACGTGAGGTTTCGGAATTAATCCGGAAACTTTTGCGCTCTTAGAAAATTTTTGCCTAAACAGGGCCACACACCCGTGTGAAATTGGACATGCCCGTGTGGGCAGGCCGTGTGGTCACACACGCCCATGTTCCTAGCCCATGTGGAATTTATTTTTCATTTCGAACCTACAGAGGTTTTCACACGACCGGACACACACCCGTGTCAATGGCTCCTGTCCCTCACACGGCCTAGACACGCCCGTGTCCTCACCCGTATGTGAAAACCTGGGTATTTTGTTTATGACGTCAGCAACCTCTTAAGGGCACACGGCCTAGGCACACGCCCATGTGCTGGCCCGTGTGACGAATCAAATTCTCGCAATTTGATACAGGGGACACATGGCCTACCAACACATCCATAGGGGTTGACCGTGTGTCACACATGGCCTAGACATACGCCCGTGTGTCTACCCGTGTGGACAATTAGAAGGCTATTTTCCAAGCCAATTGCCACCCTGAAACATAAACACACAATTACCCACACAAGCAACACTTAACATGGTCATAGTACACTATGAAGAACCACTAACCCTCATTCATACGTTACACATTTTACTCCAACATTTGCATGAACTTTCACTTCATGAAACTCATCATCATTAAAAATAAGAACATTTTACTCCAAAATTTGCATGAACTTTCACTTCATGAAACTCATCATCATTAAAAATAAGAAACCTAACAAATGTTGGCCAAATTCCAATGGCCCTTTACAAAATGAATGTATAACATTAGTAGCCAATACTTTGGCTTTCAAATATGACATAACACAAAATGACCAAGTTCCTATACATGCCACACTCAAAATAAAACAACTTTACCATACCAAAAGAATGATTGATAGTGTGATCTGAGCTCCGACGTTCTACGATCCCCAAGCTAGCTTAGCGACACTACAAGGAAAAAGGGAAAAGAGAGGGGTAAGCATATAGCTTAGTAAGTTTGCATGAATTGAAATAGCAACATAAGTAATCATGGAAAAATCCATTCATCTCGTAGAGCAATAATAACACAAGTTCTCAAGAACTTAAACATACTTACTCATACTTATTCTTACCCATCACATATCACATTACAGTTTTCATAACTCATAATTTTACTCACGGTACCTGTATCACTTCAACACATAATTTAGCACTCATGCTATCTTTAACATAAACTTAAATCATCATAATCCTTAACTTAAATGGAACTCTTTGTCATCCTTGTATAACTTAGCTCCTTATCATCTTTACATACTTAGCTCTTTTGCCCGTTGAACTACTCGGAATATCAGAGGATACTCAATCTCATCATACATGTATCACGATGCCAATGCCATATCCCAGATATGGTATTACATGGGGTCACCTCTTGATGCCGATGCCATATCCCAAATATGGTCTTACACGGGATCTCTTAACTCGATGTCGATGCCATGTCCCAGACGTAGTCTTACACGAGATCTTTCTTTGGTGCGAAAGCCATGTCCCAAACATGGTCTTACACAGGACATTCCTTATTTGATGCCGATGCCATGTCCCAGACATGGTCTTATACGGGATCTACGTTCAGTGCCGATGCCATGTCTCAGACATGGTCTTATACGGGACCTTTCTTATCTCATGTTGTGACATAAGTATCCTCATTATTTCGAATCTTCAACCGGGACTTCAACTTAGCATATTCTCATCATTTTCTCATCGAGGCTTCATTTGTCGATTTTCATGGGAATAATATTCTTTATCATAATATCAAATAATTAAAAATATGAAAACACTATGAAACTTTAATTTCACACAAACTTACCTCGGTACTCAAAATGTGTGTGGATGTTCGATTTAGTCCAACACTTTGTCCTTGCCTCAGTTTTGGTCCGGGCTTCGTGTTTCTTGATCTATAATAACGATTTCACGTGTTTAATACTCACATTGACTAAATTGACTCATGAATCATACTTTGGCAAATTTATGATTTTTCCCCTAAACTTTCTCATAATTACATTTTTGTCCCTAAGCTCGTAAAATGATTTTTATTCAACTTCCTTGTATTTCAAGCCTAGCCGAATCATTTTCTTAACTACAACAGCCCCTAATATCCACTATTTAACTCATGTATGACCATTTTTATAACTTTTACAATTTGGTCCTTTCATGCATTTTTCATGAAAATCACTTAGAAAAATATGTTTATCATACATCAAACTTTCATATTCTTCCATAAAACATCAAAATACTTGCATGTCATACATAGGTAAATTTTTTAACATAAACCCTAGCTCAAAATATAGCTAGAAATAGCTAAACCGAGCTACGAGGATCTCAAAAATACGAAGAACATTAAAAATAGGGCTAAGAGGTGCTTACAATCAAGCTTGAAAGATGATGAAACCCTAGCTATGGAGAGCTTGAAAATTTCGGCACTTAGGAAGAAGATGGACATGAATTTTTGACTTCTTTTTCCCTTTTAATTCTTTTATTTACCAAATGACAAAAATGCCCTTAAGGCCCTTTCTTGAGATTTTTCCTTCCCATGTCCATTTTTGTCCATCTTGACATATTATGGTCTAATTGCTAAATAAGGACCTCTAGTAATTTTTATAATTCTATTTCATACTTAAATCTTCTAGAATCTCATATTTTCTAATCTTTGCAATTTGGTCCTAATGGACAATTTAATCACTAATAAATAAAATTTCCTCATGAAATTTTCACACAATCATGCAAACACATCGTAAGCCTCATAAAAATCATAAAACACATATTTCTACTTTGGATTTGTGGTCTCGCATCTTTCTTGCTGGTGTCAATGGCAAACTCGTTACAAAGTCCATAGTAATACGGTCCCATTTCCACTCGGGAACCATGATAGGTTGAAGCAAACTCGAAGGTACTTGGTGTTCTACTTTCACTTGCTGACAAATTAAGCATTTCGGCACAAACTCTGAGATGTCTTTCTTCATACTCGGCCACTAATACCACTTCTTCAAGTTGTTATACATTTTGGTGCTACCCGGATGTACAGATAGGCATCCACTATGTGCCTCGTGCAAAAATTTTTGAATGAGCTCATCATTCCTCGGTACACAGACTATGTCTCTGAACATCAAACATCCATCGGGATTAATCCAAAAGTTGGACCCAACACCCGACTCGCACTGGACTCTCTTGGCTTGCATGTCACTGTCATCTTTCTGAGCTTCACAAATCTCTTGGAGAAACATCGGTCTAGCCCTCAACTCAGCTAGAATGGAACAATCGTCTGACAAGGTCACCCATGTATTCATAGCCCTCAATGCAAATAAGGATTTTATACTCAAAGCATCAGCGACTACATTCGCCTTTCCTGGGTGGTAGTCAATCACTAACTTATAATCCTTTATCAACTTTAGCCACCTTCGTTGCCTCAAGTTCAATTCCTTTTAAGTCATCAAGTACTTTAGGCTTTTATGATCGGTAAATACCCGACATCTTTCACCATACAAATGGTGCCTCCATATCTTCAATGCAAACACAATGGCAGCTAACTCTAAATCATGTGTCGGGTAATTCTTCTCGTGTGACTTTAATTGTCTAGAAACATACGCTATCACCTTGCCCTCTTGCATAAGCACACAACCCAATCCATTCAAGGATGCGTCGCTGTAGATCACAAATTCTTTTCCCAGTTCAGGTTGCACTAGAATTGTAGCCTCAATCAACAATGTTTTTAGTTTCTCGAAACTCTGTTGGCACTTTTTTGTCCATTCAAACTTTACTTCCTTTTGTAACAACCTCATCATAGGTGTAGCTATCATGGAGAATCCCTTGACAAACTGTTTGTAATAGCCAGCTAAGCCCAGAAAACTTCTAACCTCTGATACATTCTTCGGCGATTTCCATTCAACAATAGCTGAAATTTTACTTGGTTCGACTCTAACTCCATCTCCCGAGATAATATGCCCCAAAAATCCAACCTCTTTGAGCCAAAATTCACTTTTGCTAAACTTGGCATACAACTGATTATCTTGTAAAGTCTGTAAAACCGTCCTCAAGTGATCGGCATGTTCATTCTCATCACGAGAATAAATCAGTATGCCATCAATAAAAACCACTACAAACTTATCCAAATATGGCCAAAAGATGCGATTCTTAAATCCATAAACACAGCAAGGGCATTTCTTAATTCGGAGGGCATGACTAAAAATTCATAATGCCCATACCTTGTCCAAAATCCAGTTTTCGGCACATCTGAGTCTTTGACCCTCAACTAGTAATAACCAGACCTCAAGTCTATCTTGGAAAACACAGTGGCTCCCTTCAATTGATCGAACAGATCATCGATCCTTGGCAATGGGTACTTGTTCTTCACGGTCACCTTACTAAGTTGCTGGTAATCTATACATAATCTCATGGAACCATCTTTCTTTTTCACAAATAATACTGGAGCACCTCATAGAGAATAACTTGGTCTTGCAAAACCTTTGTCCGTTAATTCTTGTAACTGTGCCTTATATTCCTTCAACTCAGTAAGATCCATTCTGTATGGGGCAATTGATATGGCTGCAGTACCAGAAGCTAACTCGATGCTAAATTCAACCTTTCTAACCAGAGGCAACCCTGGCAATTCTTCTGGGAATACATCTGGGTACTCACACACTATCGGTACTGATTCAATCTTTAACTTAGTTTCTTTAGCATTCATAACAAAAGCAAGATATGTTTCATACCCCTTTCTTACATACCTCTGAGCAAACATATGAGAGATCACTACAGGCGATCTGTCTTGTTCATCTAATTCAACACGAAGAGTGTCCCCATTTTCACATCTCAAGTCAATGTATTTCTTTCCACAATTTACTGTCACATCATGAGTGGTTAACCAATCCATACCAAGAATCATATCGAATTCATCAAATGGAAATAGCATGAGATTTGCCTTAAAATAATGACCTCTAATTATCAATGGGCAATCTTTGCATACCTTATCAACTAATACACTTTTGCCTAAAGGATTGGACACTTTTATCACGAATTCTGTGGACTCTACAAGCATGCTCATGCTAGATACTATTTTCATGCAAATGTATGAATGGGCAGATCCCAGATCAATTAAAGCAACAACATTAGTATCATGAAGAGAAAATGTACCTGTAATTACATTAGAGGATGACACCTCTTCGGGAGCGCGAATATTTTCCTTACGTGCAGTCCCTGTGGAGACGATACTCTTTACTCGCTACTTTATTACTTGTTGATGATTGTGTACACTTGCACATCATTTGATAATCTCACGACAATTCAAAAAAGGGAACCCAACCTTCTATATCAAGATTTCATCTTTCTTTGGAGGACTGTCCTAAGACATCAGAAGGAAGAGAAAACATGAGAAAGGTTTTTTGTGCTTCTACAATAGGAAGTCTCATGTGTGCTATGTTGTGCACACATCTAGATATCTGGAGGGATTATATATTTGTTTATTCCAGTCCAAGACACTAGCAATCAGTTAAGCATATACTCAAGTATTTACAGAGAACAAGGGATTATATATTTGTTTATTTTAGAGAAGATCTTTCTCATATCGGATATACTAATTTTGACTTCCAAACGTGTTGAGATTTGAGGATATCGACATCAGACTAGGTCTTTGTCCTAGGTGATGGGTCCATAGTGTGAATAAGTGTCAAGCAGGGTTACATTGTTAACTTCACCATGGAAGAGCCAAATATGCGGTATGGAAAAAGTTATGGCACTATAACAGTGTGGATATAGCTAACCCCAAAGAAATCACGTGAGGACAAAACATATTGATAGAAAGTATCATAAAGGAGACAGTAGTGATTGACAGAATAGTAGATGTAGTCAAAGATCACATCTAAGGACAAACCCTATGGATTTGTTTACCAAGAATCTTCTTGCTAGAGAGTTTTTGGGAAATAGATGGAGGGCATAGGAATACGAAACATGACTCATCTACTTCATTAGTGCAAGTGGGAGACTGTTAGATCAGGTGCCCTAAGCGTAGTATTTTCATTTATGTACAATTGTAGTTTTTTCAAATAGATTGGTTTAATAAAATCATCTGTGAATTACATTAATATCCTTTGTATATTGTCCTCGATTCTTTTTGCATTCAAAGCAAATTAGAAGCAAATATTAGCTCACCGGTTGTCTAATGTTTAACTATACTAAGCAATATTACGTAGTCCAATTGTAAAATGAAAAGAAAGCTTATATTAGTAGATGAACCTAAACATTCTCTTAGTCTAATCGAAAATGATCAATCCAATTGAAAGACTAATATGTCATCTCCAATTGGAGAGATGCTTTGACTTAAGCATCGGAGTGGATGGCTCCTAGAAGATAGAGAAATAGATGTGAGTGATTAGACTAACAGTACATCGGGCTGGACCCAAGTAGAATAAATCTTGAATCTGTTTATGGATTTATTCACTTGTGATGTTCATTAGTGTGACATACCTTAATCCTAAGTGGATGATGGACTATATATGTGTGACTCATATACTTTAAGGTAAGTAAAAGCCTAAGTTCGAATAGATAAGGAACCCAAAACTAGTGCATTGGGTATACGACTTCTGCAATATATAGCATCATTCACAATAGTGGAATTCATAGCTCAAGAAATGGGTAAATGATATCCTCTCTTGGTATTACAGGGTAGATGAAAAGTAAACATGGTCACAGGTTGTTTGTCTTTGTGATGAATGATTGAATTATTGTTTGATAGTTATTGACTTTTCATGATGAAAGATGTAATGGTTACCATGAGATAAAACAGGATCATATTGGGAGAATGGATTTATCCCAAAGAGATTAAGGATATCCTATGCGGGTAATACATTTATGTCAAGGTCATTGGAAAAGCACTGGTCAAGTAGCTTTTGTAATGGTATGTCATTTGGGAGAGCTCAATCACTATACTATAGTGGAATGATTTTGTAACTAAATGAGTTTATGATTAATAGGCGAAAAGCTGGAACTTAATTATAAATCATTTGAGCCCTAATTACATATGTTCAACAAGTCCCTCTACTAGCTCGTTGAAATAAAAAAACGAATTGCATGTTGAATCAAATGAATATAAATGGATAAAAATAATAAAGTTAGAAATAGGTTACATTCGAAAATGAAAATGGTTTCTCACTAAGTATGGAAATTATTTGAGAATTAATTTAAGTTTTTTGAATTATTATTTAATTAAATACTTGAATTTCAAAAATGGAATTAAATTAATTAGTCATTGTGAATCTGTTGAATGTAGAAATTAAATATATTATCACATAGATTCTTTTAGGGTAAAGTTGTAATGATTTTAACGGATTTAGGATTCGATTGAGAAAACTATTTAATTGGAAAATTAATTAATTAAAATTAATTTAATAATAATGTCTATTTCGAGAAATATAAAAAAAATGTACTAGGTTGGATTAAATTATAAAGTTTTGGGTTAAAAGTTCATGAAACAAATATAATTGGACCCAATACATGAAATACTCAAATCCCCATCATAATATATATGAGGGGATGCACACCCTATTATTCACTCTTCTCTCCTAGTTCAACTAGGCGATTGGTGTTTTTCTATTAAATAGGCATTAAATGTAACGCCTCAACCCGGCCCGATCTACCAAATCAGAATCTCAAGTGTTACATCCTTCTTACATATGTAACTGAAAATTTCCTCTTTCTTATTCATGTAAATGTTTCTTATTGGAATACATTGCATAGTTATATTTACAACTCAATAAAACTTTAGACTTTCCTACTTTCTTTCTTAGTTTACGGTGTACAACTTTGAGTTCTACCTATTTATTTAGGCGCATTACTTTAGCTATAAACATATTGAATTTCTACTTAAATGAGTTATGTGTAGACTTTGACACGCCACTTGATTTCCACTGTATGCATAACAGTCAACGTTGTTTCCTTGGCGTAGCCTTGGCATCGGTTCCCAGCACGTATTCCTTTATATACCTAAAAACATAAACAACTATAGTAAGTTTGTAAAAACTTAGTGAGCTAAACCTTAGAATACCTTTTTCATTCATTCTACGTTGCATATGTTGTTTTACACACCCTTAGTGTATTTCTTGACATTTCTTCCTTCTTTGGCGGGTACAATACTGAAGCTACCATCTTTGTTTCTTCAAATCCATTTTTCCTTCTCTTGTGAAGACTTAACATCTCATTACTTTATGTATCATTTATTAACTCTTATCTTTACATAATCTTTAATATGTTCATTTACCTTATTACCAAACTTAATAACTTATTTCATACTCGCTAATCTTATCATTTTCTTTAGGCGGGGTAGATTACACCCAATACTTATCTTAGAAATTTCCCATGCCTTCCTTACTTTAGGCCATTCTCTATTCTTACCCTTAACTCATGTCCTTGCCTTGACACGTAACCTAGTGTACAATATCCTTTCTATTCATTCCTATAACTATACGGAGTTCGTCATTCATTCGGTATTCCCCCAAATGCGTTGTCTTCAAATAGTCATCATGAATATCATTCTTCAGATTCTGCCACGTAGGCTTTCCTTTTGACAGAGATAGCCACAAAGGCATCCTTTTGGCAGAGATAGGCACAAATGCATCCTTTTGACAGAGATAGGCACAAATGCATCCTTTTGACAGAGATAGGCACAAATGCATCCTTTTGACAAAGATAGCCAAAAATGTATCATTTTGACAGAGATAGACACAAAGGCTTTCTTATAACAGAGATTGTCACAAAGGTTTTCTTATAAAAACAGCCACAAAGGCTCACTTATACAATAATTGGTGCTTATGACGATAGGGATTTGCCTACACTCATCGTCGTGAGGTTTGCCCCTCATCAATGGTACTCATCCAATCGTCTTTTACATATTCCATATGATGTCTGGCCCAGCCAAGGTCTTACATTATATGCTCTTCAGAGTGTCATGAACTTTTCCTTTTAGAGATTCGTGTTTTTAGTCCAGAAGGACCCCTTCAGCGATCTAGAGACAAACATAGACACTTCATGTGGACTTATACTTGACAGACTCGCTCATAACTAACTTACTCATGCAGACTCTTTCGCAACAAACTTATTCATATCATCAAAACACACATATACACACTTTACATATTCAGACATGTTATCCTTAGATATCATATCTATTTTCCATACAAATTGTTCATATAAAGTTCATTAGACATACATTTCACACAGAATAATCACATCATGCATTCCTAGCTCATTTTTCACTGAAGTTCTAACATGCATAATACGCTTGCAAAAGTCGACTTAGAAACTAACCTTATAACCTTAAAGACAGCTTAAACTTCAGATCTAGCCCCTTTCTTCTTGGAGTCAACCAATTGAGCTCTAGATCCTTCATTCAACCAGATGTTATGGTCTCCTGGCCTCATCAGATAAAGACACTTTCTTAGAGTTCATTCGAGTAAACTTTCACCTCTACTTTAACTCAGACACATCACTAAGCCTTACTTCTTCAAGTATACTTACAGATTTGCACTTCTTCAGCAGAAACAGTCATGAAACGTACCTTGTTAAGAGGGAAATCACTAGTAGAAATCAGAGCTTTAGACTCATCTATTGGGAGGCAGCTTACTAGTAGAAAACCAGAGTTCCAGACTTGTCTTTTTGGGAGCATCCTTCATCTTCTCAAGGGCCTTATCCTTAGGAAAAGAGACAACCATTTAACTTTACCTGATTATCCTTTTAACTTAACTCAAGTTTTCATGAGGACTTGGTAAAGGTCAGTGTAACATCCTGAATTGGGGGCTTTGCATTTGATGTGTTTCTATGTGTATGCTATGCTCTGTGTGTGGTATTGGTGTGTTTGGGTGTTCCGGGAAGGCTTGGGGTTAAGCCTGAGCCTTGCTAAAAATTTTTGTTCTAGGCACTTTAGGGGAAAGCTAGCTGAGTTGGGCCTTAAGGGATGTTGTTTGTGTTGGTTGACACAAGAGTTGGAGTGGTAAAAAGGCAAGGAGGCACCACTTAAGGTTCAGGTAGGTGACGCCACAAGGGAGCATGAGGGAGGAGGTTCAAGTCGCGTAGTTTTTGTTTTGGAGAAATCTTTTTGGCATCAAGGAGAGAAGTGATGGAATCGGCTAGGAGCCTTGAAGAGTGGGGTGGACTTGGTCAATTTTTTTAAAAGGGATGGACAGGAGTAAAAAAGGGGATTTAAACTTTCAAACTATTCTGAATAGGAGGTTGTGAGTGAAGTAGGAGAGAATCAAGGGGTTGAAGGTGGTGTAGGGTGCTAGCCGAATTTTGAAAGGGGTGCTAGGTGAAGTGGGGCATTCGGTTTTAGGGGGTGTGTGTGCACCGAAAATTTAAAAGGGTTAGCTTTAGGTGTTGAGCTCTTTTGTTTCATTTTGTTTCGGCATTTGAGTGTAGTGCATTGATTATTCTTTTCTTTGAGTAGCCGAAATTCCTAAGAGCAACATTCATAGACTAAACCGAAACCAATTCTGTTCTCTCTTCCTCTTTTGTATTTCGACAACTTAGGTTCTCTGCCTTACCATCAAAAGCCGAAAACCCTCAGGTACTCTACCCTGCACTTCATCCCATTTCATTCTTGTAGCCGAACCCTTCCACCATCTCATCACTTCTCATTTCTTTCTTTTCATTTGTATCATCAAAAAGCCGAAACTTCATTCTTCATCTCTTCTTTTCATTTCTTTTGTTTCACCTTGTTTGATCGAACCTCCATAGCCAATTTTTCTCACATTTTCTCTTTATTCCTTCAAGAACCGAAACCTATCTTCTCATCTTTCTTCTTGAGTTGTTCTCATCCTCTTGAAGTGTCGAATCCCTAGTTGTGTTTATAACTCTTACTCGATCTTTGTAGCAGGAAAGTGCCGCCACTCATCCTTCTTCTCCCTTTCAAGTTAATTCCATCCTGATAGTGGTAAGCGTTGGTCTCTTTCTCTTCTCTCTTTTAATTCCTGTTCGAGTGGTAAGCAATGGGGTTAACCATGTTCTGTATTCTTTGGCCGAATGTGTAGGGGCTTCCTATCTTCTTTTTTTTAGTGTTCAACTGGTGTTGAAGGATCTTAGGAGGGGCGATCGGTCAGTCAAGGTAAGCGAGATTACATCTTTTGTTGGGCTGAAAAGCCACTCTGATTGACCATATCTAGTTGGCCGATTCTAATATTGAATTGTGTAGGGATTTCAGTGGCTTGCTAATCCAAGTGTAGTAGCCTCCAGGTTCTATCGACTTAGGTAAGAAACCGTTATAGTTATCAGTGTATGTTTTTATTTGTTCTCTGTTCAATGCTTTAATCCGGTCTATTGACCAAGATCTTTTCATGGACCCAAACGTTAGCCAAGCAAAGGAAGGGTTTAGACCCATAGCCCCAGCCCCAAAGTACAAGAGGCGCGGGTGTCTGCTGTTCGAGATTGGCACCGGGTTGTGGGCCGATTTCTGAGTAGAATAATAGACAGATAGCAGTAGTTCCTGTTAGCGATAGTGTCGACATAGAAAGCGTTGTATTACGTGTTATCAGGTGTGTAACTTTCACACACTTTGTATATTAAATTATGTTATTAACTGTGATGGCTAAAAGCCGAAGTAACGATAATGGTCACTAAGATACCCTTGTGGGTAATATCGTAGATTCCGAGTAAGTTCCACTATCTTCTGTTATTAGCAAATGTATGTATGAGTGAGATGGTTAATTGTTAAGTACTAAGCATGATCATTTCATATTAATTGTTAAAACATGGGCATGGACTTGGGGTATGATGTGAAGAGGGGGAAAACATGATCTCTTTTAGACTGTCACCAGTGGTTTGGTACCACAAGTGGGTTGGCCCCACATATTATATTTTGTGACTAAGTCTCAGTGGTTTGGAACCACCAGTGGTTTGGTACCACATATATTATTTCTGTGACTCGTCCCAATGGTTTGGTACCACAGTGGGTTGGCCCCACATAAATTCTTTAAGGGATCATCACCAGTGGTTTGGTACCACAAGTGGGTTGGCCCCACATATTATATCTTATGACTTTCGTCACCAGTGGTTAGGTACCACCAGTGGCTAGGTGCCACGGATATTGGGTAGATTCAAGAGATATGGAGGTTGGACACAATAGGTTGGCTGGGCTGCTCTACATATATACATAATATATGCATTTGTGTGAGAGCATTGAGGTGGGGATTTACACACTGAGTCTCGGTGACTTACCCCTTCTGTTGAATTTTACAGGTAATCCTTAGACCGTGGATATGGAGCCGAGGTGGACTCGAGGTGGCCATGCATAATGCTTTAAGTAATTTTATTTTCAATATTTATTTTAGATTATTACTATTTAAGTTTGGATTTTGGTGTTGTAATAAGGCCACTTAAACGTTAACTTGGGTTTTCTTAAGAAATTGTTATGGTACGTTTAACAAATTACCAAAGCGGGTGTTTTAAAAAAAAAAACATAAAAATGTAAACTTTGAATTTATGGCTTTATAATGGGTTAATTAATGACGGGTTTTTAGTAACAAATTGACTCAATTCGCAATATTGTTTTCAATTGATCGCTTAATGAAATTTTCTAGAAAATTCGATTCTTGACTTAGAAACCTGAACTGTATTACGTTAAGCAATTATTTTAAGTCTTCGCCAAAGGCATTGTGATATGCAAAATTTCTCTCAACTCATGGTTTTAAATTTGGATTTCTAAAATTTTCTTTCCTATAACATGCCAGATTCGGTTGTAGCATTTTGACCGGGTTTGGGGTGTTACAGTCAGGTCCAAAATGAGTGACTTATCAAAATTGGCCATGTCTAATAGGCTTACCTGATACTCCCTTAACCTTTAACTCTTTTAATTCACATTTGGTTAGTTCCCAACCAGCTTTCCTTACAAATAGACTAGTATGGGGACCACGTTAGTCACTGGAGGTATTATGCCTTCTAGCGTGGCCTCATACCTCATAACCATCCTTTTCATTTCATTTATCATCCTAATCTGACTAGGAATCATTGTCTACTTATTTCCATATCAAAGTCTGCCCATTCTATATGTTAAAAATGCATTACTACTACCACTTAATAAAATATCCCTCTCTATGGTTCCTTAACTGTTCCTATTATAGAAGGTCATATAAACAGAACACTCTCGATTCGCCTACTCTCTACGCTAGAATGGCCCCTTTTTGGGCGAACACTACTTAGCTTATCATACATCTTTATAACCAAGCGTCTTATTCATATACCTATACCCTTAACACTATTCTTGATTCATCATACTTAGTTTTCCCAAAGGTTAGCCATAGACTTCATTCCTTTAGGATCCTCCAGACTAAAGTGTCACTAGCGTACTCAAAAAGTAACTTATTACTTAATTCAATCTTAATGTTGGGCACTTAAAACTATCCTTTTAAGCCTTATTCCTATGGACTATATTTCCAACTTTCAGGACTTCATCCAAGGGTGTACTTATGAACTTCTGTTTCTTAAATGAATCCATCAGTTTATTATTTAGAACTCATTCTAAAATTCTTACTTCTAAAACAACACTTGAATACTAGGGCTTCGCCGGGCAGGATGTTACATTAATTCAAAGGGTTTTACTTCCTCTTCCTATAAATTAATGGCAACAGTAGGGCTAAAAATACAAGAAGTTATATACAACTTTGAGATATTGTTATTCTGCCACAAAATAGTGAGAATTTATTTCTAAGTATAAATTCTATTTCCAGGTATAACAATTCTATAGATTTCTATGAGAGAGAGAGAGAGAGAGAGAGATTTACTTTCCAACTGAAAGTAAAGGAAATAATTTTTGGTTCTGTGTTTGATTCAAAATTATTCAAGCCCACACTTGAAGCAGTTCGTGGTACGAGAATAGCGAAGAAGGTCATTCGGTTGAAAACCAAGAATGTCTAGGATCCGTCTAGCCCAAAACACAGGTACTATTTCAGGAAAATTTTGTTTCTGTAAATATCACAAATTGGTTGGATTTTCAAAAAAAAAATTTTGCGCAAGAAAACCGTTTTCGAACCAGATTTATTCCAACAATAAGATCCTATGTTGTCGCAACAAGTCTGACAGTGAGCAACATGCTACAATGCCAAGAATTTGTATCAATACTTCTCCAAAGGTACATGTAATTCTCCCAAGAAGTAATTGTATTTCTCTAAAGGTACCTGTATCGCAGCTTTTGTTTGCCAACTACACTATTTTGGGCCATTTTAACTCTCCAAGGTCTATTTTGAGTCTCGAGAACTTCTAAATGATTTTAAATTTATTCTATAGTCCCCAAACCAACTAAAACTTGGTTTTATTATTTTTATAAAAATGTTTTAATTTTTGAAATTTTAAATAACTTCGATATTTTGATAAGTACGTGCTCCGGTGGAATCTTCCACTTGTACTTGATGGAGCTCGAAACTAACTATTATTTCGACAAAGGCAAGCGCACCTATCAAACAGTAGTATAGTTGTGGTGAGTCCAGAATATCGTATCCTCAAGGACCAAGAGTACTAGTATCAACTATCTTTTTATTATCTAGCCTAATAATTGAGGGGGTTTATTTTTAATCTAAAATTAACTAACTAATTTAACTAACTATGAATGCGATAGAGAGTGAATTGGGAAAATACTTTTGGACAACTTATATGAGATAGGCAGTACCTAAGGAAGAATCCACCTAGACTTCACCTATTACTTTTGATTCATGCGATTTATTCACTTGGCTTAATCCATAAAAATCCCTGAATTATATTAATACCTCTTTCGAGGCTACTAACAACTGACTCTAGGTTGATTAATTGAAATCTCTTTCTAATTAAAACCCCTATTGTCGCATTAACTCGATCTATGGATTCCCTTATTAGGTTTGACCCTAATCCGGCAAATTTTCGTCACCCTATTTCTAGGGTTGCAATCAACTCTGCTTAATTGTGTTGATCTACTCTTAAACAGGGACTTTTGTTCCACTGAATAAGCAAATTCGACTTGAATCAATAACCTGAATTATCAAAACAAGAATAAGAACTCACAATTCAGAATAAGCACAAGTATTTATCTCATAAATCAAATAATAAGATCTGTCTTAGGTTTCATCCCCTTAGGTATTTAAGGGATTTAGTTCATACTAAAAAAGGGAAACATCTTAAAAGAGGAAAAACAACAAAACATAAGAAAACCCAAAAACTTCTAAAGAACTTGATGGGAGATCCTCTGTCTTGATGGAGATCCTCCTCCTAAGCTATTCCCGACAGTTGTCTTGGAGTATTTTCTCCTTCTACTCGGCGTCTATTCGACGTCCTGTTGAACTCCCTTTTAGGTTGCCCCCTAGGGTGTTTATATAGGCTTCGAGATGCCTTTCTTAGCCCACTAGTATCCTAATCCGAATGAAATTAATCCTAGTTTTGGCAGGGACACGCCCGTGTGACACGCCCGTGGTCGATAGCCCAGGCTGTGTTCGATCCAGCTTGCCACACACGACCGTGCGGTCCGCTCGTGTGCAGTGGTTCAGGTCGTGTAGGCCCATTTTGTCCCTTTTTGGCCCGTTTCTCGTTCTTTTCGACTCCTAAGCCCTCCTGAGTATAAAACATGAAATTTAAAGGATTAGGAGCATCGAATTCATTAAATCTAAGGAATATTCATCCAAAATTAAGCTAAGCATGGGGTTAAAATATGTGTAATTTATGGTTTATCAGTACTGTATGTAAGGACAGGTGTGAGGTGTTACAACACATGTAATTCATTATCTCTATGTTGATATGTTGTTAGTGATTTTGCATATATAAGAAATATGGTTCATTGAATACATATGTTAAGCTCATAAGAAATTGCATCACAAATATTGTTTTGCATGTAGAAGACAAATTTTGTTAGTAAGTAATCTAAATATATTTGTAGTTCATTAGAGTAACGTACACATGACAAAGCAAAAGGTTGTAACGCGTAGGTTTGTGCAAGTGTACACAGTCGTTATCAAGTAATAAGTAAGTATCAAGTTATCGTCTCTACAGGGATTGTATTTGTGTTAAATCACTTAATTGTAAAATTATATTAACAACTTGGTAAATAAAAACACAATATGATTGAGAAGTGATGATTAAAATAAATGCAATGATCCCCAATACAAATTATCTTAAATATGCAAACTATATGAATGAAATAGATTTTAACAAAATTAAACACAATTTGCAACAATTATAACATAAATAAACTAGGATAATTACTTTAATTATACTCAATTTATTATCAACATGCTTAATAACATTCAGAAAAACATTCCATGGCAACTCGATCTTTCATGAATTTGGAAACCACATTAGGTCCTTTCGGAATCCTTTACTTAGTAAATATGCATTTTACTGATCCTTATTTACTAAGGGTTTCTTAGCATTCGAGCGAGTTAACAGGGATGTGTTAGGTTTGAAACAGTTTAATCACACAAATCTAACAACGATGCAGATAATAGAGGTTGGTTGGAGTTGTTATGCAACCGGCAATTTAATCGGATTAGGATCTAAATTGAGCATGCACATTTCAATTATGTGTCCACTAGCCGTCGTCTGGTTAGGATCGCTTAGCTAATTCAGGTACATTTCAATCACGTATGAACGAAATACAAACTTGATTTTAATTGAAAACATGATCGATTGAAGCACAAACATTATAAGCATGAATCAAAGAAATATTATTTAATCAAAACAATCATCCCAGCTTAAATAAAATTAAGCTAACATTGTTGTAACAAGAACAAATAACACATAGCAAACATTTTCAGATTAAATCAAAGAAAAGAAAGATTAAACCCAAATCAAAGTGGCTGTCACCCAAGACTCTGACCGGCGAGGCTCCTTCACTCCTTCACTTTGCTCCTTTGTTGATGGCTCTTCAAGGTGGCCAACCAAGGGCTCTTTAAGAGGCTTAATTGCTAAACTCTCTATGAAGAGATGATGCTAGGTGTGGGGAATGGAAAATGCTAAGGAGAATTGAGAGAAAAGAGAGAATGATGAGGGATGAGGGATGATTAGGAATGGTGAAATGAAGTCTTATTTATAAGTGAAAAAAGGAAAGTAGTTTGCCAAAAAAAGAGAGGTTTTACTCACTTCAAGCTTCTTCAATGAGTGGCTGGCCATGATTAGTGGATTTTGAGTTGAATTTTGCTTGATTTTTAAGCAATTTAAATGTCATAACAACTCAGGACTAAGACTCGGTCAAATGTAAATCTTCGGGCAAATCTCTAATTCCTTCAACATTGCAAGGACCTTGTGAAATTAAACCAAAAAGTGGTTTATGTGGACAGCCATGTGCAGCCAAAATTGGGTTGACTTGGTCTTCAATTTGGACGATTTTTGTAATCCAACAAAGCTATCAGACCTGTCCAAAATAAATCAATAAATTAAAGGACCAAAGAATAAAATAATTAATTAATTAAAACCCAAATTATTAATGAAATATTTTAAAATGAATTATTAAATATAATTTTATATTTTATTATTTAATTAATCATGCATGGCCCATTTTATGTCTTTAAAATATAATATTCTCAAATAAATATAAAATAAGTCATTTTATGCATGAAAACTATATAATAAAGCATAAAATCACATTTTAATAATTTCTATGTCCTAATTTCATATTTTCACATATTTCATTAATTTATTAAACAATTACTTAGTTTTAACAACGAATTTAAGTAAAAAGGTGATAAAATTGCATAGGAAAAATCCTATATATTTTTCAGTTTACAAAGGGGCATTGATGTAATTAATTTACTTGTAGATAATTAAGTTCATGAGGTTATGAAGAGCAAGTAACTTGTCTTGGCCATCAAAGTGGAAGTGACTCATAGTAGAGACATAGATGTGTTAGTCTAGAATAAAACACATTGGGCTGAACACAAGATAAATTAATTTTAAATCATTTATAGATTAAATCTCTTGATACATTCTTTGTGTTCTTACCTTAATCCTAAGTATGTGAATGACTATTTATGTCTAACTTGTATACTTCAATGTATTGATAACCAATGCATCTCGAAGTAGTGAGAAAAAGGTTGGTACATCTGGTATACAACTTGTTCATGATATAGCTTCACTTATAGATAGTGGAATTATAGCTTGAATACAAATTCAATGGCATCCCCTTAAAGCCATTATGTAGTTTATGTAAATGGAACTTGATTAGAGGTATTTCATGGTGACTTAAATCATTCAATGAATTATTAATAATTTACATCATGGTAAATATAATGAAGCTTTAAGAAAAAATTGATCAAACTTGTTGATTGACTAAAACCTAAAGGGACTACAAACGCCTTGTGAGGGTAACATACACATGACAAGTCATTGGACAAAGCTTTATTTGTTACCTTTCATAATAGTAAATAAGTGAGAGTTTAGTCATAATACTTTCAATAGTCTGACTCCATGACTAATAATGATGTAATTAATAGATGAAAAGTTAAAACTTATTGTTAGCGTTGTGTGACCCAAATTCATGTTAAATAAAATAAGAGATTACTTGCAAGTTAAGTTAAACAAAATATATGTTCTTTCTAGAAGATTTAGTATTTATTAGTATAATATATTTAACATTTATTAACACAATTTATTTTACCTACGAATTTAGTCTATAAATAGGCTCTCATAACAGTTTTAGAGAATTTTGTGCTTACATTTTGTTAGGTTCTTTGTTTTCAGGTTTCGAGGTTTAGTTTTTTTTTTTATCTCCATCTTTTGTACTCTTTGTTCTTTTGTCATTACAGTAAAATTATCTTTGCTCATGGTTTTTTATTCTCTTTGAAGGTGTTTTTTCACGTTAAATTTGTGTGTTCAATTTCTCAATTTCTTCTGCTATTTTTACTTGTTCGTTGCTTAATCAGGTCGATCCCCAACAATTAATTTACTTAATTACATATTATTTTATCTCATATATGGACAATCTCTCCACTAGCTCAAAATAACTATAAATGGATTGCATTTAATATTAACACTTGCGTGAAATTGTAAAAGATTGAACAAGGAAAATTAGTTCACCACAATGCTTATCATAGATAGCCCTACAAAGTTCGGTATTTAAGATTTCTTGATCGAAAGCTCTAAATCGGACTCCAACCTAATATTAAAAATCTAATTCTAACTTAATTTAAAATCTATTTTAAAACTACTTGGAAATCTAACCTAATTTAAATAATCTAATGAGAATTAAAACCTAAACCTCGTATCAACCTTAAGAAGCAAAAATCTAAATAAATAATTATAAAAAATAACATATCTAATCTAAAAAAATCCAATCAAACCTAAAATCTAAATATAACAATACTTGTAATACTGATGTTGCAAATTCACCATGCAACGACCCCTGCTTGCAAACTCTGAAACACGGAGGGGCTCATCTGGAAATTTCCCCTCCGTGCCTCTATAAAATCCAAATGAAAGGTTTCCCTTTGTTTTTCTTTCTGCGGTCTCTGGTGGCGAGCAAGGTGGCCGGTACAAAAAAGCTTCTTCTTTTTTTAGATTTGACGAGAATAAAAGAATAAAAAGGAAATGAAATGAAAAAGGATAAAAAAGGTTTTGTTTTTTTTTTTTTAAGTCTTATGTTAACATTATTTGATCTGTTTTGCTTCAAAATTGTGTCGTAAAAAATTGTTTGTCATTTTGCTAATTTACCCATTGTACTACCTGTTTGTACTACCAAATTTGATTTTTTTTTTTCCTTCTTTGTGCGGTGCATGGAGGAGCTAGGGTCTAGAAACCCTAGAAGTAAGCTTTGATGACAAATGGGCCTTAGGACTTAAGACTAAAATTAAAATGGATTGGTAAAATAAACGGGCTTCCAATGGGCCCAAATAACTAATTTTTAAAAGAATTGGGCTAAAAATGAAATGGATAATAAGTTATTTGGGCTTGAGTCAAAATCGAACTTTAGTAAGGAGTGGTCTCAAAATGATCCTATCATAACATAATGGGATTTTAAGATTTAGGGTTTAGATACTTTCTAATGTGCCTCGTAAAATAAAATCACACTGTTATTAAATTGAAATCTGATTTTAGATTTAAAACTTTGTGTTCAAAATTCGGGAGTTTAATTTCATTTTTATTTCTTACAATCAATTTCCTATATGTATATCCATTTAAAACATTATTTAAAAAGCGATTTTAAAAATAAATTCATAACTTCAAACCAATCATGAATGGCCAAATATTAATTATCAAAAGTCCAATTTACTTTATTAATTGAGAAAAAAAATTAAGTTTAGCACATATCTTAAGATTCAACCTTTAATTTTAACTCAAAATCAAATAAAATTTAGTTCGATTCCAAAATTATTAGAAGGTCGATCTCAACTTTAATAAAGTACAAATAACCCCTAATTCAATAAAATTAAAATCTAATAAAATCAATTGTCTAGACAAAATTAGGTGTCTACATATAAAAATATTAGTTCAAAAATAAATATTTATTTGGGCCACAAAATGATGTTCATTATTTACTTTTAACTATAAGAGTATAATATCACATTCAAATAATAATTACAACCAAATAAATTCATTAAGAAATATTTCGGGGATTGAACGTATAGAAAAATGGTACGAATGACTTCAACTACTCTCTTGATTCACGAATTAAATAAGTTACTAGTATAAAGACAATAAAGTAAAGGTCAAGTAGAAACCAATAAATGGTAAATTGAATGAAAATGCAATAAAGGAAACAATAACTCGATTCACTAATGTAGTGGATAAGGATCATTTTTAGTTAGTGACGATTAATAACCAATAACCTATATAAAATTAAACTCGATCAAAAATTAACGACATGGATGCACCTTTATATTTAGGCCAAGTGCTAAAGCACAATTGTCACTACAACACCTTCATCTACGCCTCCAAGTAATTTAACAATTTACCAACCTCTTACAAAGTGCAATGTTGTCCTCAATTTCTTGTTTTCCGTGAAATAATTTGTAACACTCACTATCTGACTGGATCATCGGGTCCGAGTACTAGATGCTACACTAACTCGCATGACTTAATGAAATTTTCAATTTTTGATTTAATTACATAATTAACGACGTAGGTTTTATAATTCTAATTGCTAATACAACTTGTACATAGCTGGTGATAGATTCCTAAGAGCTTTATGTCCAACAAATGTATACAATTTCTCTATGAAAGAACGAATACATATACAATCAACTTATACCATGAGGCGGGGCCTCTACGGGTGCCACTCTTTATAAATGGACAACTACTGTGCACCACTTAACTTGTCTGAGTCTGGCTTGTTCCTTCTTGATTTGTCCAGGTAATTAGCTAACCTGCATTCAAGCATAAATTCTTATAAGTTTGAAAGAACGTAATGAGATCTGTACGTAAAAGCATATGGAATTAACTTAAAAATTTTCTATGGAACTGAGTTTTCTGGTTCGGAAGTAAACTCCCTGGGTTTCATTGGAGATTCCATGAACCTAGTTGTCAAGACCTATGACTTAGGTGCTCTGAGCCATTTATTGGCGGACTTAGATTCTTGATCAGGTTGAAATCATGATTTCACGTTAGGGTCTCACCCTTCTTATTTTCAAAAGACGTGCCTAATTCTTGTGATCAATTTTTCCAACTGGCGATACTCCGCGTTACCCACAATATTGTGGTAACGCAAGTCCTTACCAGAATGCATTCTCTTTTCCTTTGGGGAAAGTGCTTACAATGTGGCTCTTATAGCACTAGCCTTTTTCGTACATTCATTAAGATACTTCATCACATACGACATTTACCTTGGACAGAGCAACAAAATCAATACAATTTTCTAATGGTTTTGAAAAACCCTTGTTTTCCACTATCCTCCGTCGGACTTTACTGGCTATTCAGCATTGAACAGTCCTTTCCTCCCACAAAATTCTTATTAACCTACCCAACCTTCTTGGCTGACTTTATGTCAATTCACAATTTTTTTTACTGTATTCTGTTACAACCTGTTCCGTGTCTGCTTAAACCGTATGGGATCCACAGCTTCTCTGACGGAACCGTCTTGTTGTACATTATGTAGACCTCCTTACCAAAGAAGTTTATCCCTCTTTTCACCTTAACTGGGTTAAAACTTACCTTTGGCGTCACTCATTATTGCCTTGGACAAATTCTCTCCCGAATTACAAACTTTCCAAATGTGATTCCCCATGTTTTTACATCCTAGCAGACTTCCCCACATTTGTTATCCCGGTGGACTACCCCGTGTTTACTATCCCGGCAAACTACCCAGTTGCCATAGTCGAGCTATGGTCTTACACGTTAGACCTCTTTTGAAGTGTTGCCCCGTAGGACCTTACTATTGTCACTGTGTCGCGCCATAGAGCCTGTTGACCGCCATCACGATGTTGCTCTAGAGAACCTAATAACTGTTATCCCGAAGGACCTATTTCACATTTCACCTTCATGCTTAAACACCGAAGTGTCCCTTCCACAAGGCCCAGAGCTTTGCACATCGTGATTTACTCCCAACAATCCCGGATGGCAGAATCTTGACTGAATTCCATTATCTTTTTTCCATATTCCTCTGCTCATTCCTCTATTTGTCGTCCTAACCTTGATGCTCGAACACCACAATGTCCCCTTCGTAAGGCCCGGAGCTTCGCATATCAAGGTTTGCACTCAGCAACACTGTATAGCGGTATCTAAAAGAAATTCCCATTCTCAAGTCTTAACTTTATCCATCCCTTCAATAATTTCCCTACGCCACACATATATATTACTCAACATTTCATACGAATTATCATTTTACACACATCACGCCAGCTATTTAAGCACTTGTTATCTACCATTTAACAATCAACATACAAGTTGTAAGCTTACATAACAATGTCTACCATCCAGAAGGCAAGGTGTAAAAACTCACCTGAATTCCCTTATCTTTAGTAGCTTAACTTGTCCAAATGTTAAAGCCTTCTTTGTCCTGTCAGTTAAGCATGACAACCATTTAATGGTTAAATTAAAGGTGTTCAACCCTTTTAAAACCCAAAATCCAGAATTATGTAGAAGCTTTTAGGAATTACTGCTTCACCCTTTCATTAATCCATAAGTACAGAGAGGTAAGGAAACTTACCAGTTTCTAAATCCCTCTACTATCAAACTTCAATCCTTTCGTCTGCTACGACATACAAAGCTCCCTTCAGCTACATCATTTTCTTCTTCAGTGCGTCTAAAGAAGATGTTTTGGAAAGAATAAGATTTGTAAACAGAATTGAAAATTTTTTGTCTTCCCATACATATATATATTCATAAGGCACGGTCTTCACTGGCCATCTCAATCATCCATCCTTAATCATTTTGTAACATCCCGATTTATGAGCTAGTCAGAACAATGGTCCGGAACCACTAATCTGAGGTTAGAGAAAATTATTTTCATGATATTTTATGAGTTAGAGTATGATTATATAAGTACATGAAAATTTTGGTGCTTTAATTTTAGCGATTTTATGCTTAATAGCGAAAAAGGACTAAATCGCATAAAGTGCAAAAGTTTAAAATTTCAAGCTAAATGTACCTAATAGCCATAGAATATTAATTGGAGGTATTTAATGGGTAATTATCCCCTTAAATAAAGGTTGGCCGGCCATAGGGGACAATAGAGGTCAAAATTTGGTCAAGTAGGTGTGTTAGGTGGACTAAATTAGGATTTATATTAAAATAAAGAAAGAAAAGATATCATCTTCTCTCCTTCATCCCTCCACCAAAAATTAGTAGCAAATAGGGTTTGGAAGACTTCAAAAGTTTCAGCACACTCTTCTCTTTACAAGTAAGTGTTATAGTGATCATTTCTTGATAAAAATTGTACTTTTGAAACCCCTAAAACTTAAGCTTTCTAAAGAAGGGACTATTTTGTTAAATGGTGAAGAGTTTAGAGTTTTTCCATGAAAGCTTTTAAGTTTTTTTCTGAATTTTTATGGAAGAAAATGGGTCTTAGTTGTTAGATGAACAACTTTTGTGAAAGGTGTTACCAAGAAAACACCTAAAAGGACCTTTTTGTAAAGGTTGTAAAATATGTAGTAAATGTGTAAAATGTTGAGTTTTGAGGGTAGCCATAAGAGAAATAAATGTTCACCTAGGCTCGTTAAAGAGAGAAATTTGATTAAAATTGATTTCTGAGGCTAGCGGTAAAATAGTCATTTTGCAAAAGTCTAAGGGCAAAATAGTAATTTTACCAAAGCATGATTATTGAAATGCATTTATTAATGTGATAATTAAATGAGCTAATTTGCTATTATAGATCAAGAAGAACCAAGAATTTACCTCGATCAGGGAAAGAACAAATTATCGGACTAGATCGACGATTTAGCCTGTTTTGAAATCGAGGTAAGTTTGTATGTGATAAATTCAACATTTATGCTAGCATATTTGAGAAGGTTTGATATTATAATAATGCATGATATTCTATGAAATTGAGTATTGGTGTTGAATGAGAAAGATGATAAAAGTTGAGACGTTGAAGTCCCAATGAGACTATAACAAATGTGAAATTACTATCACCGAGACATGAGACGGATAATGATAAGGTCCTATGTAAAACCATGTCTGGGACATGGCCTCGGCATTGAATTGAGATCCTGTATAAGACCATATCCAGGATATGGCTTCGATACCGAATATGAGAATCGTATAAGACCATATCCGGGATATGGCATCGATACTTGATGTGAAATTCCGTATAAGACCATATCCGAGATATGGCATCAACATTCAGAGGTGACCCCATGTAAGACCACATCTGGGATGTGGCATTGGCTTCGTGTTTATGTTAATGACAATGAATATGCGTTTTTGAGTACCCATAGTGATTAGAGGGATAAATAGATAAGCTTGGAAATAGAAATGAGATTAGTACTAAAGTCGTGATTGAGTAAATACAGGTACCCGTGAGAAATTCACGAGGAATGTTTACGATATGTGGCATGGTATGTTCTAGCTAAGAACAAGTACGAGTAAGTTAGGGCTAAGTGCTTATGACTTTATGTGGTTATCTAATGCAATGGGTTGATGTCATTATGAGCTTATAGTTGCTATTTATTTTCATGCAAACTTACTAAGCGTTATGCTTACCCCACTCATTTCCCTTTTCCTTGTAGTATTGCCAAGATAACTCGAGGATTGTGGGACATCGGAGTTTGGAAATTACACTATCGACATCTCTTGGGTATAACAAGTCAAACTTATTTTGAGTATGGCATGTATATGACTTGGGTATTTTGTTATGTCATATTTGTTAGCCAAAGTGTTGGCTATTTGTGTTATCAAATACATTTTGTAAGTAGTCATTGCAATTGGGCCAATACTTGACAAGTTATTATATATTCAATGACGATGAAATTATGAAGTTTATGCTTGTGTGGATGCTTTGATTTGAGTTCTTAGAAGTGCCTTAGGGTTATGAGTTATGATGAATTGAGTTGGTATAAGTATGGTTGCTATGTAGGGTGGCATTTGGCTTGGAATATAGCATTTTTAATGTCCACACGGGCATGTGTCTAGGCCGTGTGAGACACACGGTCAGCCCAATGGGCGCGTTGATCAGCCGTGTGTTCCCTGCATGCTAGGTTTAGAAAGTCAGAATGCTCAGTAGTAAACACACGGGTAGAGACACGGCCATGTGTCTCAGCCGTGTGGGAGGCACGGCCATGGACATGGACATGTGCCCAGGCCGTGTAAAGTCTGCATTTAAAATTTGGAATTTAATTCGACACACAGCCTAAGGACATGAGCGTGTGCCTTGGCCGTGTGACCATAGTGAAGTGATGATGTCATAAACAAAATGCCATGGTTTTCGCACACGGGCTAAGACACGGGAGTGTTAACACAGGCTAGGGACATGGAATTAACACATGTGCACAAATCAAGAGAATTAAATCGCAACTATATTTCTAAATTAAGAGAATCTGACGAAGATATTCGTTGTTGTTTGACCAGTCAAGGGGAGGGTCAAATCAATTCAACTGACTCCCAACTAATCTTGTCACGAGAACCAACTTGGACAGTGCTCAAGCAAACTGAGCATACTATACCTTGGTGGTGACTCGTGTGAAGCATGGTCTTAAAGACAATCAAGTCTCCTACAGTTTTCTCATACACTTGATAAGCTTTTAGTGCTTAGCCAAAACTCCGAGGCATACTCTTTCTTAGGCGTACTCTTTCTTCACTTGAAGATGTCCTGTAACTAAATCATTAAATACCGCTAAAGGACGAATACTTTAACACTAGTATGCGCCAATACTCTGACTCACCATCAAGCCTACAAGGTGTCGAATTATGCTACCACAGTGCGCCAAACAGTTTACATACATACTTTACTCACCTTTTTGGATCTATCATTTTTAGGGTGTGACACACACATTACGTGTCGCGCCACGCAAGGCATTTTGTGGCTTTGGATATTGTTCTCATGCTTTCACGACCTGGGAAGCTTGCGTATCACTCGCCCTAAGTTCCTACGTCAATTGGGCCTAAAATTAAGCCTCCTACACACTTAAATACCCAAATTAAAAACACTTATTTTTGTTAACTTTTAACCCTAAGCTACTAGTACTGAAAATATAATAATTAATTATAAAATGCCTAGAAAACAAACTCGTTAAGTGTGAAAATGACCTAAAATAACTACTACAAGTGACTTCAGGTCAACCCGTCATAATAACTCCCTCCATACTCTGTATTTCAAAAACATGTTTTTCACACATAACAATTCACTTATTACTATATCATATATCACGTCATATTTCAATACATCAATACACAACCATATCGTGCATTCAGAGAGCATACCGACAATCATCTATATATATATATATATATATATATATCCACGGTGTTATGCATGCATAGTTTACTCATTCATCATAATCATATACAACCATGGATTTCATACTGAACTCTAAACAGACACTCGTGTAAAACATTTTAACAACACAAAAACTACAAACACCCAAAATAGAATACATAAACTCACCTTAAACCCTTTGTCCTTGCCAACTTAGCTTGTCCAAAAGTCAAAGCCTCCTTTGTCTTGGCAACTAAGCATGACAACCAGATACAGCGGTTAAACCAAAGGTGTCCAAACTTAAAACCCAGAATCCATTATTATACAAGAACCTTTTAGAAATCCTTACTTCTCTTCCTCAAATCCACGAATATAAAAAGATAGAAAGGCTTACCAGTTCCTCGGATTCTTTACTTCCTGACCTCAAACCTCTTATTCACAGCCCCATGCAGCATTTCCTCAATTTTCTCTCCTTCAGAGCAACTGAAGAAGATAATCAAAGAAAGAAAGTAAAACAAAAATAAGGAGGATTCTGCCTTCAAAATAATCTTGCTCTCTCATGTATAAGTAATCCTTCTTACACACGGTTTAAGGCCCCCATGTAACCATCCATTCGCAACCATTTTGTATGTATATTATTTATATAATATATAGTATGGACACATAAATAAGTTATGTCCATACAGGCTTATTCTTGACATTTTTGGGCCCTAGGCTAAACAATAAATTGTGACCCCTTTTAAAAAAATTTATAAAATGTAATACAATAAAATAAAAACATACACTAGTAATAAAAAAAATGGGGCCTTTTTTTTTGCTTGCCTCCAATGAAGTATTCGTCAAAAAACTTAAAAGGTTGAAAATTTTATTCCATGTTAAAAGCTGAATTTTTTTTTGGGCCCCTTCCAGCCCTGGGCCCTGGGCGGCTGCACACCCAAACTACCCCCAAGGCCCAGCCTGTGTCCATGCTTCTTGACCATAACCTTTTAAAATAAATATATTATAACACTTTTACAACATGTAAATTGTTTTTTATAATAATTTTTTTTACCATAACTTTAGAAATCTTTTCAGATTCAAATAATATAATTTGTTGTTATAACTTTACAAAATACACATTATTTTTATAATATAATTTTTTATGATTTATAATATAAGAATTTTTTCCATAACCATCCCAAGCTCTCATACATGTTCATACTTATAATATAATTTTAAAATTGGATATTTGTATAATTACCTACGTAAATATTCCAATTGTCACCCTCGCCTTAAGAATTAAAATGTGTAATTGGGGTGCTTCAATTACACCCAATTTGGTGGGACTCACCAATTATAGTGGTTATTCAAACATACCACCTTTGTGTAATTAGAAGCAATTACATATAAATCCAATTATTAAATGGATTTCTAAAAATTACCTTAAAAGGATATAAATATGTCAAAAAAAAAAAACCAAAAGTCTACAATGCATATAGTAAAAAAAAATTGATAATAGAATATACAAAATAATAGTATAGAGGTCAAATTGATAAAAAAAAAATTATATAAAGTATCAAAATGATCATTTAGTTATAATATAGAGGTCAAAAGAGATATTAAGCTTAAAAATATTTTTATTTAAATTTAATCATAAAAATATATATTAATATATAAACAGTAAAAATAAATCAAATTTAAACTTAGGAATTTTTTTTAAAGTGTAGATCTATGAACGAGTCCAATTACAATAATGAAATTTGGACTCCGTTTGTTTGCCAATAAAATATTTTCCGGAAAATAATTTCTGGAAAATGATTTACTTTTCTGGTGTTTGGATGAATATGTGTAAAATATTTTCTGTTGTTTGGCAGATTTCCTGAAAATATTTCATAAAAGCTTATTTAAATTAAACAAATATATATTTAAGAATTTATTATCTTTTCATTGTTTAATTGAGTTTATTTTATATATATATATATTAATAAATTTATATTTTAAATTATTTTTACATATATTACAATGATTTATTTATAAATAAATAAATCAAATTAAATGTATAATAATTCTTAATTATCAAGCTAGAATATTAACCGTCATAAATTGAAAACAACCAAAGTCAAATAAATTATTTCTAATTGTGTTATAAAAAAATAAAAAACAAGGATTGAATAATTATAAATTAGCTTCCAAACCATAATTAATACTAGAAATTAATAATATTATCCAAATTATACTAGAAACAAGGATCGTATGCACACACACAAAGAAGTTCCTCTGCTGGGCCAACCTCCTGTCGAGCTTTGAACAGCTCAGAGCCACAAATGGTAGCTCTCCATGAACGAGAAACAAGCTCCAAGTTAGGATATAGGTAGAAAGGAACTCGTGTTAGGCATCTAAGGGCAACAACATCTGGAAGACCTTCAATTAATCCAGACATACTAACCAAGGTTTCATCGAATCCAACAATTCTTCACTGGCAAATTTTTACTATGTCAACCTCAGCAGTGGAATATGCAATCTGAAAGAGCAAATTTATAACTTGTGTGTAAGAACCAAATCAATAGTTTTGGACTTCAGAAGTAATGCATTAATCAATGTCCAATTAGATCATAATTTAAATAGAACCACTATATTTGTGTTCAGTAGCATTTACAGCACAATTAGCATCGATTATTTTTTTCAGGAAAGGGGGATTAGCATCAATGACATATTGAAAATCATGTTGTTAGTCAATGTCATGCCAGAGAAAAAAGAAGTAGCAATCATACGTAAGATGAAGGTGAAACAAAACCATACATCAAATTTAAAAATTTTCCTATAAACAAGACAAAGTGCTCCATAAGACATTGAAAGGATATTGAAATCACTGTGAAAGAAATTCACCACCAAAGCATCGGTAACTCATCACATATTTTGGAGTAAAAATAGATTTTCTTTTTCATTTTCAAACAGTTTTTTGTTTGTTCAGGACTTCAAACATCATAATTTCACAATAAAATTTCTTGGTTTCTATTACATTGAATTTCTCCTAGAATTAGAAGATATTTTCTTAACGAAAGGGACGGAAGATGGAAAGGGAGAAAAAGCCAGATTGCTTATAAAAGACGCAGGCAAAATAAGTGGGGTAGAATGAAGGAAACAAAGTTTTGGAATATTTAAGCATTGACAATGAATACTCTAAGACATAAATTTTGATTAAACACATGCCTTGCTTCCAAACTTCTAAGAAAGTAGGATGCACATGATTAGTACCTTCAAATATTCATTATTGGGACCTTTACGATTCTCACATTGTATAAATGTAAAATTCGCTGCCTACCTACAATCTCAAGTCAATGAATTTTAGAGTTCCAACTTGATCCAAAATTTTATTGTTAAAACTTTTTCCACCCCTATCATTGTTGGTTACCCTAAAGTTTTTATGCTTCAAGCCGATAGCCTGATGAGAAAACTCTAAAAGAACCTTCAAGAAATAAAAGCAAGAACAAAACTGAATTCCTAACACTACAATGCATCTATTAATATGCAGCCACACAAAAATGCATATAAAATACACATCAAGGATCAGATATGGCTAGCTATTGACATCAAGAAATTATAAAGGCAACAAAAGGTTCTTAAAATATCATGTGTGAGACTGGTAATATATTATACAAGTCAAAAAACATAAAATGGATAAGATAAAATGTACTTTAATCAAAACAAAACAAAGAAGAGGAACTCTTACCTCCACTTTTCCTTAGACTTACATCTAGATGCAAGGTATCCAACAAGATCCTGTTTCGTCAATGGTTCTGTAGCAATCAAAGCATCCTCTGTGGGAGGACTTGCTGCAACAATCACACTATTCCTTCTTTTGCTTCAAAATCCTACAATTTCTAGAGGAAAGAACTACGCTACCTTGGCATTTTTGCATGTTAAAGAAGTAAAATTAACCGATTTTTCCCTCATTATAGAAGCCTCAACATTGTTTACCACTCCAAAAGCCACATTCTGCCCTGTTCTACCCTGTGTTATATCACTACGGATGCAATAAAATGAGCCTGCCTTAGAAACAAGCGCCATCAATCTGCCCCCTTAAAACACACAATAACAGAAGCCTCTCAGTTTACAAATTATAGAACCATAAATTTTCGTTATCAACATCCACGAGATAGTCAAGCATTGAACATTGCTTCTCATAGAAATGCAAAGTCTTAAGCAACTAGCAATTCTAATTTCAAAACTAACTGCAATTAGTAAAAGACCTAAACTGAAATTTCTTCATTAAAACTTGTATTAGGTAGTACTAACCACAGAAAAAAGGTTTTCTCAAATCTATAATCTATAATAACAACCACACAAACACTGAAAAAAAAGGAATGCAGCTTCAATTCCGAATCAAATTCACAGCAAATTAAAACAACAAAAAGAATCAAAGAAGAATTAAAACAGATTAAGTGAGCCTTTTGAAGTGAACGACGCCTAATTTAAGTCAAAATACAAATCTAAACCAAGTTAAAAAGAACAAAAAAAAAAGAGAGATTAAAACGAGTTAAGATTATCACCTTGGCTGTTTCGTTGTGATTCAAATCAAAATTCTAGGGTTTAATTTTCAGTGAAATGGAAAAGATGGATGCAGATGGGGAGGATGACTCCAAGTATATATGCTAACAGGTGGTGCAGTGCAGATTTTGACAACGAAAGGCGAAGATGAGGAAAATCAAATATGAATGCCTGCGTCTGGTGTTGAGAATCATTGTTGGCTGACGGCAAGCAAAAGATCGGGGTGTCAAGGATGGGGGAAGGGGAAGGGAAAGGGAAGATCGGGGTGTTGAGAGTTCTTGGCTTTTTTCCTGAAAATGTCTTACTGAAATAAAAACGGTAAGACATTTTCCTAAATTAAAGGCCTCATTTCCTGTGTTTTGTAATTCATTTTACGTTAGGAAATTATTTTCAGCCAAACAAATGCCGGAAAAGGCTGAAAAGCTTTTTCGGAAAATGTTTTCATGCCAAATAAACGGAGCCTTGGATTCAGCAGAAAAATAGAGCTAAATCTCACATTTCTTCGTACAATTAGTTAACAAATTTTAATTAAATATTAATGAATTAATTGAACTAGACATCCTTAACTTACGACCGTTATTTTAAATTAGTCTTTAAATTTAAAATATTCTAATTACATCTCCGAATTATTGATGTTATATTAATTAGGTTCTTTCATTATTAAAACCGTTAATTAATTGTTAAATTACATGACAAATCATATGTAGCAAAATTTAAAATGAAAATTTTTTTGAAAAAAAAATTGTCGCATAACTTTTAAAAGTAAGAACTAGAAATAAAGTAAAATTGAAAAAAGAGAAAGTAAATGACATAACCTTTGTAGAAGTTTCAAAAACATAAAAACAAATTTTTTACAATATTCATTTTTCTTAAATTTTCATTTTAAATTATGTCAAATACGATCTCACATATAATTTAACAGCTAAATTAACAATTTTAGTAACAAAAAGATCTAATTGATATAATCTCAATAGGTTGGGATGTAATTAGAATGATTTGAAGTTTAGGGACCAATTTAAAACAAGGGTCATGGTTCGGGGATGCATAGTGCAATTAACTCAATAACCCCCTATAATACTCCAACCACCCCATGAATTGGTTATTCCTAAACGAGTCATGAAGGGTATAACGAACATACCTTGTCTCCACATTGGATCAAGAATGGGATCGGAGGGATAAAAAAACAGCTAATTCATATAATGCTAACGGCTCTGGTTGCTGGTTGGGCCGGTTCAATGGCTCTATCTGAATTAGCCGTTTTTGATCCCTTCGATCCCGTTCTTGATCCAATGTGGAGACAAGGTATGTTCGTTATATCCTTCATGACTCGTTTAGGAATAACCAATTCATGGGGTGGTTGGAGTATTACAGGACGGGTATACTAATAATAAGAATAAGGGTAAATTACGCCCATGGTCATTCTAAAATAGGGCCTGTCCTATTTTGATCACTCTATTTTTTTTCTCAATTTAGTCACTCTAAATAAGATAATTGAGCGAATTAGTCACTACGGTTAAAAATTTTGTTTTCTTTTAAGGGATTGTTGATGTGGCATATTAGCACATTGAGTGACTAACACGTGGTACTTTTTTGTTGACTTTTGACTAAAGTTGGGAAAAACTTTTAGACTAATTATAAAGAGATCCCTAAACTTTAGTCAAAAATCAACAAAAAAATACCACGTGTTAGTCACTCAATGTAGCACCCCAAACCCGGCCCAAACACCACGACCGGATCTGGTATGTCACTAAGAAAATTTTGGAAAACATGTCGTATTTTCAGAAAATATTTTTCTAAAGTTTATCCTTTTATTCGAAAAAAATAAATAGTTGATAGTTTAAATAAAATATGCCTTTATGAATTAAAAACCCAAATTTAAATACATGCATTAGTTCAATAAGAATTTAAATAACTAAAAGTAATTAAAGCCCAAAATAAAACAAAATATAAACTAGTGGCCCATGACCTTATTACAACGAGATTTAAAATCCATTAATTAAAAATATAAAATAATAACTTGAGTCTTTTTGCTGGATCCAGATGTTCTTTTGCGTGGCCACCTTGCACTCCTCTCCAGCCTGGTCCAATGCACTAAGTGCTACCTGAAATATTAATTAATTGGTTGAGTCGCGAGACTCAGTGTGCAACCCTCATGCACCACTAGATTTTGGGCCTTAGGCCCATAAAACAGATTAATAATTTCATTTATATAAATAACAAATAATATGCAAGGCCCAACCCGTTTGCCTAGGTTTCCATCCGCTACACGGCCCCGTACCAACCGTTCACACCATTGGGGATTTCTACAACCAACCCACACCGCTACACGCCAAGATGGCAGTCATGCTGCTCATCAACATATCATGGCCAAAGCCCTTATAACAGATCACGGCATTAGCCGCTACAACAGATCACGGTAAAAACCGCTACACATATAACGTATAACTTCCTCCTGCCATCAACCCAACCCATGCAATCACATACAAGCAATTTACTTATAACATTTAATCAGAACATTCACTAACCTGGTGATTTGCTTTTACCCTCTTTGGGTTTCCATCATTAAGCAGGAATTTCGGCATTTATCAAGACATATAAAACTTATAATCATATATTTATCAAACAGATCTAGTTGGTGTGGAGAATTACACACCTGATTAATGTAGATACCCTTGCTAAACCGATCTACGCTTTGCTTCAAAAAGCCGGAAAGATGTGAAAATAGGCCTCTCCTATATTTGGCCAAGGGTTAGTAAATCCTGAATTTACACATTGAAACTAATAGATCTTCTTACCTTGAAATCTCGAAAGTAACACGATTCGAGTGCTACCGATCTATAACTCAGAGATCTATGCGATTGACTCCACTAAAGTTCCCTTCAGATTTCGGCACAAGTAGGCACGACAGAAGTAATTCGGCAATCACAGGAGATGAGATCTAGGGATTTCGGCTTTTAGGAAAATCCCGGAAAAAGTATGAACAAGAGAAAGCTGATGTGTCTTTGGCTTTTAAAATACTTGAGTGAAAAGTTTCGGTTTCTAACAGGAAAAGAGAAGAAGAAAAGAAAACAAGGAAGAGACTTGAAGATTTCAGCTAGGAAGAAAAAGAATGGAAAGAGTTTCGGCTTTTGAATCAAAGTGAAGATGAGGGAATTGGCTTAGAGATTTCGGCTTTTGCAGAGAATGAAGAGGAAGATGGAACTTTAGGAGTTTTCGGCTTTTACTCAGAGAAGAAGAGAAAAGAATGAGAGAAAAAACCCAAATGCCGAAATTGAAGAAATATTCCCCCTATTTATAGAAATTTCGGCACTTACCTAACCTTGCAGATAAATCCTATCTTTTCTCCTTTATTTTAATCTACTAGCTCATCTAAAAGAGACTTAATTTTCTCTAACTCCTCCCTCCTTTATCAGCATATTATCCACATATTTTAATCATTAAAATCCCTAAATTTTAGCATTTATCTGCTTATTATCCACATATTTTAAACATTAAAACCCCTAAATTTTAGCCTTGTTGCCATCCATTCCACCTAATCCTAATGCCCAAAATTTAGCTAACTTAAATTAAGAGAATTGGGCTCCATGAAACTTAAATTTGGGCCCCTTACTCCCTTGTGTGGCGTCACCTCCTAAGATTGGGCCACAAGCCCACTTTGGTATTTTAAACGTAGATACTACATTTTAAACCCCTATAATGCCCAAACAGAAAATTTTAATCAAGGCCTCTACCTAAGCCTGAGCCCAATTTGGACCCCTAACACTTAAATTAAAACATTAAACATATCCTACCTATTAAACGCATAGGCCCAAAAATTCAGGATGTTACACTCAATATGCTAATGTGCCACATCAACAATCCGTTAGAAAACAAAAATTTTAACATAGTGACCAATTTACACAAATTTTCTTATTTAGAGTGAGTAAATTAAAAAAATAGAATAATCAAAAGCCACATTTTAGAGTCACAATTAGAGGTGTGCATGAGTAGGGCCGGGCTCAACTAAAAATTAGGCTCGTTTGCTAGGCCCGACCTGAAAAATGGGCCTAAAATTTTGCCCAAGCTCAACCCGGATAAAAATGTTAAAACCCGGGTCAGATCAGGCCCGTCCATATTAATTTTTATATATTTTTTATATAATTTAAAAATATATATAATACATCAAAATACTAAAAATATTAAAATAAATATTTCCCAATAAATTGAAAATAAATTTTTAAAATATGTATACTTAAATAACACTAAGATAAATGTAACTTAACAAGTAAATGCCTCTAAAATAATAACAAAATTAACAAATATCTTTAAAATAATAACAAAATTAACAATAAAATAATTTTTATACAATATTTAAACAATAATAATAAAATAGTAGCAAAATAGGGAGAAAATAATATTAAAAAATAAAAAATATTTTTTTTATCCTTTAGTGAATTCGGGCCGGGCTCAGGGCCGAACCAAAAATACCTTATCCGAGGCCCAATCCTTTTTATAAACGTCTTATTTTTTTGTCCAAATCTATTTTTCGAATCTATATTTTTACTCAGCCCGGCTCGTGAACAGTTATACTCACAATGAGTTTACCCTGAGAAAATTCGTTGCACTTTTACACTAGTATAGAAAAGGCTCAAAAATTTCATCACCCATATATATATATATATATATGAACCCTACTTTCGCACTCTGAAAACCCTAGCCCTTCATTGATCCTTCACCTCCGCAAATCCCCGCCCAACTCTCCGCCGCAGCCGCCACCGCCGCCACCGCCACAGATCCAAGCAATGGGCCGCGTCCGTACCAAAACAGTGAAGAAATCCTCCCGTCAGGTAATCGAGCGCTACTACTCTCGCATGACCCTCGATTTCCACACTAACAAGAAGATCATCGAAGAAGTTGCCATTATCCCATCCAAGAGGCTCCGCAACAAGATCGCCGGCTTCTCGACCCATTTGATGAAACGGATTCAGAGGGGTCCGGTTCGCGGCATTTCCTTGAAGCTCCAAGAGGAAGAGCGTGAGCGCCGCATGGATTTCGTCCCCGATGAATCGGCCATCAAGGTCGACCAAATCGAAGTTGATAAGGAAACTCTTGATATGCTTTCGGTTCTTGGGATGTCTGATATTCCGGGGCTTGTTAAGGTTGATCCAGTCGCCGTTGTTCCTCAAATCGGGTTCGGCCGTGGTGGTGGACCCGGAAGGAGGTTTTAATTGGTTAGTGTCCGTCTATTTGATGGGTTCTTAATATTAAGTTCATTATGTTTTATTTTTTGGGTAGTATTTAAATTTTGTGTTTCTTGTTGGAACAATATTAGTTTTTATGTTAAATGGTATTGGAATTTGTTGAGTTTGATGTGCGCTTTCTTTTTAAAAGCATTTGAAATGAGAAACTTTTTAGTTTCTACGATTGTTGATTGCCATTTATTTTATTTTTTCTTTGAATTTCATTTTTGTATACCGAGGTATTATGTTGATTGATTGAAATGGTGAATTTGAGAATAACGCCCCATTTTCGATTCCAATTTTGGGATTTTATTCATTAGGTGAAAAGTTGAGGTAAAGAATCCCAGTTCTGGTTATTTTGTTTTTAATCACATGTTCTTGTTCTGCAATTTTTAATGGCAGTTGTGAGCAAGAAACTAAAAGATTGTATGGTTCAATTTTAAAGTTGTATTCTTTGTGCTGTGGGAAAGGCATCCATGGAAATGGTGGGTTTTTCATTAAGCCAACTTGCATAATCCTTGGGCTCATATCTTTCTTTTATCTTTGTATTCCCCGATCATGGTTGGATTTGAACATGAATAAATACTGAAAAAACACAACTTATTTTAGTTAGTGGTTGAGATTGTAACATTGGAAGTTTTGAACTGGAATGTGTCTTTAGAAGTCGTTAATGAACTCAATTTTGTGTATACATCTATGATTATAATTCTTGGAATGTTCACAACCTTATAATTTGGATTTGAACATGAATAAATACTGAAAAAACACAAACCAATTTGGTTTCTCACATGTGCTTGCAGATTTATCACTTATTTTAGTTAGTGGTTGAGATTGTAACATTGGAAGTTTTGAACTGGAATGTGTCTTTAGAAGTCGTTAATGAACTCAATTTTGTGTATACATCTATGATTATAATTCTTGGAATGTTCACAACCTTATAATGCATTCATGTAACTGTTTGTAGATTAGCGGTAGAGCTTCGGCATTTTCTTCTTCCTTATTTCTTGTTTGTTCTCTCTCTGCAAATACTTGCATTTGATCTCTTGCTGTTCTTTAGAGTAGATCAGACAATGATAGATTAGCTTAGTCATCTAATGGAGGTTCCTGTGTTATTTCAAGCCCTGGATTCTCTCTTTCTTTTCTGTTGCAGTTTGTGTACGGATCATTTTGGGTTGTTTTAGTTTCAGATTAGTTTCGAGTTAAGGGTCATTTGAGGTTAGGGTTATCTGAGTCTGATTCTTTTTGGGTTGGGAAGGTTAGGTGGTGAAGTTATTTCATTTCGTTCTAGGCAATAGTTACATCTATGTTGCTTTGACTGTTAAAGTTGTATATCTTACCATGGGTATTAGAAATAATAGAAAAACTTGACAATTTAAATAAATGGGAGTTGGACACATACAATAAGGCCTGTGTTACCTCTTCACTAACAATCGTGGGTTCGTCATGATCCTAGAGAGTTGCATTTTGAGCAACCATCTCATTCTGGAGACCTGTCTGTACATTATATAATATCAAGAGAGAGAGCAGTAATGTGGCTTTTTAAGGTTTTATTTCTTCTAAAGAAATTATGGACATGGTTGAAAAAACTTGAACCCTCACGTTTGGCGCTTCTATTAATTAACCATTACGGGAAGATAATAAACAGATTAGACATTTTTTTTACTATATTATATTCAAGGATGAAATTGAAATAAAATATTTAAAATGGATTATTTTGGTAAAATTCCAGAATTAATCAAATAAATTTTGGTTATATTGATTTTTGTATCATTGAACGGTCAATTTTTAAATCCATGATTACAGCAAAATAGCGATAATTTCTTGCTTCATCACCCTCCCCCCATTTTCTCCTATTCCTATTATGTAAATGGGTTAATATAAAAATCCTCTTTGTCAGGCCCAGTAGCCCATTTCATACATACTTTTATATGGAACGTCGCCGTATTGTTCCCCTTTGGGCATGACGCCGGTGGTTGTGCCCTCTGACTGGGTACAATGCATCACTTCCTAGAAAATCAATATTCAATTATATAATGTCGAAAACAAAAAGGGACAAAATCGGAAAATTCTCCCAAATATCAGCGGGAAAAAGAGCCGTTGCTCATTAGACTACCCAAAATTTGGCGCCAAAAACAAAAATTCCCCCTTCCTCCTGCCCGTAAATTCCCGGGCAGCGTACCCTTCTTTCTCTCTCCCCTTTAAGAAATCAAAAGCTTAGTTATAAACATCTCTTTCTTCATTTCTCCCTCAATTCAAAACCCTCTCCTTTTCTTCACTATTAGCCCCCCCCCCCCAAAAAAACCTTTCCTTTTATTCCATCTTCTCTTCATTTGATAAAAAAAAACTCAAGTCTTTTTGCTGATTTCATTCAAACAAACCACCCTTTTCCCCCTTTACTTTGGCTATCTCGTTCACTTGGATTACTCTGTTTTCGCTCTGTTCTAACCCATTTTTATCAAAAACTAACCATTTCCAAACTTGGGTCCTTTAGTTTTTATCTGATAAAAAATGGGGCTCTCCAAAAAACCACAACTAGATGGGGTGTTAGACAATGAAGGGAAGAAATGGGTAATCACCGGTATCGCCATAAGGACTTCATTGAAGCCAATAAACACGAAGCCAAGAGCAAAAGAAAACGAAGAAGCAGAAGAAGAGGAAGCTTGTTCAACAACTCCAACTTCAAAAGAAGCAAAAATACCAGACAAATTAGCTTGCCCTTTAGCTCCAAGAAAGCCTAGGCCTCCATTGAGATGCCATTACAATGGGGTTAGGGAGTTCTTTACCCCTCCTGATTTGGAATCAGTGTTCAAGCTCCATGTTGAGAAAGCAAATTGAGTTTATGCTTAGAAAGAAGTGGGGGTTTTTTTTTTTATTTAGGTTAGAAGCTGATCTTATGCTATCTTTTTTTTTTTTTTGGGGGGTTCAATAGTCACTCCTCTAACTCTAAGCCAAAGACAAATAGTGGAGAAGAAGAAGAGGTCAAGGTGTACAAAGATATAATATTTCCATGAAATGAGTAGTGTAGCTTTGTTTACTTCATTTTACCTCGAAGTTTTTTATTTTGACTATGATATATATTAAAGTTTCTTGCTTTAGGTATTGCAATATTAGAAGCTAGTTGATAGTGTAACGGAATGGTTTTGTAACTTTGTTGTAGTGCTTGAAAATTATGAGATTGTTGGGTGATATTCAAATGACAATTTTTTTTTTTGATATTTTGAAGTTTTAGTTGCCCACTGAGCAAAGTGACACCATAGTTTGCCTTCAAAATTTGACATATCTAAAGTGTTTGGTCCATCAAATTCTTTGCTGCATTCACTGGTCAGTGCAGGCTCAGTAAATGATTGCCATACGTATTTCATCATGGTTGCAAAAAAATGAACCTGACCACCTGATTTAATCATATAAATTGAATTAAAAAATTATAAAAATGGCAATATTAAAAGAAAATGAGAAAGAATCTTTATTTCAATCAATCTTTGCACTTATTCCAATTCTCTTTCAACTTTCTCTCTCTTTTTTTGTGACTCTACACACAAAAAATACACACGTGTAGAGTGTAGAGTAGTAGGGGTTTCTTCTTTTTTCATACACAAAGTCTTAAAGTTGTCCCAACAAAAATATGGTAAAGCAACCTTCTTTTGCATGGCTGAGCAAATCAATGACGCTGGACTCACTGGACCCATAGTATTTCTTCATTATGTTTACATATTATGTAAAAAAGTAATAATAATTAACGATATGGCATGATACAAGTTTAATTTATATATTACAGATTATTAACATATTAGAATTTATATAATCAATCTTCTCATACGAGAAAAAATAAGTGGAAACGATAAAAATAAGGATGGGTTTGGATGGTCGGTATTTTTACCTGCGGTTAATATAAAAATAGCGGCAGTGGTGAGATTAGATACTGTTGCAAAAGACAAAAAGTAAGTTAAATGCATTGCACTGCACCGCACCGCACCTCATCGCTCATCCAAACCCACTTTAAGTAAGTTGAGTGAAATGGATAAATTATTGTTACTAAACATACGTTAAGTTTTATGTTTAATCTATACTAGTATTTAAATCTTTGGTTGAGTTGATATCACAAGTCAATTGAATATTAATTCGGTTAGAGAAATTACGGAAATGTCATCCCATAATTAAACTAAGTTATACTATTTGTGGGTATTTTAGTATTTTTATTTTAACAAAAATCAATAAAAATATGTATATGGTGAGATTTAAAACCACGCCAATTAAATTAGTATAATATTAAATTTACCACTTAATCAAAACTTCATTTTGATAGTTTATATTATTTTTCTTAGAATGTTGTGTTACTGATTTATTCATATGCTTAAATTTCATTTTACTTACAATTTAATCTATTTTTTATTTTAATTTCATACATATTTCATGTTTTATTATTAATTAGTTTCAAACCATACATTTTATTATTTATTGTGTTATTTTGAAACACAAATCCATTTTTATTTAATGAGACGTAGTTTTCACATGCATACGTGTATAATAAAGTTTCTAATATTATTTATACTCTTTTTTTTATAATTTTTCAAAATAAAAAGAAAAAAATTAAAATATCATTAAATAAATTAGTATCACTCAACTTATAACAATAACATGGACCAAAACTTTTATAATAATATAAATATAAATAAATAATAACTTAAACACAATTTTTATATTTATTTATATATAAATATACCAACATAATAAGATTCATATTTGTCCGACGCCTAACAATGGCGAACCCCAAGTTGGTGCGAAGTGCTTCTGCTTTATCTGATTATGAAAAAAGACAAAGTAATATTGAGTGGTAAGTTAGAATCCTATGTGGGGATTTTTTTTTCTGACAACAAGAAACTCTTTAAAAAAAAAAAAAACTCTTTTGAGCCTTAATATTGGAAGTAGGATTTTCAAGTACCATTCAAACTTTAATTATATCAATAAATTGATATAAAGTAATGGAAATTGTTGTCAAACACAGGAAAAAACTTTTAAACCAACACGTTTCAAACTTTCAACTTTGTTGATTATATTCCTAATGCATATTAATAGTGGGAAATTTTGTGTTTTTTCATGTTTCCATCGTGTTGAAACCTTGGAATCCAATGCTGAAATGATCCTGCTGAAAGAGTGACTCTCTCAAGAGAAGTTTTTAAAGTGTTATCTATCGATCAATAGATGTCGCATTTGACAATCAAAGGTATTGTCTTTGTGACTGGGATTTTGTCCATTGGCCTCTATGGAGAGCCATGTATGGTTCACAGAGAAGTACTAATTGAGCCACTATTATTGTTGACGTGAGAATCGACTCCTTTAGAAGAAGTCTTTGAAGTGCCATCCTTAGAATAGTCTTTCACGGAGGAGAAACTTCGACCATCATACAATATTTTAAAGAATTTAAAAGTAACATAGTATTTCACTAGCTGATTTCCCTTCAATAATCTAAAAAATATCCAATTTAAGATTGAAATAAGCGAAACTAAAATAATTTAGCTTCCTTAATTTGCAAGGTCTAAAACAGTGTGAGTATTTTTCAAAGCATGCAGCTGATGGGTAGTACAAGCTTATGAACTTAGGGTTTTCATTTATTTAAAAGCTGATGTGTAAATAGTGGATAAGATTTTCAGACATCTTTATAATTAAATAAAAAGAAAAACAGGCCACCGTCCATAAAGTTTTTAATTAAAAATTCAAGTAAAATTAATAAGCTGACTTTAAAATATATTAAAAAAAGAGTTAATATACATAATGGAGTTAGGAATATTGTGATAGAGAATCCAAGATAAAATTATAAATTTTTAAGGTTAAAGTTAAAAGTTTTGTATTAAAAAAATATAAACTAAATTACTAATTTTTAAAAGATTAAAATAAAATTTAATGTATAAAAAATAAAGTTGAAATAAATACTTAATGTTTGTTTACAAATGGAGTAGATAAGATATGTTGTGCATGATCAAGGGATTTGTTTACATAAAATAATGAAGATTGGGAGTTCAAAATTTATCTTAATTGGTTTTCTTTGCTTTTCTAGGGATTAGCTTTCCTTTCATGAAAGTTGCACTAAAAAAAGTTTTAATGTCTTAAACCTGTAAATAGATATAGCATGATTTTAGGTTGTTTGTATTAGGTTTCTTTTACTTTAATACTCATGGTTTTTCCTCTTGTCCTTGCATGTGAAGCAGCAATTTATTTGACTTTGAGGGAATGAAATATAAAATATAATTTTGTGAGCATTATTTTACTTTTATTTATTGTATATGTAAATAAATATGTTTATTCAATATAAAAATAAATTTATGTATTTATTTTTTTAAAAATATGTACAATCTAATCAAAATCTTTCGTGTATACATTTAAACAATAACCAATGTTTCATGTACATAATTGCAGTAAATCAAAATTTATATTTTAAAATGTACAAGATTAAAGTTCATGTATAGTTTTGGAGATTTACCCCTATATTACAAACAACTTTTTCTTCATAGACAATATTTATGTATAAATATTGAAATAAAAATATTTTTAAAGATATTCAAATAGAAGTTGTGGGATCTTATATACAAGTGAAAATAACTGCTCTTTCCACATTAAAAAAGGAAAATAAAAAATCAGTTAAAATCTTTCAAAATCTTGAATCTAACTGTAGAATCAATGGCTTTTAAGTGTCTTTACTCTTTTTGACAATCAGAAAATCAAAAGGAAAGGAATTTGTTTTTAAAGATAGGGTTTCATCATGCAAACCGAAAACCAATCAAGGTGTTGTTTAAGTTAACTGTTCTTGTCTCATAGCGTTCATCTTAAATGGACTAATTTTATGTACTTTTATGTATGTTTATTTCGATTATTAAATTTCTAGATCTACATAGGTGATGTTTGTCAAATTCAAGTGAACTAAAAATATTTTTGTTATATATCTCCACCTTATTTGGAGGACTTTGTCAACTCAACCATTTTGATTAAAGAGATTATTCACTGAAAAAAACCTCACCAAGAGGTTACATCACTCCTTATATGGTTACCGGCACCTTTCTTTTGTATGCTTAACACGTGGCTCACCTAGTCACATCAATACCTAATCTAAAATAACCTACTAAGACAACACCCTCCATAGCTTTCAAACATGTGCCAAAGACCTACCATGACTCGGCAAACCTCCTTACTTAATGGGATAGTTAGCTTCATTGGATCCATATGAAGAATCTATATGTATGCTCAACAACCCAAAGACAAAGACCAGAGGCTATGTTGTTACTTTGCCAATGGTCCTTTTAACTCCTTCCTTAACTAACCTAACAACTCTCTGCACATACATTATGTGAATCATCTTCAACCACCCAAATTACTTTGTATCAATAATTAGTGCAGTGAGCATGGATAACTATGACTCATTATAATGAATATTTTTCCATAAATCAAACTCAAAATCAAGAGAACAACCATCAAGGCCAAAATCTTTAGCCTTAAGCAACTGAGAACCAGCAATGTTACTAATAGTATAATCTTCGACCTTTCGACTCATATAATCCCCACAATCCTTATTTCTAGTAGTATCTTGCCTATCAAGTTACTACTACCTAGAGATTACAATCTCCAAACTAACAAACATTTCCACCACCACTAGGGGTTCACCCTTACCACTCCTAAAGCACAAGCCACCCAAAATCCTAATTAAAACTTCCAACTGTTTAAAGAGTTGTTAGATGGAATGAAAACTTTGCAAGACCAACTATTGCAGCAGCAACAACTATACCAACAATAGAAAAAGATTACCATTCAAAAACTTCTAGGATATAAAAACTGCCCCCCAAAATCAACAACCAACAACACAAGAAGAAGCATATTCTTCACACTATGGTTAACAATGACATCCCAACAAACATGAGGAGTATCATCCTCAAATGATGCTACCACAATAACCAAATACTTTTCTAAAAAAGTCAAATGCAGACTTTAAAAAAGGAGGTGCAATCTCTTCGTAAAACATGTAATTTCAAATTGTAAAGCAAAAAACTTAAGAAAATATTAGAGATCCAACCAACCACATTGTGCAATACAATAATTATATAAAAATATTGAGTGCCATTGATGCACATGTCAAAAGCACACGTCAAAGGTCCACCATGACTCAATAAGTCACTTACTTAAGGGAACGATTGGCTTCATAGATCAACATGAAGATTGTATATATCCTTATCAACCAAAAGACAAGAGACAAGAGATTTTACTTTTCTTTGTGCGAAATAGGATTAAATTAGATAAATATACTAACCAATAGTTTGGTACAAAATATCCCTATAAGCATTAACCATTAAATGAGGTTAAAAGCCCAAATGAGGTATATTATAAATAAACAAAAGATTGTGATGAAGAGTAAAGTTTGAAACGGACAAAGAAAAGTTACTTTTGTAATACCCCTAACTTGGATTGGCTACTGTCATTGGTAGGCAATGTCACATTTGATTATCCAAGACATCTCTGACTAATCTAACTTTAGTTCAACCATTGAAAAATTCTAATTGATCTTAATTTACTCAATTATACCTAGATATAGGGTAGTCTAAAAACACTTCCGAATCAACCATTTAATCCACCAAAACATTATTGAACCGTTAATAAACATAACCCAACATTTTCCAAGCATAAAACAAGCCAAGCAAACCATTTAAATCACATATAACATGGGCTCTCATATGTATTCTTTTCAATAAGCATAATACCTTATCTAGTGCTTAAATATGTTAACTAACCCAACCATTTAGATAACTCAAGCATTACTTCATAATCACAATATGTCCAAATACTTATTGTAACACCCCTCACTTGGTCCGATCACTGGACATGAGTTATGAGATGCTACAATAAAACAGAGACATTCACATAAAAAATCGTCGGAGAAATCTATTTCTAAACTTGTTATATTTTAATACGAAATCTTTAAACAAAACACACCATCAGAAAGAAAAGAAAAAATGAATGTCCTCCCAAAGTCTATCTACCAGATGACTGTCTGCCATGCGTTCTTATAACTTTATGAATATTCACCAATACAACCCGCATTTTTAAGTCCGCTAGTTATCCAAAATAAGTTAACATATTTAACACATGCAATTATTTTCATTTCAAGCGTACTAATAGTCTACGCCAACATTGAACAAGTATCACAATACAGTATCTACATAAATATATACACAACGTTCAAAACATCATCATTCTTTCACGTACTATTTCACCGAATAGTCTCTATATACATGCCACTTGACTCGGCATAGAGTTAAAATGATTCTACCGAAACATGAGCTAGATAGTGTGAGTTGTGGATCGATCCGCCTACCTAGTTTCGCCAAAAACTCTACAGAGAAGGGGAAAATTAAACAGGGTAAGCATTAAATATGCCTAGTAAGTTCATCGTTTTTAAAACATTAAACTCACCTTGCAAAAAATTTAAACACACATATAACTTAGCTAAATTCTTGATTCTATTAACACATTTCACATGTACAAGGTAAGTGCATCACATTCAAACATATAACATATCCCAACATTTTGTTATTCATTCATACCTTACTTCAATTCATATAAAGCATACCGTCAACATTTCTATTTTAGGAACATTCAGCCCGATGAATCAACATGAACAATAAGGAATACACGGGTAACCATTCGACAACATGCTAGTTTGCTCATAAGAGCTTTCCAACTAATAACACGCCAGATGCACATAGTGAAAAGCCCGTAGGCTAAAATATTCTCCCTCGATGACACGCCAGTATCTTCGAAAAGATTAAATTGAAAATTCCACAACAAATGTAGGATTCCAAAAAACTTCAATAACTTCTTTCATCTTCTTCACATCTTCCTTCTTCCCGTACAATGCACAAATGCCCCTATTGGCATGCCAATTGTATACTTTGTTCATTCGAGCCCATTTGGGCAATACACACATAGCTAGACTCTCCTTTTTACCATTTAACACCTTTTCTCACCTTACTAATACAAGTTTACTAACATTTTCATTTGCATTCACATTCAGACATATCATAAATAAACATAACAACACCTTATGAACTTACCTAGTACAACAACAGAACATGATATCAAAGACTATTCCAGGAGTTTTCCCTTCCCTCTGTTATTAAAAGGTTGATTTGGTTCTTAATCTATACGTTAATACATTCAGTTTATCAATGATAACACATCAAACTTTAATAGTTTTGAAATTAGACATGCAAGTTAGCTAAATCGAGATACAAGGATCTCAAAAACATGAAACTTATGAAGAATTTGAAAACACTTACATGCAAAACCGATTAATCAAGAAAGCTTAGAGCTTTTCTTTGTTCTACAAAGAACAATTTTTTTTATGAAGGAAGACGAGAATAAGACTCTTTTTCCATACACTTCAACCTATAACACTTAACATATTAATTTTCATTATTAAATGAAAATTAACAGGTGTTTCCACCAAACATTGACACAACTGACACTACCATGCAAGGGTGGTTATTTACCACTTTGGACCTTGAACAATTTTTATTAAACTCATTTGATTAGCTATTCACTAACTCTTATGGTTTAATCCGTACACTTTTATTCCTAACATGTTGACTGAAATTTCCAACTCAAGCATCAATAAAAACATATAACGAATTCATAAATGTTATTAAATAATATTTACTAACTCTATAATTAGAATTGTGGCCCCTAACCACTATTTCTGACACCGTAGAAAATCGAGCTGTTACAACTCTCCCCCTTAGAAAATTTCATCCTTGAAATTTTACCTATAAAAAGGTTTGGGTACTAAGGTTTCATTTATTATTCTATTTCCCATGTAGCCTCTTCTATACCATGACAATTCTATAGAATTTTCACTAACTGAACACACTTGTTTCAAAGTTCTTTTACTTCTCGAGCTAGAATATTTACCGGTTCTTCAGCGTAAGATAAATCTGGTTGTAACTCAATCTAATTAGAAGAAATTACATGAGAATGATCAAATCGATAACGACACAACATTAATACATAAAACATGTTGTGAAATTTTCTCAAGTTCTGGTGGCAACGCTATTCTATATGTTACTGGCCCAACTCTTTCCAAAATCTCGTATGGTCCAATGACTCTAGGACCAAGCTTTCCTTTCTTGTCGAAATGCAACATTTTCTTCCACGATGATACCTTTAAGAATACATTTTCACCAATTTGGAATTCAATGTATTTCCTTTTTAAATCTGTGTACGACTTTTGTCGATCAGAGACAACTTTTAAACAGTTCTTAATAACCATAACTTTTTCTTTTACCTCACAAACTAAATCAGTTTCTACCAATTTCCTTTCACTTAACTTAGACCAATATAGCAGAGTTCTGCATTTCCTTCCATACAGAGCTTCATATGGCACCATTTTGATACTTGAATGATAATTGTTATTATAAGCAAACTCAATCAGGGGTTGATATTTTTCCCAGCTACCTTTAGAGTTCATAACACAACATCATAACATATCTTCTAAAATTTGAATTACATGCTTTGTCTAGCCATTTGTTTGTGGATGAAATGATGTATTGAAATTCAATTTGATACCTAAAGGTTCATGTAGCTTACCCCAAAATCTAGAAGAAAAACGCGGATCACGACCTGAGATAATAGACGATGGTACGCCATGTAATCTCACTATCTCAGCCACATACAATTCTGCTAACTTCTCAAGTGAGTAATCACTTCTTACCGGAATAAAATGAGTTGACTTCGTCAATCTGTTGACCACAACCCAGAAAATATCTTTTTTTCTCGGAGACACAAACGATCCTGAGACGAAATTCATTGATACTCTTTTCCATTTCCACTCAAGAATCATCATTGGTTGTAACAAACCTGATGGAACTTTATGTTCAGCCTTAACTTGCTGACACACTAGACATTTTGAGACAAACTCTGAGATTTCACGATTCATTCCTAGCCACTAATAGTTCTATTTCAAATCATTATACATATTATTATTGTAACACCCCTTTGCCCGTGTTCAAGCCAGAATAGGGTTTAAGGCATTACCTATCTAATCTTGCATAAACATCTAGAATAGGGTTATAAAATTTCGTTTAACCCCATCGTTCACACATGCTCAGCCCAAGAGGCCCTAAAAAAACTTCCGAGAAGTATCGGGGTCTTTCCAAGAACTTTCACGAGTCCAGGAATCTTTTTGAACAAAACAGGGGCCACGCGCCCGTGTAGGTCTTGAGACACGCCCGTGTCCTCTAAGGCCCGTGTCTTGTGCCCGTGGACTATACTGACTAATATCACACGGGCATGGCACGCCCGTGGCCCTACCCCGTGTGTAAAACCTTAGCATTATGACTTAACCACACGGCCTATACACACGCCCGTGTATCCTGGCCGTGGGAAATTTAAAATTTTATGAGCAAGGTGCGGACTTCACACGGCCTGGGTACCTGCCCATATGTTGGCCGCGTCCTTCACACGGTCTAGACACATGCCCGTGTGTCACCCATGTGGACCAAAAAGAAGGCTATTTACCAAGCCCTTGGCCACCCTACATTGCACACATACATACACTAATTCCATTTAACCCAATAGATGGTTAAAAGACACTTCTAGATCCCCAATTTAACATCCATACACAAGGGCATACACTTCGATAGAACCACTTTCATTAACCAAAATAATTGTCAAGTATTTGTCTATCTCAAGGCCATTTACAAAATGACTTACAACGAAATCAACACTTTAACTAACAATTACAACTTGACAAAATACTCACGTCCTATACATGCCATACTTAAAATAAGTCTAAAATTGTTATACCAAAGTGTTATCAATAGTGTGATTTCTGAACTCCTGCAGTCACGATCCTCGAGTTACCTTGGCAATACTACAAGAAAGAAGGGCAATGAAAAAGGGGTAAGCATAAAGCTTAGTAAGTTGCATGGAAATAAATAGCAATAATAATGCTCATAAAATGATCTATCCACAGTATTGGCTAACCGTACACAAGTCAAGGCTTCTTGTCCATACTTACTTCTAATTGCCCTTGTCTAGCACATATCGTGCCACATATCAAACCGATTCTTCGTGACTCATTCACGAATGCCTGTATTCGTTCATTCACATGACTTAACTATCATTCACATCTCTACTTCTAAATTCATCTACTTATCCTACCACTCACAAGGGATAGTCAAAGAAGTGTGTTTATAGCCACTACTGTAAGTATAAAGCCAATACCACATCCTCGAGGTGGTCTTACATGGAGTCTCCTCTAGATGCCAATGCCATATCCCGGACATGGTCTTACATGGGATTACCTTTAGGTGCCAATGCCATATCCCGGATATGGTCTTATATGGGATTACCCTTAATGTATCGATGCCATATCCCGGACATGGTCTTACACGATTTCCATGTTCATCACCGAAGCCATATCCCAAATATGGTCTTATACGGGATCTCAACTCGGTGCCGAGGCCATGTCCTGGACATGGTCTTATACGGGACCTTATTTATTTCATAATTCAATGATAGCATTTCTATAATCAACATGGCCCATTAGGACTTCAACATCTCATTCACATTAACTACTCAATTTAATAATGCCTCATGCTTTAATATACTGCCAAGCATTTCTCAGCATGATAATATGAATGTTACTTAAATCACATACAACTTGCCTCGTTTTCAAAATGAGCTAGTTCTTCGGTTCAGTCCAAGACTTTATCCTTTCCCTGATCGAGGCGAATTCTCGTCTCCTCTTGCTCTATAATAGCAAATTAGCTCATTTTAATCACTACATTAATATAATCATTTCAATAATCATGCTTAAGCAAAATTACCATTTTGCCCCTAGACTTTGGCAAAATGACCATTTTGCCCCTAGGCTCAGAAATAAATTTTAATCACATTTCTACCTTCAACAAGCCCAGGTAAACATTCAATGCTCTTAAAACTATCATCAAAAATCAATATTTCACATACTACAAATTTGTAAACTTTTCATCAATGTCTTAATTGGTGTTTTCATGCTAACACATTTCACAAAAGTTGTTCATTTAGCAACTAAGACTCAATTTCTTCCATAAAGATGCAGCAATAACTAAGATAGTTCTCATGGAAAAACTTTAAACTCTTTACCATATTGCACAATAGTCCCCTCATTTGAAAGCTTAAGCTGTAGGGGTCTCAAAAGTACAATTATTTTCAAGAAAAGTTCACTAGAACACTTACTTGAATGGATGAGAGCTTGCTGAAATTTTTGAAGCTTTCTACCCCTTATTTGCTGCAAATTTTTGGTGGAAGATGAAAGGAGAAAAGATGATATCTTTTTCTCTCCTTATTTTATTAATACTAGTCAAATAAGTCACCAACTATTACCAACTTTGACCAACCTTGTCTATCTATGTCTCCTATGGCCGGCCATGCTAAATTTGGGGGTCTAATTGCCTTTTTGAATACCTCTAATTAACAATCTATAGCCATTTGGCACTTTTAGCATATAGAATGGAACTTTCGCACTTTATGCGATTTAGTCCTTTTTCGCGATTAAACATGAAATCGCTAAAATTAAAGCACCAAAATTTTCATCTACATATGCTATCATGTTCTAATTCATAATATAACATGAATATAAATTCTCAAATCTCGGATTAGTGATCCCGAGATCACTATTCTGACTAGCCCCTAAATCGGGCTGTTACAGTTACCACCTGAATGAATTGAATAAACACTACTATGAGCCTCCTGTAATATTATTTTTTTAATTTTAGAATCATTCGACACACATATTCGATTTAAGAAATATAAGCTCCTATCGCTATCAATACTAAAATTTGACATCAGACCATTCCAAATTTGCTCCCGCTTAGCTATCAATTTTGGATCATTCTTTTGCAACTCTTGAATTCTCTGAAAGAGTAACGGCTTAATTCTCAGCTCAGAAATAATAGAACCATCTGAACTAAATCTTAACTGAGCATTCATCGCTCTCAGGGCGAATAAAGACTTGTGGCTTAAAGCATTAGCGACAACATTAGCCTTTCCAATGTGATAATCAATAACCAAATCATAATCTTTAAATAACTCAAGCCATCTTCGATGCTACAAATTCAATTCCTTCTAATTCATCAGATATTTTAAACTTTTATAATCAATGACATTTGTCACCATACAAATAGTGTCGTCATATCTTTAAAGTAAAGATAACTGCAACCAACTCTAAATCATGTATCAGATAATTAACAGGTGTTTCCACTAAACATTGACACAACCGATACTACCATGCAAGAGTGGTTATTTACCACTTTGAACCTTGAACAAAATTTTATTAAACTCATTTGACTAGCTACTTACTAATTCTTATGGTTTAGCCCGTACATTTTCATTTCTAACCCACTGACCAAAATTTCCAATTTAAACATCAATAAAACAATATAATGAAATCGCAAATATTATTAAATACAAACCAAAACATTTAAAAATCATGGCAACTATTACATCAAAAGTGATGACTCTTCTTTTAGTGAAGCTCCGAGGTCCCTATTTTGAGTCAACTATAACCTGTGTGAGGAAACATAAATTCCATGTGCTAATAATACCTCTATGTTTGGTAGTGATCAAGAGAATTCTATATTACCCTATATATACATTATAAACACTCAATACATATATATGATCATCAATAACATGTTATTAAGATCTTGTATAATTTACTTCCTTAGGTATTTTAGTATCCTTTTAACTCATTATAACGATCCGATTTTTAATGGTGTTAGAAAATACGATTTCAAAACCCCAATTCCATAAATCGAGCCTATAAGGATGAAATATAAAGATTTATGAAGTTAATATGAAAATATATTAAAATTAGGTTAAGTAATTTAGCAAGAAAATAGTTAATTAAAACTCAGGGAATAAATTGTAAAAGTCCAATTGCTATTAAGTTTTTATTTAGAAAAGGTTTAGGGGCCTAGACAACAATTATTCAAAGGACCCAAAATGGTTATCTAACCATTTTATATCATGAATTAGTGGATGTTAATGGTTTTTTCCACTAACTTAACTAATATATATTAGTATAATAAAGCTTAATTAAACTAATTAATTGAAGTTAATTAACATTTAATCTTAGTATAAAAGTTAAGTTACTGGAAGAAATATGAACATTCATCTTCTTCCATTGTCTTTAATAAAAAAAGGGAGAGGAACTCCATTGTTAAGCTTAGGTTTGACCATACCAAAATTTCAAGGTAACAAAGTTAAAATTCATGAAATTTTTATAGATTTATTATCATGAGAGCTTGATTTAGCTAGCCCATGTATTAATTTCTTCAAATTTTAAATTTTTAGCAAGTTTTCATTGTAGAGAAATTGATGAATTAGGCTTGAAATTGATAGATATTAAGTTAGATAATGATAAAGACTAAATTGTAAAACTAATTAAGCTTGTTAGATAATTTTGAAACATTAGGGAAAAAACTGAATAAATTGAAAACCTGTCATGAAATTATGCTATGAATAGAAAGTATAAGGTCCCTAATGAAAAAATGTGGAGTCGGATTTTGGTATGATGTTAGATATCGAAAAATACACATATCCCGAGTATAAGGACTAAATTGAATAAAATAAAAAATCTGCTTGACTTTGTATTTGAATGTGAATTGAATGAAATCTAATATTGTTTTATTTATTTATTTTCCGAACATAGCTAAAGACGATGTCGAGCCGTTGAGAGGGAAAGGAAAAGCGAGAGTCGTTGACCAGAGAATTCAGTTTGTACTTTAATGATTGAAGTTCATTCCAATTATATACATACATATACATGTTTGTTTCATATTAACTGTTAAGTTAATACTACCACTTGTCTTGAATTGAATTATGTGACGACATTATTGAATGCTGAGATTGTGAATTGGTCTGAGCATAGCAGAAACGAGTATGATATGAATTGCTAAATGACATGTGATATGTGATATGAATTGTTTATGGAAATGGTATGGAATTATGATAATGAATTGGTTTATAATATGTCATTGAAATATTGGTTACCCTATTAGTTGTTCAAGCAAAGTCAAATATAGTTGGCATGCCATAATGTAACAGCCCGTTTTTTAATGGTACCAGGAACAGTGGTTTTGAAATCTCGTTTTTTGATGATCGGATCTGTAAGTATTATTATTTAATATTTATGAGTCTATTATGGTGTTATATTGAATTTCAGTCTAGTAATTTTATTGAATGGATAATTAACTAATGTACAAGTGTAACGACCCTAAAGTCAGTAGTGTCGAAAAATGAGGCATTGGGATCTCGTTTCCGTAAACTGAGTCTATAAATATTAAATATTTACAAAGTTATTATATAGGTGAATTGAATTTTGGATGGGTAATTTTTTTCGAATTAGTGACTCATTAAGGTACAATGACTAAATCGTAAAAATGGTAAAAGTTAATCGCTATAGATTTTTATTTGTTAAAAGGCTTATTTAGTAATTAAACTAAGGTTTAAATGGCAATTCGACAATATTATAATATAGTGGACGATTAGAACACATTTTTGGCATTAATTTTACTAGAATTTATAATTAAAAATGTTAAAATATAAAACAAAATAAAAGAAACAAAGTGAAAAGAAAGAGGACGTACTTTTATTCTTCTTCACCACCATTTCTCCATAGCTAAAAAACCAAGAATTTCAGCCAACTTTAATCTCTTTCATGGTATGTTCATTTTAGTCCATTTCTTGTGATTTTTATGTTTTTTAGATCGTGATAGCTCAATTTAGCTAACCCGGGCATCATTTTTTAAACTTGTTAAAGTTTTTAAAAGTTTTCATTAATGAATTCTTGATGAAATTGGTATTAATTTGTTAGAATTTAAGTTTAGATATGAAAATGGACTAATTTGTAAAGTAAAATTTGTAAATTGTGAACATAGGGACTAAAGTGTAAATATTTTGAAATTGTTGATAAATTTCTATAACCATAGATAATAGAGGACTGTAGAAGGATGAAATTGAGAGGGATTTCAAAATAAAGGCTCAAATTTCAAAGTTATGGCAATTTTGGTTTTAAGGACTAATTGAATAAAATGAAAAACTTTAAGGGAATCCAAATAATGAAATTGAATTTATATATGTTTATAATAGACTGTCATATGATGTTTGGAATTGATAAATTGAAATAAATTATTATAGATAGGGAATTGAATTAATCTAAAGATAATCAAGGAAAAGAAAAAATTACAGATTAGTCCTTGACACATTGTTTGTTGTTGTTTTTGTCAGGTAAGTTCACATGGAACTTACTATGTTGTTTATGTTATGTTTGATCTATATTATAATATCTTTTAGTAGAGTTAAATATAATTTGATGGTTTTGGCATCTATGAACTAAATTGTAAAGTATGAGAACTATTATTATGAATGAATACGATGTATTGAATGGATATGGAATGTTAATATACTTGAATGATATGTGTTTGAATACATTATAGTTAAATGAACGAATCATATATGGTAAAAGTGCCCGAGTAGATGTATTAAAGGATATGATACGATTGATAGGGTTAATTGCGGGTTGGTACGAGATATGTGTAAAAGATGATATAGAGTAAAACATTGTATAGAAATATTACTGGTTATACCAAAATCCAGCATTTGTTGCCAATTACCGAGTTATACTGGTGTGGTGTAGTGATGTATTGTTACCGATTATATGATGCTTGCATGCTTTGCACTTTGGTGCCCTGGTGTGGTGTAGTTATTGTTCTAATAAGCAACCTGGTGTGGTGTAGTTACCCATGTATCTGAACCTATTTATTATAGTTCATCGAGCTACTGGATTATTGGGAAGGATAAATGACAGTGAAAAGATACGAGTCTCACGCTCAAATGGTTATATGATGAATACATGATACAAATGCTATAATATTGTGGAATTTATGTGCATGGCAATATATTGAATAGTATATTACATGTTATAATGCTAGGTTACTCTGTTATACGTTGAACCCATCTTATTATTGTAAAATGATATGACAGGTTAAATTGTATCAAGTTATTAGATTGATATGTTTACAAAATGAACAGAGTTGAATAGCATGATATAAAATGATATGGTTGTACTTGTATATGAATTGAGTACTATGATCTTGTTGTATTAATGGACTAACCTATTGGTGATTTTGTGAAGTTGTATACGTATACATAAGGATACCAAGGGAATGCCATATTGGAGTCAATTGTGGTTGTTTAACTTGAAATGGTACATGTAGGTTTGAAGTGACTTGGTGTAAATTGTGGATTGTTGGAGTTAATGTTTAGATTTGGAAAAATGACATGTATTTGGCATGTCAAAGAGTGGCAAATTTGAATGTGGAATGGTAAGTTTAATGTGAAGAGTATGAAAGGTAAAATGGTATGATTTTGAAAGTGAAGTTTGTATAGGATGGTATGATAAATTGGATGCCAAATTGGTTGAATTGTTAAAATGGATGAGTTATAAATGGTTATATGTTCGAGTTGGTATGAATTTGGTTAGTTCTTGTCACATCCCAAAAATCAAGCTAGAAGAAATTGGGTTAATGAATTGAAAGTTGTCATGCTCTGACTTTTAAGGTTATGTTCGCGCACTTATAACAAGAATGAGCAATTGGCTTAATGGTTAAGAGTGAGTAAGGAGATAGTGTAATTGATTTTGAGACTCAAGTTCGATTCCCCTCGCTCACATTTCTTTTTCAGTTGAGCTTTGTGCTATCTATATTCTAGCCAATCTATCAGATTTCAATCTAACTCAAACGCTGAAAATCTTAAACATTAAACTAAATTTTTGTTGATGTTTCTTTTTTTATTTTCTTTTTCACTCTTTTCCCTCTCTTTATTGTCCCTTTCACTTTCCCTCTCCATTTTTTTCATTTTTCTTCCCTTTTCACCATTGTTGAAGCCCTTAAACATTAGTTTTTTTTTTCCAATTATGTTGCCCCTCTATTCACCCATTGTTGCTACTCTCATTCTTTCTTTCTTCATCTTTTCTGCTAATTTTTGTTCCATCATTACCAAAAAATTACTGCTAATTTTTGCTTCACCATTGACGTACATCACCTTTCTCTGCTCATTCCTTTTTTGTTTCTCCATTGTGCCACAAATCCTATCCTTCTACTCATCTTTTTCTTTCTTGTTTCCATTAAAATTATTTGTTGAATAGCCAAATGTTGCTGCCATTTTTGGTCATCTTTTCTGCCTCTCTGTTGTCCATTTATCCACCCTTGTCATTTCTCTCTCCTTGCTCCCTGCACACTATTTTCCTCACTTGTTTTTGTTGTCCAATGAAGCCTTCATCTCCTCATTTTCTTTATTTTATTTATTGCTAGAATTTTTACTCCCATTTTCCCTTAACCGAATGTATTGATTGCTAAAATCTCCATTGTCGCATCATTTTTTATCTTCAGTAGAATCGAAAAGGAACCGAGGCGAATCCGAGTTGTAGTTGTGCTCCGATCAATAGTTAGTGCTTCCGATAAGCGAAACGAGGTGTGGGATTTAATTTAATGTGAATTGTGTAAGTGTATGTCTTTTTTATGCTTATGGCTGAGTGTTTGCTTAATTGACTAATTAGCCTATGGTCGAATGTGTTAATTGCTTCAATAGGGCTCGAATGCGTAAGACCATCTTTAGATGCTCGGTCAAATGTGAAGGTGGTTACTTTATTAGCCAAGTGTGAAGTGTGGGATGTGTTTACTTGGATGCCAAGTGTGTATGGTTGTTTCAATGGTTGGTCGATTATGCTCAAGTAACTATAGTTGACCGACTATGTTTTCATGTATTTTACTAAGTTGGCCAAATTGTCTATTGGCTTGTTGGCTATGTCCGGACATGCACAAACCGTTAATGTATGTCGCTGTAATGACATCACATGTTTTAATGAATGTATGAATGCATGCCCACTGTTCTGCCTCATTGCATGCTTGATAAGCATGCAGTTATTTTTTGTATCTTCTGTCAGCATGACTATAAAGCATGCCACTATTCTGATTTATTGATCGCATGATATGACTTGCTTCTGTAATGCACAGTATTTGATTATGCTATTCTAAAAAAATGACATTATGTATTACGTCAGGATTGGGTTATTTGGAGACAGAGGAGATCTGTGGAGTTCTTACAGTAAATTCACAATTTTTTAGGAATTTTGTTAAGAGTTCTAGTAGTTTGTCCGCAACATTATTATGGTGGTTTATCCACAAAATCTGACTGACAATATAACTGCGATTATCTACTGTTACCGATGCTTAAAGCACAATAAGCAACGACTCTTGATATGGTGTGTAGCGGATGGATGGGTAGGAATTGCATTGTCATTCATGATCATGTATTTTTATTCTGGAATTTCATCATTCTATAATCTCTATTAAATATAGTAATTGGTGGTTGTTATTGTTGTTGACTCTGTGAATAAGGATGATTTTATGGTCTTGATACATTGTTTACTTTTGATTGAAACTTACACTAAGCTGTAAAGCTCATCCCATTAGTTTAACACTTTTTAGGTAATCCGCAAGGTTAGGGCTCAGATTCAACAATTTGAAGGTATCATCTCGGTTTTGCTAAATAAAGTATTTTAATTTTATATTTTTATTTATTTGGTTTGTAATAATTTATTTTACGAATTGTGGCATGAGATTTGATTTAAGGACATTTTTAGTATTTTCATGCATGGACGTTAAACAACTGGACCGATTTAATAATTGATCATGTTTAAATTATAAATTATGGATTTACTAACAAATTAAACACGTCAAGTTTTTCCATTGCAAAACTTGTTTTTGAAACTCTGAATAACGAATTAATAATAAAGCATGTTTGTAAAATTAATAAGCCACTTTTTAATTGGACTTTAATTAAACTTAGCAAAAACTAATGTTTTTATAAAATAAAGAGAAACCCATTACTGATTTCCTGAAAAATATAAGCAAAATTATTTTTAAGAATAAATTTTCTATGAATCTGATCGTTTTTTTACTGAGCCATCTTAGTTGCCAATGTGGCCTTCAGAATCCGACCATAACTTCCAGGCCGAATTAGGGAGGTTACAGTTCTTATGCAGGTTCTAAGTGTGTTTATAGGCACCATTTAAGTTTTACTTGGTTTGGGCATGAAATGAGTATCAAAATGCTAGTTTTGACACTTCTGGCATTAATGTATCGATAGGGATATTGTGTAACAGCTCGTTTTCAGTGGTGTTGGAAACAATGGTTCCAGGACTACAATTCCAACAATCGAGTCAATAAATATTATTAATATATTTACAATTATTTATTAAAGCCATACTAAATTTTGGTTAAAAATATTTAATGTTTAAATAAGTAATTAAGTAAAAAGGACTAAATTGTGAAAGTTACAAAAGTTTATGTTTATTAGTTAAATGTGTCAAATAGATATGAAAAGGAAGATTTATGGACTTAGTGGGTAAATATACCATATGTATGATTAGTGGACCATTATGGACAAAGTTTGGTTGAAATTTTAATTCGGTAAGTAAGGGTAAAATAGTAAAATACTAAATAAAATAACTTAAACAAAACAATTAGATGATCATCTTCTTTGTTCTCACCCATTTTGACTGAAACTCCATTGAAGCAAAGCTTGGAATTGTTCAGTTCACATTCTAGCTTGCATGTGAGTAATTTTAGCCCCGTTTTTAGTAAATTTTATGTTTTTGAGTTCGTATTAACTTGATCTAGCTAGCTCGGGGGTTAAATTGTGAAACTATTAAAAGTTAGGGATTTACCATGGATGTTTATCATGTGTTTTTTAACTTTGATAATAGATTCATGAACTTGATAATTAGATATAAATATTTTGTTAAGTGAATTTTGGTAATTTTAAGGTTTAGGGACTTATTTGTGAAAATAGTAAAACTTCATGTAAATTTTATGAAATGATGAAAAATATGGATTGATTAGAAGCCCTAAGAAATTCGGCTAGCATGGTTGGTGGTTAAAAAGGTAAAATTTCAAGTTTTAGTTTTAGGGGCTAAATTGTATAAAAAGTAAAATGTTGTGGTAATTTTGTAAAATGATGATGGAAGGGCTTAATTGTATAAAATTGTCTATTTAAGTGCTGGAATGGTATTAATTGAATTAAATTACTATTTAGATCAAGAAATGCATCAACCAGATTTAAATCGAGGAAAAACTAAAATTTCGGACTAGTTGTCGACTCTGTTTCTGTAATCATTTTATTCGAGGTAAGTTCGCATAAGGATTAAATTTATTAATTGATGTTTTGAATTTAATGTTAATAAATATTATGCTAAGTATAGTTTAGTTTGATAGTTGTATGATGTTTTAGTCTTATGGATCAAATTATGATGTTAATTAAATTGAATGTTATAATTGAAAAATGCACTTTTCACCGAAGTATGTTTGAAATGGTATAATGCAATGCAATTAAAATATTTAGATTGGTAGAATGGTCCCATTTGAAACTCGTGAATAGGATACAAATGACATGTCATTAGGGGTTATACAGTTTCGGATGCTGGTCTGGATGTAATACCGATGACTGAGGTCCTGTATTTGTTGCAGATTCTCCACAGCTCGTGTGAGCAACATCGCGTAGCTTAACATCACGACGCACAGCTTGTGTGAGCATACGGTTACATGTTACAGTCACAGCTTGTGTAAGCATTTCCCGAGTACTCGATGATATTCCATTTGGTTCAATAGGTGATTAAAGCTTGAATCGAATATGTATGTATAGGAAATGATCTATAATATTGAAAGATGAAATGGAAAATGTTGATATGTGTACTTAAAGTGAAAATGGTGTTATTTGAATATATGGTGGTTGAAATATATTTATTGAAATGCTTATTATGATATGTTCCATGAATGGTTGGATTTATATGTTCCTTTATACATCTACTAACCTTGTGAAGTGGTGTGTATAGGAAAGAAAAGTATGCTCATGATCTAATGAAATTATGCTTGGTTGTTTTAAACTTAATATGTCGACAAGTTTAAGCTTGCATTATACGAGCTTACTAAGCTAATTGCTTATGTTAATTGTTTCTTTCTCGTTTCTGTAGATAATCGGAAAGCTTAATCAGTTGGAATCTTGTCAAAGCATAATCACACTATCCGTTCGTATTTTGGTACATTTTGGTTAATTTTGTTAATGGTTATAAATGACATGTAATAGGAGCTTTAATGTTATTTTGGCAATATGGTATGGCTTGAGTTTATGCTAAGCTTAGTTGTGTTTATATATCATTAGTTGTTAGTTGGAAAATGTTGGTGTAAATATGTATTTTGGTCACTTATGAATGCCTTGTGAATATAGATGGCTTTTGATATAATGAAAAGTGAATAAAGTGATTAAATGGTGTGTAAGATGTATGTTTAAGATATGGATTTGTGACATTAAATTGAATTGTTTTGTTATGTGAATTGTGGTGTCAATTGATGGCATATTGGTTAGGAGCATAGGATGAATGATTTAGCATGTTTCAAGTGTGTTTGAATGTGTTTTAATCATATGAATGTGTGTGGAATTGGTTTGGTTTGGTGCCTAAGTAATTAAGGTTGAATTGGCTTGCATTAGGGGTCATTTAGGAAGCACACGGCTTGGGACACAAGTTGTCACATGGTCTTGTGCCACACACGGCCGTGTGTCATTTACATTGTAACATCCACAAACCCGGCCCATTCATTACGACCGAATCTGGTTATGTCACTGGGGAAAGTCGGTTGAAAATCTTTCTAATTTAAGATAAAACATTGTAGTTTGTTGAATTTTGGAAAACTTATCCATTGAAGCTTTTGAGTAAAACTTTATTATTAAAACTTATGCATTTTTAAAGCTTTAGTATATGAAAACCGGTTTGAACAAATAGGATGCAACCCATAAATCATTTCCACCTAGCAACTTAAATTAAATAACCATAGTTAAAGTAATACCAAAATAATAGAATGGCCTTTATTACAAACCAATACTAAAATGAAATACTTGTATCAAAATTAAGCATAATATAATTAAACTTGATCTTCGGCATGGGCCACCTTGTCCTCTCCGATCCCGGTCCAGCTTTATGCACTACCTGAAACAGTTAAGGAAAAAGGTGAGTCACCAAGACTCAGTGTGTCGCCCTTTTTCCCGGTTTAGTAAAACATCATACACCAATCATAAACAGGTTTAACATGCACAAGTTACGATATGCACCCAGCCTAGCCTTCCAAACACCTTTCTCTACCCTGTGTGGTACCAAACCACTGGTGGTGCCAAACCACTGGTGACTTAAAGTCACAATATCCGTCAATACTTGTGGTGCCAAACCACTGGTGTCCCAAAGACACAAATGTGATACCAAATCACTGGTGACCGAAGTCACGAATCAAGTGATGGGGCCAACCCATCGTGTGATACCAAATCACTGGCGTCAATCCCGTATCTCAACTGTGGGGCCAACCCACCGTGGTACGAAACCACGGGGACGAGACGCTGAGGTGCCAAACCTCTGGAGGTGCCAAACCTCTGGTGACCCAAAGTCATAAATTTGTGTTACCAAAACACTGGTGCTCGTCAGCACAAAATATCACTGCCCCCTCCACTCGTACAACCCACATAGATAATGATATGCATTTTACCAGACATATACCCACATGCTTGTTTAGCAATATACCTAATATTTATCATCAACCAATCAATATAGCACATACCAGATATACTATGCTTACCAAAAGCATCATAACAGGGACTTACCTGACCCCGTGCCTTATACCATAATGATATTCAATCCACCTTCCATGGATCCAAACATACACATCATATATATAGATACAATAACAGATAAGTGTGTAAATGTGCACACAATATAATAAGCACATAAATTACTAGAAGAGTGTGTGTGTGTGCACACCTGGTTACTAATGCGACTATCAAATCCCGTAGATCAAGATCTAACGCACTAGATCCCCCTTCCTTAACACTTTTCAAGCACTAGCCACAACCCGAGATATGCGAGATCAAGCCTTCCCCTACAATCGGCCAAAACTAAACAACATAATCATGCTAATCAACCTCTAAGGGTATAATCGTAATTTTACCTACTAAGGGTATTTTCGTAAATTTGCACCTGCAATGGCCTTTCCGAAGGCCTAATGTCGACACTAGCAACTCAGCTACCATTTCCGATTGTACCGGACGATTGGGCCTAAAACCCGATTTCGGCCCATCCGGGCCCACACGCTCGTGTGGCCCACCTAGCACAAATCTAGCCACGTATATAACTTCCACCTAGTCTAGTTCAACATATACTAACCAATCATGCAATTTACTCATATGGGCCCACGGGCCCATTGGGCCCACTTTGGCCCATCGAGGCCCAAGCAGCCCCAACCCACAAGAATACTACTGGTGGCCTCAACTATCGCGTCGAAGCCCCACACATGCGCTTGCACGCTTGTATTGCTACTAATGCCGTGTAACCGGCATTTCGGCATTTTGCCGCTCTACAACTAGAGTAGAGAGAGTTACACACCTGATAGGACTCTTGGGCTAATCCGCGCTCCGACCACTCTTGTGCCCAAACGCCCTCCAAGATGTGTTTACTCTCCTCCTAGGATGCTCCTTATATAGCTAGCTCTTCACCTTCATTCTTTGTGTCTTTCCGATGTGGGATCCCTTCGTCAGTAGAGTTTAAATTCAACTGAAACTCTTGCCGTCCAATCCGCAAAATAAATACTCCATTGCTTGTCATGAGATTCGAACCCAGGCTCCCTTGCAACATAATCCACGCCGCTAACCACTTGGCCACAAGCTCCTCTTGTGTCTTAAACCATGCGCAACTAAATATAAACTATGGGCCAAATTCTAAGGTCCAAGCAAAAAGAAACCAAAATGCAAAAGCCAAGACTTGAACCTTGGACCTCCTTCCTTCCCTTGTGGCGTCACTCCCTTTTCCCCTAAGTGGCGTCACTTTTCCACTACACCACACACTCCACTTGTGTTATTTTTCTCCATATTTTATTCTTACGGCCTATCTGCCAACTTCTAGGGTTTTTTTCACCTAAAACCAAAATTTCCCCAAAGCCAATATTTGATCCTGGGACTTCATAGAAGCCCTCTAACCTTCCAAAATCACTTATCCAATGGGTCTAACTAGCATTTAAGCCGATCTCTTATTCTCCAAAAATTTAAACGCTACTACGCCTAAGGCCCATTGGGCTCAATTCTCCTAGGCCCAATTTTGGGATGTTACAAATCTACCCTCCTTAAAGAAATTTCGTCCTCGAAATTTCCAACTAACTAATAGTCGCACATCCTACCACACTACGCTCTTGCTGCGCACTCTGATCTTAATAAAGCTGTGATTCCACCTTGACCACGTCCGCGACAACCACGTCCCCTAGAACTCATATCTAGCGTCGCGATTTAATCTGATTAAAAGTTTTATGCATTAGGAATTTTGTTCCACTGTTTTATCCACGAGCAAATTTTATGAACAGAAGTTTCTGGAAGTCATTCTTTCGAGCAATCAAAGTTTCATCTCAAGTTCTCTGTTCTAATTCAAACATTCACATACTTCACTAAAGACACATTCATTCATCCATGTCACTTTCTTGAGCATTCTAGTGCGTTAGATCTTGATCTACGGGATTTGATAGTCGCATTAGTAACCAGGTGTGCACACACACACACTCTTCTAGTAATTGAAGTGGGCCCAATGGGCCCGTGGGCCCATATGAGTAAATTGCATGATTGGTTAGTATATGTTGAACTAGACTAGGTGGAAGTTATATACGTGGCTAGATTTGTGCTAGGTGGGCCACACGAGCGTGTGGGCCCGGATGGGCCAAAATCGGGTTTTAGGCCCAATCGTCCGGTACAATCGGAAATGGTAGCTGAGTTGCTAGTGTCGACATTAGGCCTTCGGAAAGGCCATTGCAGGTGCAAATTTACGAAAATACCCTTAGTAGGTAAAATTACGATTATACCCTTAGAGGTTGATTAGCATGATTATGTTGTTTAGTTTTGGCCGATTGTAGGGGAAGGCTTGATCTCGCATATCTCGGGTTGTGGCTAGTGCTCGAAAAGTGTTAAGGAAGGGGGATCTAGTGCGTTAGATCTTGATCTACGGGATTTGATAGTCGCATTAGTAACCAGGTGTGCACACACACACACTCTTCTAGTAATTTATGTGCTTATTATATTGTGTGCACATTTACACACTTATCTGTTATTGTATCTATATATATGATGTGTATGTTTGGATCCATGGAAGGTGGATTGAATATCATTATGGTATAAGGCACGGGGTCAGGTAAGTCCCTGTTATGATGCTTTTGGTAAGCATAGTATATCTGGTATGTGCTATATTGATTGGTTGATGATAAATATTAGGTATATTGCTAAACAAGCATGTGGGTATATGTCTGGTAAAATGCATATCATTATCTATGTGGGTTGTACGAGTGGAGGGGGCAGTGATATTTTGTGCTGACGAGCACCAGTGTTTTGGTAACACAAATTTATGACTTTGGGTCACCAGAGGTTTGGCACCTCCAGAGGTTCGGCACCTCAGCGTCTCGTCCCCGTGGTTTCGTACCACGGTGGGTTGGCCCCACAGTTGAGATACGGGATTGACGCCAGTGATTTGGTATCACACGATGGGTTGGCCCCATCACTTCAGACAATTTTATAACACTAAGGTTTTTCATGTTACTTTAAATGGACATGGTTTTCAAAAGTTAACAAACTTTCATGATTATTCTAAGTCAAAAAGATTTTCAACCATCTTTCCCCAGTGACATAACCAGATTCGGTCCTAATGAATGGGCCGGGTTTGGGGATGTTACATAAATTTTAAGTTGGGATGAACCACACGGTCATAGAGAGTTACACGACCTGGTGACACGGCTATGTGACCTTACTTCGAATACACACATAGCCTGCAACATGGCCGTGTGATCCTATTTCGAATACCCATACGGGCGAACACACAGGTTGGGACACAATCTTGTATCCTATATTTTGAAATATACACGGTTACGGCCATGTCTTCGAGCCACATGACCTAGGCTATGTCACACGGCCTGGCCACGTGGCTATGTGACACCTGTTTCCAAAAATTTTCACTTTCCAACATTTTATGTTTTATTTCAAATTAGTCCCTAAATGTTCCCAAACTATTTTTAAGGCCCTATAGGCTCAGTGTAAGGCCTGTGTGTACATTTATGCTATAAATGAAATGTGTAATTGAATGTTAGTATTAAATTTGAATAATTGTTTCTATATGAAGTTACATGTTCTGAATTATACTGTAATACCTCGTAGCTCTAATCCAGTAACGGAGACAGGTTAGGGGTGTTACATATTGATACTTAAGTGGTTTTTCTTTAATTTTTTTAAACATCAAACTTTAAAATGGTATCGGTACTAAAGTAAAGTATCGGTACCTTAAGTCTGGTCTGAAACATTGAGAGCCAAAATGGTGTCAATACCTTTATGGGGGTATCGATACCTATTCTGTAAACTTTGAAAACTTTGCAATTTGGTCTTATTTCATGTTCGAATTAGTAATTGAGCTTTTGTAAGTTCAATTGAACCTCAGTAAAATTTATTTAGCATATGATGATTGCATGTATGGAATATTTGAATGTTTAATTGATTTAATTACACTATTTTTTATGGTAGTTGCTCCGACAACAACTGTAGCATTCCGTAACTCAGACTTAGCGATCAGGTCGAATGAGAGGTGTTACACATAGGGTCAAGATAATTATTAGAAACCATTGTTGTCAGGCAACCCAGAGTGGTAGAATGTACATATGTTAATAGTCATCGTTGTTGGGAAATCCGGGATGACAAAATAAACAGATTGTGAAAGTCATCATTTTCGGGAAACCCAGGGTGGTAGTATGTAATGTTCTAGTAGTCATCATTGTCGGGCAACCCGGGATGATGGAGTAATAGATCATTGTATTCGTATTGAGTTTGGGTCTGGTTAATAGGATTTATAAAACATAAATTAGTTATATGATAATTGAAATGAAATGAGATTGAATTTGTTATTCTTTGTACATATGTGATATGTGGAAAATGATAAAATGGGAACGATCATTCGAACTAGTTTAAAATGAGCCCTGAAGGCCGAATTGAATATGTACGAGTCAAGAGACTCGAGAGAGAATAAGATAGTAAAATGAGGTTGAGTATCAAATTGGCATATACTTATATAAATGAATGATGAATTGAATTGACATGAATTGTAAATGGAAGTGATTGTATTTTGTTGTTAGAAAGTATGGCATGAAATGTATACTTTGAGTTACCAATTGAGATAGTATATGGAATTGTCATATGAGTTATGAATATATGAATTGAAATGGTAATATATGCATCAGGTAGAATGTTAACATGATATGTTCATTTAGATTTGTTAATTATGGCAACGTATGAATTTAAGCATATGGCATGAATGGGTTGAAATGAAATGGCTATGACTAAATTATGAAGTGAATTGTTTAGTTCATATTAATGCTAATGTTATTAACTTGAATCGTGGAAGTACCGCTGAGCTTTATCGCTCAATGTACGGTTTTGTTTATTTCGTGTGTAGGTATTAATTGATCTTGAAGCTTTAAGAAGCGATTCAGCATCCAACTTGTAGCCCTCGACTCAGCAATGTTTGTTTAGTTCCTTTCATTTTCAATAAATGGCATGTACCTAGGATTGGAGTTGGTTTTGTATTGAAACAGTCATTTTGATTTCTAAATTGGCAATGTGGTTGGGGTCAAGTTTATAATTTGATAAATGTACATATATCAAAATATCATAAGTAGTTGAGATGGCTTAAATGGTTGAAAATTGTGGAAATTGCTAAATGTATTGAAGTTGAAATGATCACTTGTGTAATGTATATGTATATATGGTGTTTAAGGCTAGAAATAAAGTATATAGGGATGGTATTGTTAGCTAAAATGGTTGCATTGAAATATTGAATTGCTTGTTAGGTGTTATAATTAGTACCATTTGGACCCTTTTGAAATCAGACGGTCATGTCGCGACATCAAAAATGTTGTGATGAGGACAAGTCGGTGAGTTGCGTCGTGACCTGGAACCCTTGAAGTCTCAACGTCAACCCGATATTTTGAAAATTTTCTAATTTGATTCTTATTCAACCTCGAGTTTCCTAAAAAGCTTTCATAAGCTCATTATAAGGTTCATATATGATTGTTTAACATGTTGCAATGATGTTTTTATATTAATAATATGTATTAATTATAAATTTGAAATGTAGTCGATCATAGTTGTCCCGACAACGTATGTGACATCCTGTAGCTGAAACCTAGTGACCGAGTCGGGTATAGGGTGTTACACTTTTCATTATCAAATTTTACATAAAAACGAAGTCCTTTTATTCAATTCTAATTACCAATTCATTGCACTTTCTTTACCATTAGGTATACTAAATTAAACTTGTCTGTAAGTTCTTCTGTTTTGACTAACTTTTATTTCAAGTGAACTTTTGTTGTTTTTCAAGTCACTTATTCATTTAGCTTATAATTTTTTTTCAATAGCCAATGTTATTATCTTAATTACATTACTAACTTTTAATCCCAAATACCATTCTTTATTTATTCAATTATGGTTAAGAGTCTTTATACTACTTCATAGCATTAAGCATATATTTCATTAGTTTCTTTTTCATTATGCTTTATATGCTATACTTAGGATAGCTTTTCTTTGTCATCTATTTTACAAGGATGTTCACTTTCTTTATGCATCAATACAGCATTAATATATTAGTATCGTGTGATGCCAATTCTATTAATTATGCAGCTCGTGGTAAACAACAGAGGAATGTTAATCCAGATATTCAAAACAATCCATAAATCACACAAATGGCACTAAATGCCCTAACCATCATACTACTAATTCACTGAGCTTATGCATAGTCCTTCATCACACTAAGTTTATACATAACATGTATCATGTATCCTTCCTCACACCAAATGCATGTAGTGTAATTTTATTTATATAAGCATCAATCTTATACTCTCTTATCCCCATAACTATAAATATGTAGTACTGCTAAGGTCTCAATGCCATGCCAACTATATCTAAATATGTTCCTATTATTTACTAGGGCATTTCTAATCAATTTTTAGCCATAGATATGCTTAGCACAACACCCAATTTCATAGCTTGATATCACACTTTCTTGATTTCAATTAAATTGCATATAATGCAAACATAGATTTCAATCAAGTAGTTCTTAAGTCTCAATATAGCATGTGTCATAGTTTTTGATTAGTTTAACAATTTACATATTCATATACCATTTTAATCATCTACATTCTTAATATAACTTTGTCTTATATTTACTATTTTAAATTCATTCATGGTAGCAATTCATTTCACTATTATCCATTTGATTCTCATAAGTTCATTATACACATATTATACCATTATGTACTTCTATTGATGATTCATTTATTAATGTCCAAACAAGCATATTACCTAGTAAATCAATTTACCATATTTACTTAAATTTATAGTCAATTTCACTAATAGTTCTTGGTTGCCAATATGACTACTTATTCAATTAGTTAGCCATATTATCAATAGGTTTAAATTTGCATGTTTAACATGCTCAAACACATAATCAAGGCAATTAGAATTCAATGAGCACATACTAAATTTTGAACATCACAAACTTTAATCCACTAGCTTTTCCTTTCCTTTGCGAGTGGCAACAACTTCCTTCTCTTGATCACCTTGCAAAGTAACATAATTAAGGCTTAATTTAATTCCAAATCTCTAATTATTCAAACTAGCATATGTGCTAAATATTGAAAATAACAATTGGACATGAGTTACAAATTTTCAAACACTTCTAACCCCTTTTTCTCCTCATAGTTAAACCTTTACTTAACCGTTTCCTTCATCAATACACATAAAAATCACTATTACTCACCACCATAACAATTATACGTAACATAAAACTATTAATAAGGACTTGAATATATATCACTTGTTTGATCCTATTCTTACCTCACTTCCTTTGGACACTTCAGCTATAAAAAGTTAACTCCTCTTCACCCAATTCTTTTTAATTCTACATTCTCTTCCAATGACAAGCAACACTAGATAAGCCTAGTGATAGATTCATTAAATGTAAAACTTAAAACTCATTAAAAAGGGGTGAGAATTATCATGGTTTAATCAAGTTTCCTTCCCCCCTCTAGTTTGCCAAATGTGTGGTATGACTTTCTCCTAATTTTCTCTTTCTTTTATTCTCTCATCTCAAGCCAAAGTATGAAAAAAATTATTCTAATCTTCTTACCCCCTTCAATGACCAACCATCCTATGCATTTGGAGAGATGCTTGGCAAGTTATTATGTAACAACCTTTTTTTTTGTCGAGAAATTCAATTTTTCGACCAAATTTCTTAAATCGAGCTATTGCGAGAAGTGTAACAGTGAGGTTTCTAGGAGTGGGCATAGTAGTGAATTAGAAGTTTATTAATTAGTAAATGGGTATTAATTAGAATTGTTATTTGCTTAATATTGAGAGTTAGTAATTATTGCCTATAAATTAAATTGTAAGGTTAACAAAATTAGTGAGGTCAATGTAAAAATATTAAAAATATATGATTTAAGAAAAAATAGGTCCTTAATTAGGAAATTGCCCAAATCTATGATAGCAAATATTCCATTTTGAAAATTTGTTAGGGGGAAGCAAAAATTAGCGAGAAAAACGTTCCACCCAACAAAATTTCAAAATGGAATATTTGTTATCATAGGCTTGGACAATTTACTAATTAAGGAGCTCTTCTTTCCTAAATCATATTTTCTAATATTCTCATATTGACCCCATTAATTTTGGTAACCCTACAATTTAATTCATATGCTTTAATTACCTCTTAATTTTAAGCAATATCCTAATTAATATCCATTTACTAATTAATAAACTTCTAATTCACTATCATGCTTACTTTCGGAAACCTCTTTGGTTAGACTTTCCGGAATGACTCGATTTAAGAAATCTGACTCCAAAACTAAATTTCTCCGCACAAGAAAAGATTAAGCCATTACATATTAAATTTAAAATTTAAAATTAAATAGAAACACAATTGTAATCATTTCAATATTAGTATTAATAGAATATAACAATATTAAAATAAATTTATTTTACATTTTTTGCCACCACATTTATTTTACATGTAGAATTCATTTTTCGTTATAATTTTTTTCAAACAATTTTTGAATAAGCTAAAATTATACTAAATTATACAGAATGTGTATAAACATGATAACATATTTTTGAAATATTACGTCATCTAATTAATCCATGTTCGTTTTACGGTTCATGTTTAGGGTTCGTGACTATTCCTCCTAACGATATTATCTTCAAGGTTTGAACTTATGTTCTCCCCTTGAGAGTGCAATGTGCTTTATCATTACTACTTGTTGATACAATTTTAACATTTTTAATGGGTCAAAATATGTTGTAATTTTTAATGAAGTTTTAAATCTAGTTATTGTATTTAAAAGATATAAATTTATTTTTAATTTAATTATTTTAACCCAATTGTTTACAATTTAATATAAATTTTAATGCATTCATTCCATCATAGTAATTTTATAAAAAAATTATTATGAATTTAATAGATTGTCTCAACAAAGGGATTAAATTTAGAGACTGACAACTTTTTTTTTTTTTTTGTTTTTTACATTTTCCATGACATTATTTAGCAACCAATTTTGCATTTATGAATCACAATAATAGAGCTACATTGTCGCCATATAATTGTGTTTATTGATGCTAATAATTATATGCAATTTATTGTTGGTAAAATGTTTGACTTTTAATATGAGATTTAGAATGGGTTTGAATGAGTAATGTGTTTATTTACAGTTACTGTAAAAATAATGGTAACGTTAAAATTAGATATTGTAACAATATTATAACGTAAGATAAAAATTAAGTTAAACGTACCGCATCCAATTACCCTATAAGAAATTCAAAAGAAAAAAGATGTTAAATTATTGCTAATTCTTCAAAGTTTGAAAATTGACTAAAAACCGATAGACACCAATAATATGGGTGCTTGTCTCGAAGTTGAATTGTTTAGCATCCATAGGAGAATTATTGTTCCATTAATTACAATAGGTTCAAATATTTTTAAAAAACTGTGAATTATTTTACTACTTTACATGTTTCTTTTTATATTTTTATCATATCCAATAAGTTATCATTATTTAATTTTCACTCAAATAAATTTATTCAAAAAAAAAGTCTATTTATGTTTAGACATAGTGAATTAATAGATATTAAATTTTTTTTATCTATTTTGGAGTGATTTGACAAATAATGTAATTTTAAAGACTAAAAGATGAGAAAAATTAAATTGAAGATTAAAATAATTTTTTATATAAAGTTAGAGGACCAAATAAGTTATTATATCTTACGTTTATTATTACTTTCTAACATTGCATTATGTGTTTCTTTCAACAAAAAAAAATATACATTAAGTTACACATTAGTTTTATTCACAAAATAATTTTAATTAGTCTTTTATTTTTAAATTAATTTAAATGTAAAAAAACTAAACATTAATTATAAATGTGAAAATTTGTAAAGTATAATATACAAACTTTATATATTGAAATTAAATCATTTTTTTCAATATTTTTAAAATAAATTAATTATTTGTTTTTTATTTAAATTTAAACATTAACGGATTTTAAAAATGAAAAATTTTAAAAATTTCAGTATTTTTTAATATTCAAATTTATAAATTTAAATTCAATCTACATGTTTAAAAAATATGTATTATCAAATATAGTCTGTCTCTGTGACACGCTTTTCTCTATCTGTCTGTCTTTTTTTTTTCTTGTGGGTGTTTGGTTTGTCATTGTTCTGTTTTATTCTCTTGGTGAGTTGGCTAAGTGATTCTGTTTATGGAGGAAGGAATAGTCAATCAGAAGCTAATGGACGAGGAGGAAGAAGAGTTTAATGAGGAATCTGCTATGGTGGAATGGAACTATCAATATTGTTTGGTTGGGCGCTGCTTAACCGACAGCGTAGTTCATTTTCCTTCTCTTCCCAACACTATGGCCAATCTCTGGCATCCCATTGGTGGAATTTGTATTTCGGAGTTGGGGGATAAAAGATACCTTTTCCAATTCTTTCATGAAGTTGATCTTAAAAGGGTGATATCTGGTACACCATGGTTCTTCAATAACCATCTGCTTATTCTGCAAAAAGTTCAAAATGGAGAAAATCCGTCAAGTATCTTGTTAAAGTTTACTGATTTTTTGGTTCAAATACATGATTTGCCTCTTAGATTAATGACGAGGTGATGGCTAAGCAATTTGGCGATTTTATGGGGCAGTTTATTGAATATGATCATGCTATTCCAGTTATGGGACTTAGAAAATTTATACTTATTCGTGTTCGATTGGATGTGTCCATGCCGTTGAAAAGAAAGAAAAAGATTCGGATAGGAAAAGAAACGACAGTTTATGCTCATTTTTAGTATGAAAAGTTGAGTTTATTTTGTTTCATTTGTGGTAAATTGGGGCATGGTGAGAGTTTTTGCCCACTACGACTACGAATTGATCCAGCTAAAATTGTCTTTGGGTGGGACATCTCCTTAAGGACAGTAGCGCGCCTAAGGAACAGTACGATGAGTTAGTGGTTACGTGCGGCGGACGGTTCTGTTTGCAACCGTAGAGATTTGGAAAGGAATAATTAGCACAGCAATTTTATTGGGGAGAGTGATATTGGGAGATATTCAAAGGGTGATTTGGGGAAAAGATTTTTAATTCCTAATTCCATGCCTTTGGAATCTGGTTAAAAGATATAACTTAAAGGGTAGGACAGATGGCATAATTTGGGTAAGGGGGTTTCAACTGAAAATGTAGGGGATAATGGGCCAATGGTTTTGATGCTGAATGAAGAAAATGACCCATTAATTATTTTGGAAGGGAAGAAACATCAAAGGGTTGTGGAAGATTCAACAACTAATTTTAGAAACAGCTCGGAAGGAATTTCACTTGTTGTAACGGCTAGCTCTGTTGAACAGAGTAGTCGAATGCTATGAAGATCCTAAGTCGGAACGTTCGTGGTTTGGGGAGATCACAAACTGTTAATTGGCTCAAGAAAAAACTAAGAGTCGTTAATCCCCCAATTTTGTTTCTAATAGAAACAAAGTTGAGTTCGAAAATGATGGAAATAGTTAAACTGAAGTGCGGTTTTTAAAATAGAATTGATATTGGGGCGTCAGGTTCTAAAGGTGTTTATCATTGGGGTGGAAAGGGAACTCGTTGGTTCGGCTCAAAAGTTTCTCTTGCTGTCACATTGATGTTGAGGTCCAAGATAATGATGGTAGTGATGTTTGAAGGTTTACAAGATTTTACGGGCATCCGGAAGAAAGGTATAGAAGCAGATCTTGGGAGCTACTTCGACAGTTGGGCCATAATCAATCGGTTATTTGGATGGTAATGGGGGATTTTAACGAGATCATGAGTTCTTTTGAGAAAAAAGGGTGGTCGCCTTAGATCAAAACGTCAAATGGAAGCGTTTCGAAACACATTGGAGGATTGTGGTCTAAATGATTTAGGCTACACGGGTAGGTGATTTACATGGGAACGAGGGAGATTTTTGTCAACAAATATAAGGGAGAGGCTTGATAGAGGGGTTGCTTCTTTGGAATGGTTGAATCTTTTTCTGAACTACAAGGTGGAGCATTTAAGCCATGCGTTTTCAAATCACTGCCCTATTCTATTGGATACCATTGGAAAGCAAAGGATAGAGCAGGATAATAGGATTAAAAGGTTCCGTTTTGAGGCCAAATGGTGTCTTGAAAACTCTTTGGAGGAGGTGGTTAAAAGAAAATGGGACTCGTTATCAGAAAGTGTGCCGAACAAGCTTGAGATCTTGGGCCAACAGCTTTATCAATGGGAGCGGGCCAAAAATAGAGAGAAAAAGAAAAGTCAGTTTGGTTTAGAAGAAAGGTTAAACAACTTGTATAGCTAGGATCCTACCGATTATATTTTAGCTGAAATTCTAGACGTTCAACTGGGTCTTAATTTGGAGGCTGACCAAGAAAAAGTATTTTGAGAGCAGCGAGGCCGTATTAATTGGATGAAAAATAGAGATCGAAATATGAGTTTTTTTTCCATAAAATAGCTGTACAACGACATAATAAAGGAAGTATTAATGGAAGGGGATGATGGTAGATAGGCTTCTACGACAAAAGAGATGCTTCAACTTGCTGTCAAGTACTTTGGTAATTTATTCTCGGCTTTAGAGGTGAGTGCAGATGATCGGTTATTCGAGATTGTGGAGAAACGAATCTCTACGAATATGAATGTGGAACTACTCAAACAGTTCACTGAGGAGGAGATTGGAGCAGCTGTCAGAGATATGGCACCATTGAAGGCTCCTGGTAATGACAGTTTTTCTGCTGTTTTTTTTTTTCCAGAAGTATTGGCACATTGTTGGGCCTGATATTGCTAAATTTTGGTTTATCTATTTTAAGTGGTGAAGCTGAATTAGGAGAGATTAATAAAACACACATTGTCTTAATTCCTAAAGTTGAGAAACCAAGGAATTTCTTTCAATTTAGACCTATAAGTTTATGTAGCGTTATTTACAAGATCATTACGAAAGTCTTGGTGAATCATATGAGTAGGATTTTGGGATGTTGCATTAACGAAGCTCAAGGAGTGTTTATCCTAGGAAAACTTATTTCTAATAACGTGCTTATTGCTTATGAGTTCTTACACTCTCTTAAAATGAAGAAGAAAGGGAAGAAAGGTGATTTCGCGCTTAAACTCGATACGAGTAAAGCGTACGACCGTGTTGAATGGGACTTTTTAGCTGGAATGATGATTCGATTAGGTTTCCATGCTGATTGGGTTGTTCTTAGTATGAGATGCATTTGTTCTGTCAACTATTCTGTGTGCCTTAATGGGGATATCAGTGATTGGTTTACGTCGTCGCGAGGGTTAAGACAGAGTGATCCTTTAAGCCCTTATCTATTTTTAATTTGTGCTGAGGGATTGTCTACTTTGCTTAATGAGGCCAAACAAAAAGGGTTGATGAGAGGTGCTCCTATCGATAGGGAAAGATTATAGATAAACCATTTGTTCTTTGCAGACGACTACATTCTTTTTGGGGACGCTTCGAGTGAAGGAGCTAATATGGTCCTTAATACTATTCGGGAGTATGAGACGATTTCGGGACAAAGAGCAAATTTTGATAAATCCCTTATTTACTTTGGTGCCAATGTGGAGTCAAACGTCAAAGAGATAATTGGTAATCTTTTGGGTGTTTGGGAGGCTTCAAATCTAGAAAAGTATTTAGGCTTACCAATGATGGTTGGTAGGAAAAAGAATTGGGCTTTTGCTAATTTTGTGGACAAGTTCAGGAAAAGAATCAATGACTGGAGTGTGCGATATCTTTCTATGGGTGGTAAGGAGGTTTTTATAAAGTCGGTTCTTCAAGCAATACCGGTTTATGTCATGTAGTGTTTCGCTTTGCCGAAAGAGCTATGTCATAAATTAGAAGGTATTATGAACAAATTCTGGTGGTCAAATTCTAAAACTGCTAAAGGCATTCATTAGAGTACGTGGCACGTGTTATGTAAGCTGAAATATACTGGTGGGCTGGGTTTTCAAAATTTGTTTTCGTTTAATAAGGCGTTATTAGCAAAACAAGTGTGGTGTATTTTATCCCAGCCGAATTGCCTTTTAGCTAAAGTATTTAAAGATCATTATTTTCTATTTTCAGATATTCTATCAGCAAAGGTCGGTTCTTAACATTCATTTACCTGGAGGAGTATCTGTAGGGTTAGAGAATTGATTGCAAAAGGGATTATTTGGCGAATCGGCAATGGAACCCGTGTTAACATTTGGAATGATCTGTGGCTCCCTGGTCCAAAAAATAGTAGATTATTATTCCAGAATTTTATTCCTCAATTGAAAACTGTGAACCAATGCCAATACCTGGAATAAGGAGCTTCTTGGTAGTTTTGTAGATGAAGATCAATTAAAGTGTATCTTTACCATCCTGATTAATAGCCATGGTTTGGAGGATATGGTGGTCTGGAAGCATGATGCTACTGGGGAGTTCTCTATGAAGAGCGGTTATCAGGTTTTACTTACAGAGCTTAACCAAAATAAGAGTTACAACTTTCCTAATGCAGAAATTACATGGATTTCTATAAGGCGCTATGAACTATACAAATTCCTCCTAAAGTAAAAATCCATGTGTGGAGGTTGTTTAAAAACTTGGTGCCACATTTTTGTAATCTTGCTCAGAGGAAATTAGTTGCGGATGTCATCTGTCCTCTGTGCAAGAAAGATTTGGAGGACTCAGATCATCTGCTGTGGTCGTGTTGTATCTTACGACAACTGTGGAGTGGCCTTCAAATCAAGATGGCTCTGGTTGGGTGTACCTCGAATTACAAAGGTCATTTTGTTAATACATTTCTTGCAGGTGACGAACATAACAGGCAGATTATATCTATCTCTTTATGGGCACTATGGTACCGGTAGAAATAAGTGTGTGTATGAAGGTGTCAAGTTCTCATTACAAGAAACTTTAAGTTTCATTCGAGGATATCATCAAGAGATATGCTTGTAACACCCCAAACCCGGCCTAGAAGTTAGGCCCGAGTTCGGTTTGTCACATTGAAGTGTTTTTGCGAAAACCTTGTTTTCATTGAAAATCCTTCTAAAGAAAAGTTAAGTAAAATCCAGTTTGCTTTCAAAACGAGGTGTATCCAAAAAACCATTTCCTTGTTACAATGTAAAAAAAATTTCCTTTGACAGCGGAAGCTCGTTCTTAAAACACGATTATTTTCAAAACTTGAAATATGCTTAAAAGAAATAAATCCAGGTTCTGTTTCAAAATTTCAATGCACAGTGGAAGTAATGGAATAATAACTAGAGGGAAAGCCTTATTACAATCCGAAAGTTGGCCACCTCTTAGTCCATCCATCCGTCGAACCGCCTACTGAGAATCACCTGAGAAAAATAAAAGAAGGAGTGAGTTTTTGAAAACTCAGTGTGTACGACCCTCGTCAAAACAAATAGCATACATATCATAATAATAATATAATAATATCATACATGCAATGCTGTGCAAACCCTCTCCAAATAATCCATCCGGTACATATCGTCTCCGTCCAACCGAAACTTCTGTAGGGATTTCTAAATCAACCTACACATCCAATACACTTCAATGGTAGCCCAGTTCGGTACTACCTAACGTTGCAGCAAAGCTGCTAATCATATAATGGGCTTAAAAAGCCATCGGTGGATCCACGGTCGTCAAACAACCATGCGATCCTCATATACTTCCTCCGTTCCATCATTCCCAACCCATATGCAACCTAAACAAAATATCATATGAATGCAGCAAATGTACATGTAACATCCATAAATCTTACATTCAACACATAGGGGTATTTTAGTCATTTCACAAATCAAGGGTATTTCAGTAATTCTACCCTACAGGGGTATTTCAGTAATTCTACAGTATGGGCCCTAATTATGAACCTTGGCCCGTCAACAAGCCCTCGCGGCTAAAGTGAACAGACACTATGCACCAGGTAGGATTCCAGAGAAGAGGAGGTAGGTCATTAAGACCGCTTAAGTACCAAGCTCTCTCTAGATTCAATCCTAGACATGCATATGCCCATTGCCACACTTAAACCTTATAACTTGTTCACAGTCGCACTTAATAAATTATTAAAGTTTTATGTAAAGTTAAACAATTTACCAAATACTAAGCCCAAGACCCCTTACAAAGCCCAAACAAATTCACATACGTTTATATGGCCCACCAGACCCAATCTCATTCGTATGGCCCATCTGACCCAAATCACATTCATATGACCCATCTGGCCCCAGTCACATTCATATGGCTCATCTGGCCCAATCACATTCATATGGCCCATCTGGCCCAATCACATTCAAGCCATGTAACCAGCATGACTCGTTCATCACTTATTACCAAATCATCAAATTCGCCTATTTTGAGCCTACGGCCCATTGGGCCCATTTTGCCCAATCTGGCCCGATTGGCCAAAACACAACCCAAGTCCATGAGATCGCTCATGGGGTCTCTGTTATCGATTCCATTTCCCTCATACGAGTGTTAGCACATCGCAAGACTACCGAAGCCAAACTTTCGAGATTTCGGGATTTCCCAATCCATTGTGTGTGTATATTGTATGTACACACCTGATAACAAAACGCGCTGCGATCTCCTTAGCCACGATCCTACAAACGATGTCACTCAATGATTAATCACATATACTTATCGAACACTTTACCAAAAGCCGAAGTCTCACCTTAACCTTACTTGGAACACCAAGCCTTATTAGCTTTCCCTCGATCACTAATCACGAGTAGTTCTTAAATCTGCATCAACTTTAACTATTATAAATTGAACCATAAGTGACTTATATCCATCTTAAGTCACCCTTACATTACTTACGACCATTCGGCCAACCTTCAAAACCAAAAGTGAAGAATACTTACCTAAATCCCGAAACGTATAAAGAGTAATTCGACAGAGATCTGAAAAACAGAGATTTGATATCAATCCCCTACCAAAAATCATTTTAGAAAGAGTGAGGGAGAGGAGAAATCGATTCTAACAAGATCAATTGAAAGAGTAAAGTACTTACACAAGAATCAGCTAGGTTGAAGAAATAGTGACGGCACAAAAAGAATTTCGGCAAAGGGATGGTGGATTTATTCAGCTTTAGAGTGTTTGGAAAAGGTAACAACAAGAAAAGAAAAAGATCAAATGTGCTTGTGTGAGGGTAACTACAGGATATTCGGTAAAGAAAAGAAAAACTGACCTATTTGCAAAACTCTCCAAATGCCAAAAGCCACAATGAAAATTCGTAATACCCCCTAAAAGACCCAAAAACGGCACTCATTTACCCTCCTAAGCCGAATTTATGCACTTTCCACTTCCCAAAATGCCACCAACTATTCACACTTCTCAGCTCCTAACTTTTCTCCCTGATAACTCCTCAATCTCATCCTAAATTTTCTCCAAGATAAGCTCCTACAATCTCTCCATGACCATTTCAAACCTCTCATCCATCAGACTTTCACTGCAAGACAAACTCTAGCCATCTTGACAGCAAAATAAATACCCCAATAAAATACCATGCCACTACTCGAACCTTGGACTCCCTTGCCTGCTAATGGCGCCACCTCCCTGCTCCCTAAGTGGTGCCACTTTGCCACTATACCACAAGCTCTTTTGTGTCATTTTTCTTCTTCATTTATTTAAAAGACCTACTAACTGAAGTCAAAGCTCCCTTGGGGCTAAAACCAAAATTTTTCCTATACCCTTACTTGATCCCAGGACATCTCCAACACCCCTAGACACTTCAAATTCATTAACCCTCAAAGCCCACATGCCAATTGTCATTTTCTTGCTCACTTAAAAATTTTATGAGACCCAAAGCCCAAAGCCCAATTCATCTAGGCCCAAAAATTTGGGGCGTTACAATTCTACCCCCTTAAAGAAATTTCGTCCTCGAAATTTCCAACTAACTACTAATCGCACCGCTCAAGTCACACCGCTATGCTTTCGCTGCGTATTCTGATTTTAATAACACTAACACACTTTAACTCTAATTGAACCCTCTTACACTTACCCAAAAAAAAACTACCCACTAGAGTAGATAAACATTGCACGCATACAGTTTCTATACCCAAAATATCACATCCACACAAAACACACCCGACCTAATGGTGATTGAACAATCCCGAGTCTAATGCTCCTCAGACCCGCATCTGAAACACGCTCCTAACTTCCTTCAGCATTCACCTGGATGACGCCTTCTGCAATATTCACAAGACGTAAAATTTGGACGTACCTTAACATGCTTCACAGAACGAGACTGCAGCCCTAGAGAACTGCGATCTCTTTTTTTCTTACAGACCACGCACCTAACCCGAAGTGTTTCACCAATTTCTTTAACCTCCTCCAATACCTCCCTTACTAGTTGCGTCAGCACATCAATAACAAATTCTGGGTTACCGCTACTTGAGGTTGGTGGGCTCACTCCGACCTTTGTCTCCTGGACCATCTCATGCTCTGGTGAAGCTGGTGCCTCCCCAGCAGATGTGCGGCCCGATGCTGATGACCCAGCCCTAACACGGCCTCTGTCGAGGCCTCTTACACCTCTCCTAGTACTCATCGTTGATTCTCGTATTATCTGAATTAGGAATTTTATGAAATTTTAGTTAGTTTCAGTAATTAAGCCAATGTTTTATGATAGTATTAAGTAAAGAGGTTGTTTTCGTAAATCCTCTACAGTTTCAAGTTCCTACTGGCTTTAGTTTCACTCTAACTAAAAAGCTTTAGTATAATCATCTAAAGTAGCCCACTAACTATATACTGTATATCAAGTTAAACAAGCTTAATAATAAGAGAACTTACTTGGTTCGACGTCGGAGACTCAGTGTGCCACATCACAAGAATTTCCAAAACATTTCGATCCAATCCAAAAATAGTTTTTTTAAACCCAAGTAATAAGGCCCATTTCACAACCCGAGCTTTGTAATCAGGCTCTGATACCACTAAATGTAACACCCCAAACCCGACCTAGAAGTTAGGCCCAAGTTCAGCTTGTCAAATTGAAGTGTTTTTGTGAAAACCTTGTTTTCATTGAAAACCCTTCTAAAGAAAAGTTTTGAAAGTGTTTTGAAAGTGTTTCTTACCTTTTTGTTCCTCGGGAGATTAACAAGGTAGTTCACATTCTTGCTTTAGAAGGAAGGAGACGGCAAGTCTCGTGCATCTGGATTGATGGAGTTCCCGATTCGGTAAAGAAGATGGTTGTTATGGATCGGACGATTTGGTTCCAGAATAAGTGAGTTTTTGGAGTATGCTCTGATTTTGGAAAAGGTTCTTGCGAATCTCCATGATTATGTTCAGAGCTTTCAAGCTTCTTCCTTTACTCCTATCATATTTGAGTTTTGCAAGATTGGAAGAAAGTTTGGCTGATATTTTCTCTACTCTATGATGTTTGGGTTTTGGCATGAGGCGATTTATTTTCTCATTTATGGTTTGCTTGTTTTTTATGTGCGTCTTTTTATCTGGTTTTGTTGACTGTTTCGATTTTGTTTGGTTTTGTTTCCTATGCTTTTCTCTTCTGGTTCTGATTGGATGTTGGAGTCCGTTTTTGAGCCGTGTGCCATTATTTCCTTCATTAATAAATATCAGCTTTATTCTAAAAAAAATGTATTAGACTTCTATACTTGAAAATACACTGTTCAGAAATTGTTTTTCAATTTAGTTTTGAAAAACTATTTTAAAATATTTTAATATTAGAATATTTTATATGTTTTAAATTTTGTAAAGAGTATTATTATTTTTTTAATTATGATATAGAAAGATAAATGCCAATTATTAGAATTTTTACACTAATTTGACCATTATTATCCAATTCTTCCAATTATTATTGTTTTTTGGCATAATAACTTTGTCCCTCCAATTTTACAAAAACATTATTTTAGTCTTCCATTTAATTGTTCACCTCTTTTAGCCCTATACTTGCACTAATTATCAAATCACCCTAAAATGAATGAAAAAGTTAATATTTATTAATTTTACTAAGGTGGCATACCCATGAATGTCGCGTTAGCAATTAACTAATTTTTTAAATATAAAATTATTAAAATTTTGAAAAAAAAATTTAAATTTTTTAATTTTTAATAAATTAATTAATTGTCGGCGTGTCATATACATAGACTTTCACGTGGATGCCACACCAGTAAAGTTAATAGATATTAACTTTTCAATTTATTTAAGGGTGATTTGACAAACAATGCAAGTTTAACGATTAAAAGAGACGAAAAATTAAATGAAAAGTTAAAATAACCTTTTTTTTATGAAGTTAGAAGGTCAAATAAATCGTTATGCTATGTTTTTTTAAAGCGCCAAATTTTTACTTAATTTATGATTAATGTCTTAGAAACTAGATTAATTTGTTAATTAATTTAATCTCTTTCCCTACTAATATACCATATATGAATTTATTTTCTTACTAAATGATAGTGTATTTAAGAAAGGAAAAATGGTTTTAACATTATTATTAAATATAAAATTAAAATGAATTTTTAATGTTAAAATATTTATTGTTAAAATTATAAATATTAGTAATTAATAATAGGCCCATTGATTATTTTAACATTATAATTGATGAGGTGTTGATTAAAGACAGTTACCATTTTTGAATGTATACCTTGTAGTATAATACGTCAAAGTTTACTGATAGTTCAAATTATTTTTTATATATTAAATTTTTTTTCAAATTATTATATAATTATAATTTGTAATTAGATTACTCATAATTCAGACGGACTATATCATATCCAATTAATATATTCATGACACAGCTCAAAAAATTAACTATCCCGAAAAATCTATATATTTTTTAATTTCCGTGTGGTTGAAGAATAAAAATTGTACTTAAAAAATACATGGACTTTTGGGGATGGTTAGGTTTTTATGGGTTAAGTAATGGGTAATTGAGTATGATATATTTTATTTAAATTATCAGTAATTTAATGGTAAATTATAATAATTTCATGATTTATCATAAATATTTAATGTATCAGAATTAATCTGGAGCAATTTTTAGTTGAAAAACTAAAATAAACTTTATGTAGGGCTCTTTTCACCTTATATGATATATATGATTTGAATACAACATAAAATAAAGTATATTAATAATGAAAAAGTCAACAAATATTTTGACGGATTTTAATGCATTGAAAATTATAGCTTTCATAATATAATAACTCGTGACTAATATCTACTTTCTTAATACATCTACAGATTGCAAAAAAATAGTAATTAGGTTAGGTTTAATAGATACATTACAACCATATAGGATTCTTTATTTTTTCTCTCTATAAAACAGAGCATGGGTTATCATAAAATTTGCAAACCTTTTGGCCTAAAAGAAAGCACTAAACAAAAATAACAGATGGTGGGAATATAAAAAGGGAGGGAACAAAAATCATTATCCTTTATAAAGGGAAGAAGTTTAGCTTTCTTAAGGAATCACTAATTGTATTAGGGATTTAAATTATGATAGTATATTATATATAATTTTGGATCAGGTTTGTTCTTAACATTTTTTGAGTTTTAGGCAAAACAATAAAATGGGGTAGATTCCTTAAAAGTTGAAGAAAAATTTGTTTAGATCCCTTAAAAGTTGGTAAAAAAAATTTAGGCCCTTAAAAGTTAAATTTATTTTAGCCCCTTAAAAATTAGAAAATAATATTTTAAATCTCTTTCAGTCTTGGGCCATAAGCGACCGCACCTCCAAATGACCTCAGGATCATGCCTGTTTTGGATTTGTTATTTTTATTATAATTACAATAAATATTAACAATCAAAATAACTGAAACTGTAAAATCATATATATTAATTCAAAGTAGTATATTGGCAGAATTAATTCTTTACATATTTGTCATCAGGGATAGAGTGCGGTAACTTTTTAAAATTAAATGGTAAATTTATGTTTCGTCCTCTTAAATATAAAATTTTTTAATTTAATTTTTTTAAAATTCTAAATAAGTAATTATATACAATGAAAAATTATATTTTAATTCCTTTAAAATTTTATAATTTAATTTCGTCTCCCAAAAATACAGTTTTGGTTTTGTCCCTGTTTGTTATGGTACTATATTAAGGATTTAAATTTGAGAAATTAGGTATATGGCACTTAAATAGCATAAAAAATAGCATTGAAAATTTGATTATGATTTGTACAGTTAATAACAGTAATTGACTAAGAAAATAATAACATAATGTATAAAATATAGGAGTGCAATATACAAATCGGAGAATTGAATAAGGATGCAATTATACTAATTATATTAAGGTATAATTGCAAAATTCACCCTGAATATTTTGAGGTTTTTTTCACTTCAGCCATTAACTTTTTTCTTTTCAAACTTTGCAAAAAATTTCAAATAAAGTCAAAATTAACCCAAACCATCAGTGATGGTAATTTTTTTATTGTTATTTAAATATTTGATTGCCCTGGTAGAATTACGAGGAGATAGAGTGTTATATCTCAAATCTATTTGACCTACAAGGCTGTCAGGTTTGAAGGATCTTTCAATGGCCAAATCTATGTTCTTTTTATTTAATGCATGATTTTATTGAAAGCTTTGATTTTCTATATTTTTATAAATATCTTCTTAATTAGGGTCACTAGATATTGTTTAATTATTTAGTACCTTTTTAAAACAAGTGGAGATAGAAAACTCTCAAGTAAAAAACCAAACAAATTATTATTAGCTACACTGTAAATGAATAGAAGAAAGGGGTAAATTAATAATATATGCCGTTTTTAGAAAATAATTAGGGTTTAAGTTATTCTTTGATATTTAAGGAAAAAAATACACCCTACAGAAAATGTTTTTTATTGATGTGTCTGAAAACACGTTCTACAAAATGTATTTTCTTTAATAATTTAAAACATTGAATTTTTTGGTCAGATGGCTAAATGTTAGTGGTTTTATTTTCAAGTCCTGGGTTCGATTCTTCTCTAACTCATATTTGCATTTTTTTTATTTCATGTTGTTTTAAACTTTTTTTATTTTTAATTAATAAATATATTATTTTCAAGTTTTTAAATCATCATGAAATAGAAAATGTAAATGTGATTTGGAGAGGAATCGAACCCAAGACTTGAGAATAAAATTACTAGCATTTAACTATTTGACCAAAAAAGTCAATATTTTAAATTATTAAAGAAAACACTTTAAAAGCTCTAAATCGCTAATTAACTTTTTAAAATGACATTTTTTCAAATTTACCCTAGAAAAAAGCTTAATTAAAAAATTATCTTCTAAATTACTCCTGTTTATAACCCCAAACGTCTAAAGTTGTTTAGGACTTGCCACGTCACTATACAACTTTTTTTAAAAAAAAATTACAAGAAGTTTAAAAAAACCAATGAAAAAAGAAATTAATTTTATTTTTATTATCATAAATGAAGAAATTAATCTTTTTTTACTCTGGCTTATTGATTTCGTTGGCTCCGATGTTGTTCACATCGTCAGTAGTGTAAGGGCTTATCAAGGACCAAGAATCAAACAGTTCGATCATTCGGGTAGATCAGTGCCCTTGTGTGGCCATAGTTGTTTGACTATAGCTAACAATAGTAAAAAGAAAAGAAAGCAGATGAAGAAATGTTTATCATAAAAGCTCTGCATATAAACAAGATGATTAGGGTTTATATACATGGAATTAAAGGCTGCTAAGAATAACTAAACTAACTGACTTAACTGCTAACAACCCTAATAGACTAACCAAACTAACTAATTTGATTCTAACATTCTCCTAGGTTTTTTTTTATTACTTTTTGTTGAGGTTTTACAGAATCAATCAGGGACAGAACTCGCAAAGCATATCGAAAAGAAGCAATGTTTTGGTGTGATTGGCTCTGTGAGGACATTAGCCACTTGATTTGCTGAGGGAACAAAATTAGCTTGCAAGACATCGTCGAGCACTTTTTCATGAACAAAATGATGATCAATTTCCACATGTTTCACCTTAGTATGATGAGTAGGATTAGCAGCCATAGACACTGTAGATGTGTTGTCGTACCACACCACTGGTGGTTGCCTTATGGACACACCAACTTTAGTTAGCAGCTCAGAAACACAATTTGCCAAGCTGCGATACTCAACTTCTAATGAGGACCTGGCCACCAGAGCTTACTTTTTGGAGCACCATGCAACTGGATTAGATCCAAGATAGATGTCGTAGCCTGTGGTCGAGTGTCTGTCTTCAACAGTGGATGCCCAATCAACATCGGAGTAGCCAGCCAGATCAAATTGACTTTTTGTGAAGTACAAGCCATGATTTATAATGCTATTAACATACCTCAACACTTTTTTAACAATTTTCCAATGAGTGTCATGGGGTGCATTCATGTACTGGCTTAATTTATTGTCACAAAATGCAATATACGGTTGTGTAATACACATATATTGAAGTGTTCCAATAATGCTACGATATAGATGAACATCAGGAAATGAGTCACCATCTGATGCAGTTAACTTGTAGTGCCTACCATACATGTAAGGGTAGATGTTGCTTTAACCATTCCTGCCTTGTGAAGCAATTCTAAAACATACTTTTTCTGAGTGAGATACAACCCGTGAGATGTGTGATGAACCTTAATTCCTAAGAGGAAATGAATATCACCCATATATTTGAGAGAGAACTTGCTATGGAACTGATGAACAACCTTATCAACCTCCTCAGGTGAGCTCATTATACTGATTATATCATCAACATGGGCTATGAGAAAAAGTCAAGCATCTACACTTGTTCGAATGAATAATGAAGGATCAACTTTTGAAGCATGGAAACCAAGCTATTCAACTAGATGTTGCCGCAAAGTATGAAACCAGGCTCGAGGTACCTGTCTAAGTCCGTATAATACCTTATTCAACTTGCACACAAGCTTTTCTCCATTGTCACATTGAGCTTCAAAATTTGGTGGCTGATCAATATAAATTTCTTCAGCCAAAGTGCCATTAAGAAATGCATTACTAACATCAACTTGCCTTAGTGTCCATCCATTCATAACAACAACAAGAAGACTGAATTTAATAGTGGCAACAATAACTACCGGACTAATTGTATCACAAAAATCAGACCCAACATGTTGAGAGAATCCTTTAGCAACCAGTTGTGCTTTATACATGTCCACGGTCCCATCAGGCTTCTTTTTCACCTTAAACAACCACTTACAGCCAATGGATATTCTAGATGAAAGGAGAGAATAAATACTTCAAGTGTTGTATTTTAAGAGAGCTTGTAACTCATTATGCACCGCATCTCGCCAGTGAGACAACAACATTGACTCATGAATATAAGCAGGTGTAGAATTAGACAAACTGGTTACCTTGGTAAGATATGCCTTAGGTTTAAAAATGCCTACCTTGCTACAAGTGATCATAGGATGAGTGTGGACTATATTAGATGGTTGAACTTGAGATTGATATGAAACAGAAGGTACAACTGGGATAGAAATAGAGCCAATAGGTAAAGTGATATTTAGAGGTGTTATAAAGTTTGAAGTAATTGGTGGGTCAGTAGGTGAAGGTGAGTTAGTGGATATGGTAGGCAACAAATGAGTGATGGGAGTAGAATGAGAACACAACTAATTTGGAATTAGATGCTAAACATGGTGGGGAATGACTAGACGGTTTGGAAGTATTCAAAATAGCTTGAAAAGGAAACACATTCTCATGGAATGTAACACGTCGAGACACATAAATTCTACCTAAATGATCACGACATCTATAATCTTTGTGTTAAGGAGAGTAGCCTAAAAAGGTACAGGGGGTTGACCTAAACTGCAACGTGTTGGTATTATAGGGCCTAAGATTAAGGAAACACAAGCAACCAAAAACTCTAAGTGACAGATAGTTGGGTCTCACATGGAATAACTTTTCATAGGGAGAGATATTACCTAAAGGTAGAGAAGGTAACTGGTTTATCAAGTACACTACACTACTAAAAGCTTCATACCAATAAGTCAAAGGCATCGATGCATGGGCAAGCATGGAGAGACCATATTCCACAATCTGATGTGTTTCCGCTCAACTAGACCATTTTGCTCAAAGGTGTAGGGACATGTGAGCCTATGAATAATACCCCTATGTGAAAAATACCACTTCAGTGCTTGAAACTCACCTCCCACATTCGTTTGAAGAGTCTTGAGCTTGCAACCAAGAACCCTTTCAACTTACTAGTGAAACTGAGGAAATATAGTAACAACAACTGATTTTTTCTTTAAGAAATAAACCCAAGTACATGGGGTATAAGCATCTATGAAGGTAACATAATAAGAAAACCATTTGAATAAACCGGAGTTAGGCCCTAAACATCAACAACCACCATTTGAAGAAGAGTAGTATACTCAGACACATAAGCAGAAAATGACAACTTATGGTCTTTGCCCAAATGACAAGAAACACAATCAACACCATTTTTATTAAAACAAAACGGCACATTAAAATGATGCAATGCTTTTTTAAGTATAGCAAGACACGGATGGCCTAATCTAGAATGCCACACACTTAAAGGAATAGATCTATCAACAACAAAACATTGGGCTGAAACAACAATCATAGGAGTCTTGGCCGCATCATTTAAGTGAAACTTGTAGAGTCCATTATGAATCGATCCTTATAGAAGCACCTTTCCAGTTCTCAAATCATGAACTTGACACCTAGTAGAAAAAAACTCAAACAGTGCCTGATTGTCCTTTGAAAATTTGGACATAGACAATAAATTTTTAATTATACCATGCACAAATAAGAGAAATCTCATGTATAGTGGCTGAGAATGAGTAAGCAAAGACGACTGACCAGTATGAAGAACAAGTAAGGCAGCACCATTACCCACATACACCTTACCTAGACCACTGTATGAGGTACTTTCTCCCATTGAGGCAACAAAGTGTGTGAGATGATGTGTTGCACCAGAATCCAGATACCATGTATTGTCTCCAACTGTGTCAGGAGTAGCAATATAAGCCTAAGGATTAGAACTCAAGGCATGAGTTGCTATGGGTGCACTTACAGACTAAGAGGATACATGAAATGGATTTAACCAAGTATGTGTTAACAGGGGTGAGAAAACCCAACTGCCTTGTGAATTCACAGTAGAGGGAAAAGTAGGCATAGACGAACTGAATGGAGTCACCCATGATGACATTGGTGACCAATTACCAAACATGCACACATTCGCTTGAGGAGAAGGCTTATAACCGATACTTTTATAGGTAGCATCAAACTGATGATAGATCGATCAACAAAATGACTTGTTTTCCCATATATATGATACTAAATATGTGAGCCAGACGAAAGACCATGCCCATGATCAAGCGGATGTCTAGAAGTTGAGGAAAGACGATAAGTAAGAGATGGCATGTTTGCAATAATAGAGTCAGTTTGATGATGTGTAACAACATTACTTGAGCTAGGCATATCAACCATTGTAGTTTGCAGCATTGCTTTAGCATCAAGAAGAATGGTAGTAATGCCTTTAACATTATAAGACACCTGACTAACTAAGATAACTGTTATAATAGATTCAAACTCAGGAGAGAGATTACTTAGAATCGTGGTGACATGCTTATGTTTACTAATGACTTTTCCATAACTAGCAAGATTATCAAAATAGCCCTTGAGTTTCATCAAAAAAATCTTTCATCGACAAATCACACCTTGCGCTGAGAATGAAGTGCACGTTTATAAAACATCAACCTATATGTGGTCTGGTTGCCATAGATATTAGCAAGTGTATTCTAGATTTGAGCACTAGAATTCATACCAATGATATGAGGTAACACACCTTGACTAACAAACGATAGGAGCTAGGAGACAAGAGCACTGTCTTGATGCACATATCTAACAAAGTCAGGTTTTTCTTGAAGTACACCATCAGTATTTGGAACAAGCGTTGGAGTAGGGGTTGTACGACCATTAAGAAAGTGTTGAAGTTTGTGAGTTTTGATGGCAATGAGTACTTGTTGTGGCCAAAACAAATAATTAGAATCATTAATAATAATGTTAATCTTCTTGGTTGAAAAGAAACAACTATCGGAAACACCATAATTGAAACCAAAAACCTCTGTTGATGTAGCAATAGAAGTAGCGAACATGCTAGAAAAAGCCATGAACACTCCATAGTCTTTCAAAAGATCAAAACTATGAGGAGAGAGACCTCTGATACCATGTCTAACTATAGCTAACAATATTAAAAAGAAAAGAAAGAAGATGAAGAAATGATTATCATAAAAGCTCTGCAAGTAAACAAGATGATTAGAGTTTATATACATGACATTAAAGGCTACTAAAGTAACTAAACTAACTGACTTAAGTGCTAACAACCCTAACAGACTAACCAAACTAACTAATCTATTATTCTAATAATAGCGTGATGCTCATTTTTCTTGGAACTTTCATGTCTTGGTTTGGTTGGTATGGTATGGATTCAACCCCACTTCATTTAACAAAATCTCAAGTTTTTACACTTTCGGAAGCTATTTTGGGCATTAGAGTGCAATGGGAAGAACACATTGGCCACCCACTGTAGCTGGATGCACGGTGGCGTTTACTACCTTTTTTGGGAAAAAGATCTTGATAAGGAATTGGAACATGATCAATGTTTGCGGTGGCTTACTCGATGGCTTCATCTCCATCGTTTCATGCTACTCGATGTTTGAACTGTGGATCACCATTATTTGCGACTTCGTGATTGCCTTAGTCTTGATAGGATGCAACAAATTGGCCGAGAAAGTCAAGTTCGATGAGCCCCTCAAGGTTGCCCAATTGCATGACGGATGCAGCGCTTGGGGCATCCTTTTCATGGGTTTGTCCATGTCGAAAAAGCTCGTGAGGGGAGTTTACTCCTCCATGTTGGTTCAGTACAAGTTGTCCATAGGTGACAGAGGGAGGTTGTTGGCAATGCTGATCATCCACGTCACAATTAATTACCGTAATAAAATAAATAAAAATAATTTCTTTTTTCACTATTTTTAATTTTTTTATAAATATAAAAAAAGGAAAATTGCATAGTGACATGGCTGCTTCTAATTAGACAATATTTTTTTACCAAACAGTGTTAAACATCTAGGATTAAATGAGTAACGACACCTTAGTCCGAGTATCACATTTGACTAAAAAAAAGTTTTAAGTATCATTTTGGAAAAAAAAAAAGAGACTATAGTTTAGGGGTAATCTTTTAATTTAGCCTAGAAAATTTCCAATAAAGGTTGAAATGATAATATGTGTGTTTATTTGTGGAATAATATTTGATGCACCTTCGATGCATAAGTTTCATGCACCATCAATGAATAATAACATGACACATCATCATTAAATTAAATAAAAAAATATGGAAAACTTGTAAATAAATACTAATAATTTTATTTAAGCATAATTAAACATTAATTATAACTATTATAAATAAATATTAATAACTCTCGAATTTAGAATATTAAGCTTAAGTGTTTAGGGTCTTAGGTCTTGGGCATAAAGTCCAGGTTTTAGGTTTAGTGTTTTAACATTTACTTATAATTAATTATTATTTAATTATGTTCTAATAAATGTATTAGTATTTATTTATAGGTCATCCACTATTTTTTTATTTAATGATGAAATATCATATTATTATTTACCGATGGGGCATAAGACTTATGCATCCACAAAATATCAAATATTCTCCATTTATTTATATTTTATATTGCTAAATGTAACTTAATAGAGATAGTCATTATCTAAACTCTTATGAATTTTTTTTCTTTCCATTAATTGTGTACATAATGATAGTTTAAAGTAAATAAAGAAAAATCATTCTAAACTATAAGGTTTTAGACTCCACAAGTTAAGTTTGACGGGTGAGACGTTTTATTTAAAGGATAGTAAAAACTGTTTTAAACTTAAAGTATTAAAAATGGAACATGTAGTAGTATTTGAAACCTGCTTGTAAAGTTAAAATATTTTTATTGAAAGTATATCAAACACTAACTTAAAAGTAAATGGAACTTATAACAATATCAAGTTAAACAAAATTCCATTACTAATATGGGTGAGTTGAGTTTGGTTTGATCAATTCTTTTGTATTTTTCAAATAATATGTGATGATTTGATTTGATTCTCGATTTTTTTTACTAATTTTGAAATTTAGATTTTTGAATTTATTTTGACAAAATAATTTTTATTTTATTGTATTTAGATATCATTTGAAAAAATTTCAAAACTTTTTTCACAAATAATTTTTAAAAAATTAATTCTTGAAATAAATAAAAATAATCAATAACTCTTATATTTTTAAAAAAATAATTTTTCATAAAAAGAAAAAAGAAGTACTATAGACTTAAATCGTATATATAAAATTTCTTAAATTAATGTATTAAGGACAAGCAAAATTGTTAATTAAATAAGCTTTAATTAGTGTCTATAAATCGAATCATTTAAAAAAACACATTATTTTCATCAAATTCAAGAAAAACAACTGATTAAGTATATCAAAATTTTAAAATAGTCAATTTAAAAAAATTTTAACTAAAAAAATGTCAGCTAATTATTTTATTTTATTTATTGGCTTTAATTGCATTTCTACATCGTCATAATTAGTTGACACAGTTTACAAGAATTTGAAAATTTTCCCTTTCATAAAATTGAGATAATTAATGTACAAAAGGAAAAAGAAGAAGAAAATTTTGGTCTGAAGGAAACGAAGGAATCCAATGTGCATAAAGAATAAAGGAATCCTAAGAACAAGAAGATTCTTAACCCATGATAATAAATAAATATCTACAGTGACAGATGTGGTACCCAGTTTTTTGACAAACCAATCATCGGCTTTTAGTTTTACGGTTCGACGCGGTTTTGATTTCCCCGCCGCCCCGCCCTGTTTGGGGTTTTTTAATTGGCGGGAAATTTGCTTTTGAAAATTACAAATGTTTAGGGTTTATTGCCCGCCAAAAATTTAACAAGGCGTAATAAATTTTTTGACCCTCTAATTTTATAAAAAATTTATTTTAGTCCTTAATTTAAAATTTAGCTTTTAGATTATATTTTTTTTAAATCACTTTAAAATGGATGAAAATATAACATTTGTTAGATGTGACATACACATAGATTGCCACATGGATAACATGTTAACATTTAATTATCATTTTTTAAAAATAAAAATATTTTTCATAATTTTTGTACTTTTAAATAATTTTAATGATGTTTATTTTTTTAAAAAGTAAATTTTAAAAATTTAATTAAATGTTGACGTGTCATTCATGTGTATGCCACGTCAGTAATAGTCTTGAACATGGATCGGGCTTGACCGATGCAAAAATGTTAAGCCCATTTTCTAGGCTCGGGCTTGGCCTGACTCGAAAAATGAGCCTAAAATTCTACCTAAGTCTAACCTAGATTAAAAATGCTGAACCCGAGCCCGACCTACCCACCCGTATTAATTTTTTTAGGTTTATTTGATTTAAAATTAAAAAAAAATATAATACATCAAATACACTAAAAATATTAAAATAAATGTTCCCCAACAAATTGAAAATGCATTAAAAATATCTTTATACTTAAATAACACTAAGTTAGTTGTAACTTAACAAGTAAATGTCTCTAAAATAGTAGCAAAATTAACAACAAAAAAAGGTTATACAATATCCAAATAATAACAACAAAATAGTAATAATATAATAGCGAAATTGTAGCAAAACAGTAGTGAAATGACAACAAAATAGTAGTGAAACAATAGCAAAGCAACTGATTCGTGCCGAGTCAAGCTCGGGCCAAAAAATCCTATTCGAGGTTTGATTGGTTTAGAAAACGGTCTTTTTTTTTAATCTAAGTCTATATTTTGGGCCTATATTTTTACCTAAACTCTACAACTTTACGAACGAGCCCTTAAGCCTGAGTGGGTGTTGCAATCCATGATTAGGTCTAGTCAATTTAGTTAAAAGAATGTTAATTTTTCCATTATTTTTAGGTGATTTAAAAAAAGGCAAGTTTAATGGCTAAAAATTGTGAAAATTTAAATAAAGGATTACAATATTTTTCTTGTAAAGTTGAAGGGCCAAATAAGTTATTATGCAAAAAAATTCAATGGCTATTGTTAAAGGTGGCTGCCACTTTTTGACTTGGAGGCTGAATTAGTGACTCCACTGGGTTTTGAATCTGAACCGTCCAAAAGGATCATGGTGGACCCTGTTTAACAGGTTCCATAAACGTCCACTTGGTTGACTTATTTTCCCTTCCAATGGTCCGACATAAATGAGTTTAAAAAGGTACGATTTTGTTTTTCAAAAAATATGAAATTCTTTTCCAAAATAAATTGACGGAATGCAAATTATCAGTATTATGTACGCGAGGAATATATCATACTAAAATATACATTAAGAATGTAGTAACATTGTATTAATATATTATACTAACATAATACAAATTATATAAAATACTAAATAAAATAATAGAATGAATATAACATATAATATAATATAAAAAATCTATAATAACATATAAATAAATAAACAATAAATTAAATGCAAATCAAGTTCAAATTTGTAGCAATTTTGAGGAAATAGAAAACCATAGAAACAATGTAAAATTGCAACTCCAATGAAACTTCGATCCTCATCTTAATCAATTTTCGGAACTTAAAATATTCTATTTCCAATCCCCAAACTACTTGAAAGTTGATACTTATATTTTCTAATATATTTGATATACTATTACACATTAATATTATTTTTTAATAAAAAGTGAAAAAAAATTCGGTTTGCACTTCATTTCAACTATGATAATTTGATTAATGGTGGAACTAAAAAACTTGGTTAACAATCATTTGAAAAACAATTTTGGTCTAATTATAATTAGAATAGAATCTAGACAAAATTAAGAGAGTTTGCAAAAATAAATCCAAAACATAAATGAGTCAAAGAGATAAGAGAGAATCGATACATGATATTTGTTAACGCAGTTTGCATTCTCCAATCCTACATTTGTGGAGCCTCACTTGGAGAATGATTTTATTCACCAATTGCCCTGATTACCTATTGGCTTAAACCCTATCTTACACAACGAAGTAATTGCAGCCTTAATATCGACCCTAATTGTACAAATCACTCTCCCCCAAATACCTCACTTTACATAACTTCTCTCCAAAATAAATCCCTACACAAGGGCATGTTAGAGACACCCCGCACGAGCTGAAGAATAATGTCGACCAACAACCTATTTATAGGCTCTCCAATGTGATCAGTAATAACTGTTTTGATAGGTTTGAAACACTTATTTAAAGGTTGATTTTATCCATTAGTTATCTTTAATATTTACCTCATAATAGCCTTCATAAACAAGTTCCCCAACAACTTGAAATACTCCCCTGAATAAATTGACATTTATTTCTAAAAATTAGTACTTCAATCACTAAGAGATAAAAGACTTTCATGCTTATCAAACTACTTCAAGGTATTTGATTGAGATACTTAGTATCCAAGTCGACCTAATTTGACCATGCTTCTGTTTTGTCAAATATGCCACACTCAAGTGGGCTGAATTTAGCATAAGCGAAGCCTATTCAAGGCCTGACTCGATGGCTCAAGTAGAGAAACAATTTTGTTATAATATGACATGGAACGAGCAACAACAACTTCCCCAACCAAAGGCAGATACAGAAGGGGGATGGCAGGGGCCCTGGCCCCCCTAAAATGGAAAATTTCTATTTAGGTCCTTGAAATTTTTTAAAAATTTTAAACTAGTAAAGGTAAAATTGTACTTTGGCCCTCCCTAAAATTATAAAAATTTGATTTAATCCTTTAAAAATTATAAAGATATAGGCTATAAAAAATTAAAATTTTATTCGGCCTCCCTAACAATTTGTTCTGGCTTCACCCCTATCCTCAACAATCTCTCCCGTGGCATTTTTACAAAACCCTGTAACAAATGGTTAGCCCATATAACAAAATGTGCAATTAATTGTCAATTTTTTTTCAAACCTAACTTTACTAAATATCTTATCTATAAAAACTCAGTTTCCAATGGTATAAAAAATACTATTTTGAAACCTCGTTTTCGTAAACAGTCAGTAAATATTAAATAGGAATATTTACAGAGTTAGTGTATAGATGAATTGAAATTTAGATAATTTAGCAGAAATTATAGTTAATTAAGGCCTAGGGATTAATTGTAAAATTTGAATCGCTATAGAATTTTAATTAGGAAATAGCTTGGGGACTTAAATTACAATCGGCCAAAGGTCTAAAATGGTAATTAAACCCTTTATAATTATGAGGCAGTGGGCGATAATGATATATGTTGATTAATTAAGTAAAATAAGATTAATTAAGATAAAACATAATTAATTAAGTTAATTAACCTTTAATCTACATGTATATATATATATATATATATATATATATATATGAAATTAGTGGAAAAAGAAATGAAATATCATATTCTCCAACTGGCCAAAGCAAACAAACCAAATGGGAGGACACCATTTTTAGATTTTAAGGTATTTGACCTTTAATTCAAGTAAGTCCCTAGCCAATTTTCTTTGATTTTAGTGAAATTGAATCATGGGAGCTTGATTTAGCTAGCCCATGTACTAATTGATAGAAATTAAGCTTAGTTTAAGAAAATGACAAAATTGTAAAGCTTAATTGTTGATTTTGTACATTAGGGATCAAATTGGATAAAATTTAAAATTTTTATAAAATTTTGGTTAGAATATAAAATAGTAGGTCTCTAATGAATATATGTGAAATTGGATTTTAATCTGAAACTCTAGATCGAAAGTTATGTTTGTCTCGAGTTTAGTGACTAAATTGAATAAATTATAAAATATGTTTGATATTTTAATTGATGGTAATTTGAATGGAAATTTATGGTGATATATGTTTGGTGACTATATTTAGCTACGCTGGCACAGGATCTTCGAGAAGGAGAGAAAAAATGAAAGTTGTCAACAAGTGACTCAAAATTCAATTTGTATTTCTATGATTCAAGATCTATTTAATTACTAAACATTCATATAATTTTGCATTATATAATTTTTAGGTGAATTTTTAATGACTATTTGAATTAAATTGCTATGATTGAGATTGAATATTGAGACAAAGACTAAATTGAATAGAATAGAAAATTGTATGACTTACTTGATGTGTGATAATTGGTATGAAATTGGGTTAAAGCATGTTATAAATGTTATGCTATTGATAAATGTTAATGAATTAAGAACATTGGAATGTAAATTGAACTATATAATGAATATGGATTTTGGTTACCCTATTAGTTGTTCGAATTGAGTTGGATTTAGTTGGCATGCCATAGGGTCAGAATATTGATTGAAAACCATCATTTCCAGGTAACCCAGGTTGGTAGATTCTACATATAGTCATCGTTTCTGGGCCAACCAAGGTGACAGAATAATCCGATTGTGAAAACCATCGTTGTTGGGTAACTCGAGGTGGTATTATGTACATGTATGTGCCATCATTTCCAGGCAACCCGAGGTGACGAATCCGTGTATCTGATTTGAGTCTATGTCTAGTTAATAGGGTTATAAATACACAAATATATGAGATGAAATGTGATTGAATTGTGGTATACGATAACATGTGAAAGATCGTACGAATAGAATTGAAAACTAGCTCTGGGCCAATTAAGCAATAACAAGTCAATAGGCTCGGAAATGGTTGAGATCTTGATATGAATGTAACTTATGTGTTAATATGTAGTAATGGAAATGAACAAGTATATGTAACTATACATGATAATATAAATTGGTTAAGTTATTATGAAATAAATGAGAAATGGTATGGTTTGAGTATATATTAGTGTATTGGCATGTAAAGATGATCATATGCAAGTTATTATGGTAATGGAAGTATTCGGTATGGAATTATGTGAGATTTAGTACAAAATTTCATTAGGCTTAATTGTATGCAATAGTTTTAAACTTGTTTTGCATTGGCCTGAATCATGGAAATACCACTAAATTTTATCGCTTAACATACGACTTGTTTTCTTGTGCGCAGGTTAAGTATGTCTTGAGGTCTCAAAAAGTGATTTCAGCATCCTAGAAGCAATCCCTGACTTAGCAATGGTTGTATTGTCTCTTTTTGTTTGTTATATGACATGAATCTAAGTTGAGTCAGTTTTTAATATGATAGGTGATCATGTGAACTTTGGAGTCAGAATTAGTATTTCTGAGTTGGTCATATGTTTATATATATGAAGTTGAGCATGTCACAACATTTGGTTAGGCTAATTTGTGATATGCTAATAGTCTATATAGAATGAATCTATATACATATATAAATGCCAATTGGTTCAATGAAGAGCATGATGAAATGAATTGTACAGTTAAATGAAATTGTTGAAATAAATGTAAATGTAAATGTATATATGATACTTTAGCTATAATGGAACTCATTGGATATGAATATTTTGTTGAAATTTTAATTGCAAATGAATTTGAGATGTTTTAGGTGATTGCAAATAGGTGCTACAACTTGACCATTTAGAAATAGTATGTCACGTCGCAATGTCGAACATTTGTTGTCGCGACGAGATCAATTCCATATGTCATGCCACAATGTTGAGCATTGGTCATTGTGATGAGGCTAAGTCAGTATGTGGCATCGCAACGAGGAACCCTGAGAGACACAACATCAAATCCAAACCTTGAAAACATTACAAATTGATCCTATTTCGACATTGGGTTAGCAATAGAGCTTTTGTAAGCTCGTATAAGACCTGAAAATGAATAATTATAGTTTTATACATCTATTTTACTTAAATTTAAATCTTTAATCATTTAAATTGAATGTGATTTGGTCGTAGCTACTTTGACAACGAATGTGGCACATTGTGGCTTGGACCTAACGATCGGGTCAGGTACGGGGTGTTACATTAACTCTTCATTAGTTAAATCGTTTGAAGAAGATTATTCCAAGTACCTTGTTGCTATTACTCTTTCTTAGGTAATATGAAAATAAATTCAACAACCAATTGGTGAAAAAGAGGTTTGCAAATTGAAGTATTAATCTTTTCAGGTACGATGGAAAAAAATAAGTAGCAAATGGAAGAAGTATGCAAATAAAAAATGAAGAGTATTGTTAGTTTTAAAAGTTGTAGAAACTAATAGTTTTTTATGCAATAAAACATCTATTTTATTAAGCTTAAATGAAAACAAAAACTCCAGGAGAAAAGAGAAGTTGAGTTTCAAATAGAGTCAATGTAGACTGTGAAAATAAATTAATTTATTTACACACAAATCAATGAAAACTTAGGAACATTAGTATGAGCATGCTTATGAGGCAGAAGAAATTTGCTCATAAATGTTGACAATGAACATAAATTAATTCATTTACACATGGATCAATGAAAAATTAGGGACATAAATAGGAGCACACTTATGGGCAAAAGAAGTTTGTTTGTAGAGGAACAAATTTCCTTTACCCCTTTTGTGCACTCCTATTTGTGTTCTTAGATTTTTATTGGTTCACGTGTAGTTAATGTAATAGAGTTTCATTTTGAACACAGTTTTTCCTTCTTTAAATTTAAATTTTGTATTTTTTTCTTTAAATTCAAATAAAATATATTTTATGAAATAAAAAACAATTTATTAATTTTTAGCCTTTTTTAACAACTTAATGCTCTTAATTTTAAAATTTTTACACCTAACTTTGCTAAATATTTTGTTGCTTCATTAGTTAAATCATTTGAAGAAAACTATTCCAAGTACCTTGTTGTTATTACTTTTTTTCAAATAACATGAAGAAAAAAAAATTAAGCAACCAGTAAGTTAAAAAGAGGTTTGCAAATTGAAGTATTAATTTTTTCAGGTATACAAATTGAAAAAAAAGAGTAATGTTTATTAAAAGTTATAGAAATTAATCAAAAAACCATCTCTTTTATTAAGCTTAAAAAAAAAAACCAACAAAGAAAAAAGAGAAGTTGAGTTTCAAATGAAGTTAAACATGTGGACCATTGAAAACTTAGGGACATAAATAGGAGTATGGTTATATAAAATAAGCTTTTTGTTTATGTTATTATTAATAACCAAATATAACACTAAAATAAAAAGGTATAAGGATTTCTTTTGTCCTTAAACTTTACAAAAAAAATTTAGCTTAACATTTAATTTTTCACTTTTTTTAATTCTTAAATTTATATTATTTGTCAAATCATCCTAAAATAGAAAGAAAAAAATTAACATTTGTTAATTTTGCTTATGTGAAATCCATGTGGCAATCCACTTGTACGTCACATTAGCAATTAATTAATTTTTTTTAAAATAAAAAATCTAAAAAAAAATAAATTTATATACTTTTTTTTAATAATTTTTAATTTTTTGAATAAATTTTTTGATTTTTTAATAGTTTAAAAAGTTAATTAATTGTTGATGTGGTATCCATGTGGCAAATCACGTGTATGGTACATCAGCAAAGTTAACAAATGTTAACTTTTCCACCCATTTTAGAATGATATGATAAACAATATAAGTTTAATAATTAAAATAGACAAATATTTAAATAGAAAACTAAAATAACATTTTTGATGAAATTAAAAGACCAAATAAATTATTATGTAAAAATAAAACTCGGAACTTTAACCTACAATGTCCTAGATCGACTGACATTACCATGTTGCCCAATATACACGAACTGATGCACTACAAACCACCACCATCAATGCATCAATCAATATGTAGATATATCAATAAACGTTAATGAAAGCATGGACGAGTGCTAGTAAAGGTTGGCCTTTTTACACAAATAATATAAAAATAATTATTTATGAAAATGGGTTAGGAAAATAATTAATTACGAAAATAGACTATTTTGAATAGTGTCCGTTGGTGTCGCTTGACTCACCTATGGCACCACCCCGCATTACCCTTGTAATGGCCTGAATTATCAATGGTGTCGGAAAGGTGATTCAAGATCACTAAATCCGACAAGTGAGTAGAAAATATTATTAATTTAGTGAGTATAAGTTAAATGTGAAGTTAGGAAAATTTTTGAAATAGTGAATAGTGTACTAGAAATAAATATTAAAATAATTAAAATCGAAAACGAGGTACCGAGACCTCAGAGATTTTTAATTGAGCCATAAATATTTTTATAAATATTTATGGAGTGTTAATAAGTTAGTATTAAAGTTTCGTCAAGAAATTTTAAAGTTCTGATTGTTAATTGAACAAAAAGAACCAAATTGTAACAAATGCAAAATTATGGAAAATGATTAAATAGTTTAAATGATAAAAGAAAGAGGGCTTAAAAGCCAAATAGACCCAAGATCTATTTGGGTTGGACGACAAGGGCATGAAATCGCAAGAAAATAAGGAGAATTAAGGGTAAAATTGGAATATTGCAAAATTTACTTAATAAAGCTAGGATTAAAGTGAAATTATCTAGATTTCTCTTTATTTTTCTGCACTCTCATCAGCAAAAACACCATAGAATGTTTCTTTAAGCTGGTTTTTCATATTTTTATTGCAAGTAAGTTCAATTCTTGATTATTTCTTGAAATTTTTGTGTTTTTGTGACTTTTACAACTAGGTCCACTTGTTGAATTCATTAGTTTTAGATTTTATGAATGAAATTGAAAGTTGCTATGAAAATGTGTTGGAAGTATATGATGATTTAGTATGGAATTAGAGCTTTAAATTGTTTATATGCCAATTTTATTGAAAGAATTGAATAAAAAGTGAATGTTTGAGACCTAATTGTAAAAGAGTTTGAAGTTAGAGTTTTATGTGGAAATTCTGAATTTCAATGGTTGTGAAATAACTTATAATGTCTAGGTAAAGTATTAAGTGAGCAAAACTAGCTTAATTGAGGGGTTAATTGAGCAATGACTGAATTGTATGAACTGTGAAATTTGGGGCAAAATGGAAATCAACACTTTGCACTAAAACAGTTTTAGACAGTAGCAGTAGTCTAACTTTGAAAAATCACAAAAAATTTTAGAAATCGAATTAGAGAATGAATAAAATATGAAATTAAATCTTATTGAGTCTAGTTTCTTATAGAAGAAATGGTGTAAGTAATGGAATTGTAAATCATGAGATATAATAGGTTTTGTGGGATAAGGTCAGAATGATTTCAGGTTCCCCTATTTTGACTTTGTAAAATCATAAAAAATTAGAGAAAAATAATTAGGGGCTTAAATTTATATGTTTAAAATCTTAAATGAGTCTATTTTCAATATAAATAAACAGAAACATCATCTGTATTTCGTACGAGAAGATAATTAATTTTTAGTAAAGAAGGGTCAGAACTACTAGACAGCAGAACATTGGTGAATTTAAAGAATTAAATGTACTTATTGGATAAACCATAAATTCTGAAAATTTTATGGTAAGAATATATGTGAGTCTAGTTTCAGGGAAAATTATCGGATCTTAATTTGGAGTTCTGTAGCTCAAGATAAAAATGATTTAGTGACTATAACTTAAGGCGACAGCTCTAAATGAATTATAAATAATAATAGAATTATAGAGAATGCTACATATGAATATAAAATGTATTGAATTGATAATTAAATTTATTTATTTAGATCCGGAAAACTCAAATACAAAACTAGATCGAGGAAAGGAAAAAGTCCCGGATTAGTATATTTTTGTGTACGAACAAGTATCAAGGTAAGTTCGTGTAACTTGAATTATATTCTTAAATGCTTGACATGTATGTTATTGATATGAATATTATTTGAATGTTCATTGTATGAAAGTTGATGAAATATTGATATATTTGATAAAAAGGGGAAGAAATCCCGGTTGAATGAAAGCAAAATTCGATAGATCTCTGAAAAGGAATTGACGGTAAAAAGGATCTAGCCCGGACAGGTGATCCTATCCTGATATAGCCCTCCCGAAGAATATGTGGAAAATGGATTTAGCCCAGACGGGTAATCCAAATTAGGGTTTGAATTTAGCCTGGACTGGTAATTCAGATCCAAGCTCATTAGAGTAATTGTCGTTGCAGGGGATTTAGCCTGGACTGGTAATCCCGTCAATACTCTATGAGTTTATATTACAAGGGATTTAGCCTGGACTGGTAATCTCGCTGTAAGGATGAGGTTCGCGGGAGTGTGCTATCTGGAAAAAGGGTATACCCATATGTGTACGAATTAATGAATCCAGAATTGTACACAAAAGTGTACAACTGAATATCCATCGAAATTCCAAGAAATTCAACGGGATAAATTTGAGAAATGGAAGAACATGAAAATTATGGAATTGATGAGCTCATCAATCATTTATCTTTGAATTGAATTTATACGATGTTAATTAACTAATGCAAAAGTTGAGTTTGTATGTGATAGGTATATGCTTATGTGAATTGGATGTGTGCTTGTGTTGTTAAATGATGGATGTATAAGTATGGTGAGTATAATTCCTGTTGCATGAACTTACTAAGTACCATGTGTTTATCCCGTTCTCCTTTTCCCTGTTTTGTAGTGCTCAGGAGCTTGAAGGTTGGAGATTAGTCGGAGCCTTATCACACTATCAACCCATATCTTTTGGTATATGAAAATGGCTTATTTTGAAATAATGGCATGTATAGACTAAATACCAATATTTACATGGAAACGGATGTTTGTAACTTAGTTATTGGCATGGATAGAGTAAATATAATTTTGGGATTTTGTGAAAAATTCTCTGTGATTCTGATTTGGTTCCGTAAGTTTTGGTGATGCCTTGTACCCTATTCCGGTGACGGATACGGGTAAGGGGTGTTACAACCCTAATCATCAGGCCATGATGAGTTTTGTAACAGCCCGATTTTAGGGCTAGTAGGAATAGTGGTTTCGGGACCACTAATTCGAGGTTGAAGAAAATTATTTTGATATTATTTTATGTGTTATAACATGATTATAAGGACGTATGAAAATTTTGGTGCATTAATTTTAGTGATTTCATGCTTAATTATGAAAAAGGACTAAATCGCATAAAATGCGAAAGTTCTATTATACAAGGTAGAGGTGTCTAATAGCCATAGAATAATAAATTAGAGGTCCTTAAAGTGAATTAGGCCATTAAGGATGTGTTGGTCGGCCATAGAGACAAGGAGACAAGAGCATTAAATTTTGGTCAAAAATTTGGTGAAATTAGGTGATAAAAAAATAAATAAAATAAGATGAATAAAAGAGATATCATGTTTCACTATTCATGCTTCTTCTCCACCGAAAGTTGAAGGAAATTAGAGGAATTTGGAGTCCAAACTTTCAGCCAAGCTTTTCTCTTACAAGTAAGTGATTTTAGAGGTCTTTCTTGATAATTTTTGTACTTTTGGAACCCCCAAAGCTTAAGCTAGCCAATGAGGGGACTATTTTGCAAAATAGTTGAAAGTCTAGGGAATTTCCATGAGAGTTTTTATGTTGTTTTCTGAGTTTTTATGGAAGAAAATGAATGTTAGTGAGTTAAGGAACAACTTTTGTGAAAGGTGTTATCATGAAAACCCCTAAATAGGACTTATTTGTAAATGTTGTAATTGTGTAATAAATGCATGAAATAATTGGTTTTGTGAGTTGTTGTAAGAGAAATAAATGGTTAGCTAGTCTTGGTTAATGAGGAAATGTGATGAAAAACGATTTACGAGCCTAGGGGCAAAATAGTAATTTTGCCAAAGTATAAGGGCAAAATGGTCATTTTTTCCTAAGTAGAAATTTTGATGTATCATGAATTATAAAGTGATTGAATGAGTGAATTTTATTATTATAGATCAAGAAGAGCGCGGAAACCACTTTGACCGAGGAAAAGGCAAGGTTACAGACTAAACCATCGACTAGTACATTTTGCACCGAGGTAAGTTTATGTGTAAATGGTACATCTTTAATACATATGTTGTTACTTATTGGTGCATTGTATGAATGAGATCAATTATGATTGAGATTTCTTGAAATTGATAGATAATGAGTAATTCTAGTATGAACCTCGGAATAGATATTTAAGTGCAGAAAAATATCCGTAATAATTATTTGGTAGGCTGTGTGCGATACCACCTTATTACTTATTCACGATGGGCTGTGTGCGATACCATTGTTTATATTATCATTTGGTGGGCTATGTGTGAAACCACCATAAATATTCTTGTTGGTGGGTTATGTGCGATACCACCCTATTATTGATTAATGGTGGGCTGTGTGCGAAACCACCGGGTACTTAGTATTATTCCGAGGGGTTCATTGAGAATTTGTATAAGTAAATGTTTCATGTTGCTTTGTAGTGATGAGTGCAGGAAATGTGTACAAGTAAATGTGAGCAATATAATTGTTATATGGTTGGAATGTGGTAAGGGATGAAATGAGTAAGCATGATATTGAAAATGTGAATTGTTCTTGCTTAGTATGTGATGTTATTGATTGATTAGCATATGTTATGATGATTATTGTTTACATGTAAACTTACTAAGCTTAAAGCTTACTCCTTTTCTTTTCCCTTGTTTTATAGTGTCAAAGAGCAGGCTCAGGATACAAGGATAATCTGAAGATCTTCCACACTATCAGCTCATCTCGGTATATTTAGACTTAGCATTTTGAGTATGACATGTATAGGGGCTAGACTTAGTGAAATGTTTTGTTATTTTGGCCAAGTGTGTTGGCTTCTTTAAAGATGAACTCTTTTGTATATAGCCATAGTTGATGGCTCATTATTACTACTTTATGAAAAGATAAGGTTATTCATGAAAGTGTATGTTGCATGATTGGGTTGCTTGGTAAATGGTTGAATGGAATTATGTTGTGTGAGTTAGAGTGATAAAAAGAGCTTGGCAAATAGCCTTGTTCTTGTCCACACGAGTAGGCACACGGGCATGTGTCTAGGCCATGTGTGACACACGGTCAGTCCCATGGGTGTGTGACCAGGCCGTGTGTCCCTTGTACGTTAGTGTTGCAAGTCAGTGTCGACCACGGGCTAGACACACGGGCGTGTGCCCCTTATATGGTTGCTAACGTGTGACCACACGGCCTGCCCACACGGGTGTGTCCCATTTCACACGGGCGTGTGGCCCTGTTAAGACAAAATTTTTCTAAGTATACAAAAGTTTTCGGTTTGATTCCGAGACCTTCCGTTTGCGTGTTTAAGGCCTCGTAGGCCCATAATGAGGATGTTTTGAATGTGAATGGGAAGTTTTAAGTTGGAATGAAATTTTATAGCCCAAAGTTGTATATTCAAGCAAGATAAGTCTAGTAATGCCTCGTACCCGGTTCCGGCGTTGAATACGGGTAAGGGGTGTTACAAGTTTTTTTAAAAGAATTTTTTTGGTGCCTCCATTGTGTTAGGCGACACCAGTATGTATTTTTTGAAAAATACTCGAAGAAATATAGGTATACAGGGTTTCCAAAAATATATTTTTAAGGTGCCGCCAGTGTGTTAGACGACATTGATGAAATTTAATAAACTTGTTTACTGTGTCAGGAGAAAAATCCTATGACAAAAAAAAGTTGAGACGTGACCGAATGGTCACGAGCTCCCTTTCTTTTTTGCCTTTCCATTTTTTTTTTCAAATTTTAGCTTTTTTTCTTCTTCAGTTTGTAAATAAAGGGGGGTTTGGTCCCTCTACCCATCCACCGGTTGACAAAAAAATAGAAAAGGTGTTGTTTTTTTTGTTTACGTTAAATTTTGGGAGAAAATTAGTTTATGTTTGAAATTTAGAGAAATAGAGTTTTTTTTAAAATATGATTGGCCCACTATCCCCTAAACTCACTTCGCAACCAATCTTTCAATTTCGACAGCCATTCACCTTTGTAGTCCTTCAGGATTTCCTCTATTTTCAAAGCTTGAAAGATGACTATCAGCAAATCCATCCCGCAATATGGTTGGTATCTTTTACATGGGAAAATCTCTTCGCCATCTAGTTATTCTTGCTCTAGATAACCTAAATTCGAGATACCTTCACACAAATCTTTCTTTCAACCTAATAAATCATCTTTTTTTATTTTTCCCTATATCCCATTTTGGTTATTTCTTGTTTTCCATTTTGTTTTTGAGGATCTCCAATACTCCTCCCCTCTTTTGCTAGCGTATCCACTACTCGCCCATTGTTCTTCCTCGTCGGTCCTCCTCTATTGCCATAGTTACAAATCTAGATAGTTCATTAGCAAGATAAGTTTTCACATATTCATTTAGTCCTTCGTTTTCAAGATTATGTACAACTCTATTTGTTTGTCTCGATGCATGCTTGAATCTGCAAGTTACAAAGTTTCTTTTTAACCGTCTAGCGTTGGAAATGTAAGCACTTATTTCAGATATGTCTTCAACGTTGTTTTGCATTTTCTTAATCACTGTTAGGGTGTCTCCTTCAACTTTAATCCTTAAAAAGCCCGACTCCACACCAAATTGTATTGCCTGAATGCAAGCAAGTGGCTTTGCAGCATAAGCAGTTGGTATGTGTTCATTTATACTAACTTCCTTTTTTCAGTAATTTTCCATATGAATCTCTAATTACGATTCCTGAGCAGGACCTTCTATTTTGTTTATTGAATGCCGCGTCAAAATTTGTTTTGGCATTCATGCCCTAAGGTGGTTGTCGGTATTCATTCATCGGACTCCTGACAGGTAACTTTTTATTCACCAAAAAAGAGTTATATTTATTAAGGTATGTTTTTATTTATTTATTGTTATATTAATTTTTTATAAAACATATGCTTATATTTTAGATTATTTTTAATTTTGACATATAACTTTTAAGATTATATTTTTGTTTTAGTGTTTAAGGTATATGTATAGATTAAGATAGTTTTAGTAGTATATGTTTTTATTATTATTTTGTAATAACAATTTTTATATTTAAATATTAAAAAATAGTTTTTATTTTATAAAAATAACATTAAAAAAATTAATTACAAAAATGGGTTAGGGAAAAATAATTTTCGTTATTTGTATATTGTTTATTTGTTTAGTAGATGATTAAAATTTTTATTGTTTATGCAAATATCAAAATGGGTTCTTTGATTAAAGCAAACGATCACACAGCAAGGATGATTAATGTGTCGGTAAAAAGAATTATTATTTGTTATTCACGAGTATATTTAGAAAGTTGCACGCTATTTTTATTTATTTGGGAGATTTTAACTAATGCAAAATTTAATATGGTCACGGTGAGTACCGTGTATTGAGGGTGCGTGTCCATAGTCTAAGCTACCGGTCTGACTATCGTATTATGCCATGCTTGGATGCTGCCGGATTTGGATCTGCAACATTCATTCGAATGTTTGAGTTGAGGGTCAACTTGATATCCGCCTTAGTTGAGTGGTAGTGCCCGAAGATCCACACATTTCTTTTACTGTCTGGGGAGTGCATGATCTGCCGTAATTTGATATGTCAAATTAGGCTTCCGTTACACTAAATGAACTTATTCTCGAGCAATTTAATTGTTTTGTTTGTGTTTTTGCTTAGTTTAGTTTTCTTTGATTTAATAAGTGTTTAATGTGTTCTATGCTATTTTTGAGACTCAAGATGACCAATTAGTATTCGGGTTATCTAATGAGGTTGGTGGATGATGCAGGGAGCCCACGGTGGCCTAAATGGTGCAAGAACATCACCGAGAAGGGGGGTATTGTGATATCGAAGCATTGAATTTGTGATGCCTTTGACAGTGTTAAAACAAGGAAGCTTGAGCCACCAACAATGGTATCATGATATCGACCATAGGGTATCGAGAAGCCCAAAACTCCCAAGGACCCCCATTTCAAAACTGATGAGGATATTGCGATACCGAGCTTTGGGTATTGCAATATCACTGTCGAGGGAGAAAAAACGACTACAAGGGTAGTCCTTGTCCAACATGTCCCCCAACCAAAATTAGACATTTAAAGGCAATTTGGTCAAGAATTTTATATGTGAACTATGATAAAATAGGCCAAATTGGCTTAGAGAAAAAAGAGAACACATAGTTTTAGGTTTTTAGGATTATTCTCTTCATTTTCTAGGTTTTAAATTTCTTCACAATAGTTTAGGGTTTAATTTCTTGTTCATTTTCTAGTGTTTCTTAGTCTTATAGATGGTAGTTAAGTTAGTTATTACTGTAACTAGGTTTTATTTTCTTTGTTAAACCTTAAAAGTTTTTAATAGTTACATTTTAATCGTACTTTAATGTACTTAATTTCCTTTAATTTCTTCTGTTAAAAATCTTTTCTTTCATTTTCTTGTTTATTATTCTTGCTTTCATTGTTGTGCAATCCAAGCTTTGGTAAGAAAGCTTGGATTTTTATTCATTTTCTTTGGGTTTAAGTTAATGGTGTTGTTGTTTAATTTTTTTGCTATTAATGGGTTTTAATACAAGCATGAGTGGCTAAATATCTAGGGGTTGGTTGATGAAAATGATGGGTAATTGATTTTTAGGTTTGGGGATTAAATCACGAAACTGGACCAAATTGAATAAACTTCAAAACTTAGGATTGACGCCTCTAAGGGAAAACATAGTTAAGTAAGACCGAGAGGAGATCTTATTAGGCACCAATTTAATAAGTCCTGGGTTAGTCGGAAAGGTCGAGAGATAAACCAGACTAATTTTTCAAAATTGGTAAAGTTGAGGTCGAAAGGTAAAATTGACCCAATTTAGGAGTAATAGTTATTTAGACCCCTAATTCGGAAGTCAACCAACCACTTCCTATTATTGTATTTGATAGTTGTGTAGTTTTTTTCTTTACAAATCGGTCCTTTGCTAGTTTAAGTAAATAATTAGTGTAATCAAATCTTTGAATGACCTGTCGTACTATAGTATTTAGCAAGTAGTTAGTTTGCCACCTTAAGTGCATGTTAGTAGCTCTAATTCACTTAATTGTCGACTCTTGCGGGTTTGATCCTCACAGTACTCTTGTACCCTATTGTACAAACTATATTATAATTGACCTGTCACAGTTGCAGTATATCACACATTTATAATCAGATTTTTTGATTACTTTAGTGTTGATTTCTCTCCTTTCGTCTCAGTGTTTGCTTGTTCGTGGTCGGAGAGGCGGTCAAGTTTTTGGCTTCATTTCTGGGGAGCTGGTGCTACATTGGGTGATTTTTAGTAGTGTTGCATACCCTTTGGGGACATAATTGACAAAAGCTAGGTTTATAGATACAACATTTGTTTTTTCGATGTCTAATGTATTTTTCGATGTCTAATGTATATTATCTCGATTGAGTTGATAGTGCGATTTGTTTGTTTGATTTATTCTTTCATTTATGGTAGGGAATTGAGTTTTCTTGCAGAGGAAGGCACCTATAGTTGTGACAAAAATCCTTGCTTGACACAATGTTGTATGACCGCAATTGGCTATGACCTAGTATAACGACACCACATATTGGCATTTCACATTTTGAGGTCAATTCTTCCTTAATCTCTTGGGGTATTTTGAATCTTCAATTTTGTAGAAGTGAAGGAGAAGATCCTGAAAGCTTTCTCCGTAAAATTGAACACATATGTAGCACTATGAGTTATCAGAAACAATGGTTTTGGGACCATGAATTTGAACAGTGAGTCAGTATTTTATTATTTATTTATTATTTATAGGGTTATTAGTGTCGTATTAAAAATTGGTTAGAAAATTTTAACGTTTAGATAGTTAATTAATGAAAAAGGACTAAATCATAAAAGTTGTAAAAGTTAATTGCTATTAGTTTATAAGTTTTTAATGAACATCACATCAAAACAAAATGGTCTTAAATGGTAATTAGACCACTAGCATTTATAATGGATTGTTAAGGCCATGATTTAACTGAATTTTTAAGTTTAATGAAAGGTTAAAATAGTAAATAATTAAATAATAGAAAAATGACAAAAGAAAAAGATGGTCATCTTCTTGTTCATTCTTTCCCACCACCGTTTACATCATTTTTATGCATGCTTAATGTAACATCCCCAAACCCGGCCCATTCACTACGACCGAATCTGGTTATGTTAGTGCGAAAAGACGGTTGAAAAACTTTTGCCTTGGAATAAACATGGAAATATTCTAACTTTTGAGTATAGTGTTTATTGGGAAAAGTATAAGTAAATCTTTTGTCGTTATAAAGTATTATAAAAAAACCCAAAATTAAACTTTAGCATATAAGCATGCTGTTTAAAATGAAATCATCCTTCACAAAGTATTTGATTTAAACAAACCATATTAAAATTAATAATAAAGTAATTCCTAAAATAAATGAACAACAAAAAGGCCTTATTACACCAATATTTAATAGATCAAATACTTAGTATAAATAAACTAAAAAAAAATATTTGAATTCTTCTTTCTGCATGGGCCACCTCGTGTCCTCTCCGAACCCGATCCAACTACGCGTCACCTGAAATGGTTAATGAAAGAGTGAGTCCACTGACTCAGTGCATAACCACAACACATATTTCCATCCGTATGGGCTTGGCCCATACCCACACAGCCATCGAAACAAATCATGCAAGAATGCATCTCAGCCCAACCCATTGTCCAACCGTACACCAACCTTAGCAGACTCCCCGCCTAAGGCCGTGGCTAATCCACCGATCACATTGTGATCCATAACATCTTACCTTGGCAAGCTCGCTGCTCAAGGCCGTGGCTGAGCCACCGATCAACCCAAGTGATCCAATATCGTAATCTGTCTACGGTGATGCACATAGCAATCAACCGCCGAGATGGGCACCGAGCCAACACCTCCCTTGAGGTAGCACACAGCAAATCCCCAAGCGCTAATGTAGCCGAAGCTATCATTAGACCACGTACACCTTGTGTACACTTCCTTCTTCATCGAATCAAGCCCAAACCCCATGCAACTATATATATATGCAACATGTTAAGCCATCATATCACATAAGTATATAAATATTTATACATACATAAATACATCACAAATAAACTTACCATCACCAGTTCTCATCACTTATGCCATTATAAACGGCTTCCACACATAATACACATGTAACAAGTTAGCAACCAAAACCACAGAAATAGTGCGATGATTACGCACCTAAATGATACCAAAACCCGAAACGCTACTTCTGCTTCTGCACCCGTAGACTAACGGACTTACGAAAGGTTCCCAGCGATAGGCTCTTCTCCCCTACAATCGGCCTTGCTAACCACTACCCTTTGCTCTAACAAGAATCCACCACCACCAGGAAGTTCGGCTCAGGGACTTGCAACAAAAGTGGAGTAAGAGAATAAATGGTGATTCGGCAATGACTCTAAAATGGTGTTGAGATATTCGGCAATGGCAGGCTTTTAAGGGTGATTTCGGTTTGAAGCAAGGTAAAAGAAAAGGGGTGAAGGGAGAGGGGAAAATGGATAAGCCAACTTCCGGCTTTGGCTACAACAAAATGAAAGGAAAAGAAAGGGTGTTCTTGACTTATTTTCGGCAAGAGACTAAGGGAAAATAAAATAGAAGAAGCAAGAACTTTTAGTGAGGGAGAAAGCAAATGGTGAATGAACAATGAGCACCTCCCCCCCTATTTATAATATTCGGCCAAGCTACAACCCCCAAAAAAATCCCTCAAATCTCTCCTACAACACCTCCCTTCCCTTCATTCAAAAATATTTGAAAAAGTCAACCTACCTAGCCAAATTCAAAAAGCAAAGACCAAGTCTTTGTCCATCTTTTAAGCCTCCCAAAACTGTCCAACACTCTACCTAGATGACGCAAAAACAAAGCCCCCTGCTGCCCTTGCGAATCGAACACTGGCCCCCCTTTCCCTTGCACCTGAGGCGTCACCTTGCCAAGCTCTTAGTGGCGCCTCCCTTGCCACTCAAGCTGCCCAATCTTTGTGTCTAATTCACCCAAATAATTCTCTTAAGACACCCACAACCAAGCTCCCCCCTTTTAGCCCCTAAAACTAAAAATTTTCTAAGGCAACCTACCACCACCTAGGGTTCTCAGGACCCCTAAAACTTACCCAAACACACACTGAAGTGTGCCAACACCCGAGCTAAGCACCAGAAATCCAAAAACCAGGGTGTTACAATTCTACCCTCCTTAAAATAATTTCATCCCCGAAATTACTTGTCTAAACTAACTGTCCAATTCCTCCCGCTACGCTATGGCTGCGCACTCTGATCTTAAAGAGCTAACATACTTCCCAATCATAGCCTCTAAGTTCGCACTCAAAATTCAAAGCAACTCAGAAAAGAGCTATTCCCACAAGCAAGCAAAGCAATTAAAGCATGCACCAAAGCAGAGGAGCTTACCCGATATCACCTCCTTGGTTGATTCTGACTGGAACCATTCCCTCCATGGCTTGAACCATGACCCCTCGTTGATCGAGGACAGTTCTTAACCAGATGTGCCTTAGATCCGCACCGAAAGCATGTTTTACTATTCCCCCAACACTTTCCTGTGTGAGGTCTTCCACATCGAGCACAGAGACAATTCCGATTCTCAGCAACTGGCATGGTGTATGTACCGTATTCCCAACTCTTGGTCTTTTCTGAGCATCTCCAAACGATGCTGACCATCCAACACTTCTCTTATTCTCGTTCCTATTCTTTCCTCGGTTTTCCCTTACCGTCCTCTTAACTTCTTCGGCTATACGAGCTTTCTCCACTAGCACCGCGAAATCTCTTTCCCTCTGCGGAGCGATCAGCACTCGAAGTTCATCTCGCAATCCGTCTTCAAACCGGACGCACCTCTCATAGTCAGTGGCCACAATTCCCTTAGCATACTGACTTAGCCGTACAAATTCTGCTTCGTATTCCGCTATCGACTTATTTCCTTGCACCAGATTTAGAAACGCCTTCCTTTGCGCATCTAAGTAGCTTGCTCCAACGTATTTTCCTTCAAACTTTTCCTTAAAGTAATCCCAATCCAATCGATCTGTCGGTACACCTTGTTTGACAGTGAGCCACCATCGATAAGCCTCGTCCCGAAGTAGCGAAACAACACCTTTCAACTTTTCCTCTGGGGCACAATCCAAGTCGTCCATAATTCTCTCGACTCCTTCTAGCCAATACTCCGCTACGTTCGGAGCCGTTCCCGACACTCCTCTAAAAACTTCAGCCCCGTTCGACCTAAGTCTCTCGGACACTGACTTCCGAGCTCCATTTCCCCTACTAGCTCTTGCCACTTGCTGAAGCACGCGTAACATAGCCTGCGACACTGCGTCCTCTTCACTTATCGGATCTTGTTCCTCTACATCCACCGCTGGCGGCACTTCGCTTTCTGACCCATAGCCAGACCCTACTGGTTCCGAAGCTGTCATTCTACCTCTACCGCGTCCCCTAGAACTCATCTCTAGCGCTTCGATTTAATCTATTTAGAAAGTTTTATGGATTAGAAATTATTGTTTCACTGTTTTATCCACGAGCAATTTTATGCAATGAAGGTTCCGAGAGTAGTTCTTTCGAGCAATCAAGTTTCCTTTTCCTACCCAGGGGTAATTTCGTCATTTTTCCTAAAGAGATATTTCGGTAATAACTCAGGGTCAATTTTGAAAATAGTTTTTCCAACTTAGAGATTTTTCAAAATTTGCAAATCTCAAGAGTCATCTTGAAAATTTTGTTTCTCAAACGAAGTGTGTTGCAAAAATTTCAGAAAGTAGGGTCATTTTCGTAATTTTGGAAATCATGGGCATTTTCGTAAATTCTCAAAATCGAGATATCACCACATTTTACAAAATAGAATTTTCTGATATTTAGTAAAGTAGGAATATTTCAGTAGAAGTTGAGAGAAATTTGAAAATTTAGAAACCAAGGGCATTTCGGTAATTTTGTCAACCAGGGTTTTTTTTTTTTCGTAAATTTCCACAAATCAGAGTATCCTAATATTTTGAAAACTCGGATTTTAGTATTTTGCAAGGTAAAGAGCATTTTATCAAAATTTGAGGGTAGTACAGTAATTTTGCAATACAGGGGCGTTTTGGTAATTTTGCCACTAAGGGCATTTTGGTAATTTTGTAAATCGAAAGAAAAACGTCCTTCAAAATCAGATTTAAGGTTTCACAAACCAGAGGGGTAAATTTGAAAATTTAAAAACAGGGAATTTAGGAAACAGCAAGGCTAATTCCCTTTCGGGTTTTAATAATTAGTTCAGCCTGTGAACAAATCCTCTTGGTTAAGGTGAACCGTAGCTACGCACCAGGTAGGATTCGAGTAAAGAGGAGGTGAGTCGCTAGGACTGCTTAAATACCAAGCTCTTACTGAATGCCACTCCTAGACATGCGTACAGTGGTTACCACACCTTAACTCGGCGACTTACTTCACAGGTTTGTTTATTAGGCACTTTAAATCTTATGCACGTGTTTGAGTAGTCTAGTCCTAGGGTCCAACAGATCCTATTATTCTATTCTACGAGCCCAAACTAAGCCCAAATCAAAGCCCATAATAAATCACACAAACAAAAACACTTCAAGAGCTAGAAGTACTTACCTGGTGGACTTCGGGCCGGAGACACAGGTGCCATGCCAAAAAAAACTGAAAAAGTTTCTTAAAAGCCCATTTTTCAAATAGTCCATTTTGAAAATTGTTTCGGGCCCAAAAACCCTCAAAGCCGAGTTTTGAACCGGGCTCTGATACCAAACTGTAACATCCCCAAACCCGACCCATTCACTACGACCGAATCTGGTTATGTTAGTGCGGAAAGTCGGTGGAAAATCTATTTAACTTAGAAAAATTTAGTAAAACTTGCTAACTTTTGAAAAATCCATGTTTATTTAAACTTATGTTCAAAACTTTGTTATTAAAATATACTCATTCTAAAAGTTTAGTATATACAAGTCAAATTGAATAAGTAGGTTGGAAAAATATAATCATGTTCACAAAGTGTTTCAAATTCTTCAAATCATAATAAATACTAATAAAATAATAACAAAAATAAATAAGAGTCAAAAGGCCTTTATTACATATTCTATTTAAACCCAAATACTTAAAGTAAGCCTAAAACATTTAATCTCTTCTTCTGCATGGGCCACCATGTGTCCACTCCAACCCGGTCCGATCGACGTGTCACCTGCGATGCTTAAAAAGTTGGGTGAGTCATACAGACTCAGTGTGTAACCAAACCATCGAAATCCACCCACATGCTAACCACATAACATCCCAATTATCAAATGCAACATGCAGGTATAATTATTAGACATTACCACAATCTGGGCTTGGCCCACCTTCAAATTATAACAATTACTGGGCTAGGCCCTTTTCACATTAGTCCACTGATCACTGGGTTTGGCCCATGTCCACGTATGTTCCCAAAACATACCTATTCATTGGGCTTGGCCCATTTTCATATTATTTCATAAACGGAATAATGCAATCATGAAACCCACCCAAACCTAGGGTCCATCCGCTACACACCCCCTTATCCAGCCTACCACACACCAGGGGACTATCGAGTCACCCTCTCCTTTTCCCTCCAAAAAGGCAACCAATGCCATCCACGATGTAGCATATAGCTAACATCAAACCACGATGGAGCACACAGCAATCCATCAAGCCACGATATGGCATAAGCTGATATCAATCAAGGTAACCACGCGAACTAAATCGCAAAGATCCACAACGCGACCTCAGTCAGCGCCAATCCACGATGTAGCACAAAGCTGACATCAACCACGTACTCGAAGTACACCCGTACCTTCTTTTCATAACCCATCCATGCTCATGCCACATAAAATATAATCGTGATAATGCATGCACATGCTTATTAATATCCATAAACATACTCATAAACAAATAATCACATTGCAACAGGTCCGATACTAACCTGATCATCACTATACTCCTTAAGGGTACCATTTTCACATTTAATTGTACTTATTAGCATCATACAACATAAGCAGATATATTCAAATCCCGGAAACAATGGTTTAACTACACACCTTAAAACCCGGAGCTCTAAACCCTCGATCCCGACGCTATCGACTAGCGAGACTACCGCTATCTGCCTATAGCTATCTCCTGCCGCTGGCCCACACCCCGGTGGCCAATCCCGAACTGCTGAAACCGCTCTTTTCTTGAACTTCGGAATAGGGACCTTCCCTTGCCCACTCTGACTGGTTGTAGCCTCCATAACAAAACTTAATCAGGTAAACAGGTTAACCCCCAAAACACCACTTAAGCATTTAACCTTAATAAATATCCTTACCACCACTTGATCAAACTGACTGCTACAAACGGAGGCTTGGCCAACCACTAAAACCCCAGAGTATCTCAGTCACGGAACCCGAAAAGATCTAAGTTAACATTCGGCCCAAGTGCTATCAAGTTGAGAGAAAGAAATTCGGCAAAGGGGTGATGGATGTAGATTCGGCTATTAATTAAATCAAGGGGTAGGGAACATTGGTTTCAGCCAAAGAGAGGAGAAAGAAAGATGTGGGGTGTACTTTCGGTTTTGAAGTGAAAAGGAAGGGAAATAGGGAGAGTGAAGGGTTCGGCCACTTGGAAAAAAAATGTGAGAGAAGAAGAATAACAAGCTTTGGAGAAAAAGGTTTCGGAAACCAAGGAAATGGGTAACAAAATTCGGCAAGGGAGAGAAGGCAAATGGTGAATGAATAATGAGCACTTCCCCCCTATTTATACTAAAAGGCCAAGCTCCAACCCCCCAAAAATAATCCTCAAAATTCTCTTAAAATACCTCCCTTCCACCCATTCAAAAAGCTTTGAAAAAGTCAAACCTAACTAGCCAAATTCAAAAAAAAGATGACCAAGTCTTCTCCACCTTTTAAGCCTTTCAAACCGTCCATCCACCCCACCAAGATGACGCAAAAACAATGCCCATCTGCTGCTTCCGCGAATCGAACATGAGACCCTTCCTCCTGCAAATGGCGTCACCTTCCAAGCTCTAAAGTGGCGCCTTCCTACCACTTTGCCAAGCCTATCTTTGTTCCATATTTCCACCAAAAATTCTCTTAAGGCCCCCTCTATCCAAGCTCTCCTTTTTAGCCCCTAAAACTAAAAATTTTCTAAGGCAACCTACCACCACCTAGGGTTCTCAGGACCCCTAAAACTTACCCAAACACACACTGAAGTGTGCCAACACCCGAGCTAAGCACCAGAAATCCAACCCCTAAAACCAGGGTGTTACACTTAAGGTTTGGCTAAGTTTCTTGGTGTGCATGTAAGTGAAATTTTAATATGTTTTTAGTAATTTTTATGTTTTTGAAATCGTTATAGCATAATCTAACTAATCCGGGGACTAATTCATAGAACTATTAAATCTTCAAATCTTTTCCATGGATGAATTTGTGATGCTTTTGAAATTTGATAGATTATTAAGCTTGATAGTTAAATAGGACTATTTTGTAAAGTGATTTTTGTTAATTGTAAAGTTTAAGGACTAAGTTGTTAAAATTGTAAAATAACATGAAAAATCTTGTTATAAAGTGGTAAATGTAGGCTTTTTGGGGACCAAATAGAATTCGACACAAGGTTTTTGGGTTAATTTGTGATAATTATGAGATTTTTGGTTTTAGAGACTAAATTAAATAAAAGGTAAAAGTTTTGGGGTAAATGTGTAAAATTTCATTAAATGGTTAATTGCATGAATTTAAGTGTTTTAAGATGTTTAAATTGGTTAATTGAATTTAACTATTATATTTAGATAAAGAAACATATCAGTTGATTAATAAATGCGGGAAAGGAAAAGTCGTCGAGTAGTCATCATTGTATGTCGTTAGCAAACATATTTTGGTAAGTTCCTATTACGATTATTAATTTTATAATGATATAATTTATTACTTGTTTGATAATATGGAATTGGATGATATCATGATCTATTGAAATGTAATGAAAAGAAAAGATTATGGTTTGAAAGATAAGGTTTGAATATGAAAAGATCTCTAACAAATAGGATAAGCCCGTTTGAACTTAGTGAATAGCCATGATACAAATGGCATGTCATTAGGGCGTAGCAGGCATTAGTTTCCGGTGATTTCAGTTGTAGGCACATTGTGCCAGTGTATATTTAGTAGGCATTAGTTGCCGATGATTTCAATAATAAGCACTCTATGCTGGTGTTAATTTAGTAAGTACTATGTACCGGTGATGGATACCCGTACCAATGGCTTGAGGTCCTGCATGTGTTGTAGATTCTCTGAAGCTTGTGTGAACAACATCGTGTATCAGTTAGTTTCCTTATGTTAGTGTGTATGGGCATTACCACTTCCATGTATCCAAAGTTGATTTACTATTGTTCTTCGAGCAAAATAGTTAACTATCAAAAGGAAAATGGAATGAGATGATGTGACACCCTAACCCGTCTCCATCGCAGGATTAAGGTTACGAGATATTACTACAGTTTACGAATTAATGACAACATAAAACCATTCAAATATTAATTTAAATATCAAATATTCAAAACCAATCTTTATTCATAACATATATACGAATAAGGGCCTTAAATCGAGCTTATTAAACTCTAAAATCAGTTTAGAAACAAATAGGGACTAATTTAAAATAAAACAAAAAATATAATAAAAACTGAAAACAGGGGTCACACGGCTGTGTAACAGAGCCCAGACCCTGTGGTTCAAAGACATGGCTGTGTGGCCAACCGTGTGACGGAGCCTAGACTGTGTAATTCAAGGTCACATGATCGTGTTGCTAGGTCGTGTAATAGCCTGATGCCGTGTGGAAAAACCTGCACCTAAAAATCAATAAGACACATGGCTGTGTAGAAGGACCGTGTATGACACGCGGCCGTGTGGCAGACCGTATCACAAGCCATGTGTACCTAAAACTGCATTCAAAATCAAGCAATTTCAAACCAAAACCCTTAGGCCACAAGTTATACCATTTCCATCCCTTAAACCTACCTAAAATACATTGAAACAAGCCAAAATATGCCAAATACCATTCAACCTATGTGCCTAACCAATATGCCCTCGTTGGCACAACAACTCAAACATTAAAACACAATTCATTCAAATACAACTATTTAGCATTTCATACTTATTCAATTATCAAATATACTTCATTTATCATGGCCAAAATCATCAACCTAGGTTTACTAAGTTACCTAAGCATTTTTATCAAATCAACCATTCCAAATCAATCATTCAAAATGCATTTAAAACCAAAAACATACCATTGCAATCACACACCACAACCAACCAAAATGCTAATTGATATTTACATCAATATACACATTTCATACTTCAAATGAAACAAAACATATCCATAATGCTTATAACATATATAAACAACATCCTAATTACATGCCACTTATATTCAGACCAAAATGAACAATTAGTTACCAAGTAAGTCGCCAAATGATGTGATCTCCAAAACCAATCCAATTGACAGCTTGTATCCAACGATCTACAAGGAAGAAAAACCAAAACTAGGTAAGATTGCGAAAGCTTTGTAAGTTTGTAATAAACTTAAACTTAAACTTTAGCTTACCGTAAATGATGTAATTTAAATAATTTACAAGATAATTCAATATCATGGTCATGAGTTCATAAATTACCTATACATAGCACAAGTCTCATAAGGTCTGTGAGTTCAGATACGAAACATGTAACTTTATCATGTTATCAAACATATACATGAAAAAGCACATTTGGTACATAAACCAACCATCGCATATTCATTTAGCATTTCACATCTTCATTTCAAGTATTTATTCCAACTATCCATTTTCACATATCTATATTCATATAAGTATTTCGCATAGGCACTTCATATAACTATTTCATATATCTATTTTCATATAAACATTTCGAATATCCATTTCATATTACCATTTCTATTTACTCATTTTCCACCTGATGAACCATAATGAAATAACGATGGATACATGGGAACAATGCTTACAGAAAGTGTGGCTATAACTGTAAATGCTCACACGAGCTGTGGAATGGGCCTGATCACACTAGCTGTGGGTCAGGATGTTAGGCTACTCAATGCTGCTCATACGACTTGTGGAGAATCTGCAACAAATGCATGACCTCAGCTATCGGTAAGACATCTAAGACCAGCACCTGAACCTGTAATAACCCTAATGACACTTCATTTGTATCCTAAGCATTCACAAGGTTCATACGGGACACATTACATATCCAAATCATTTAACTTTATTTACATTACAAGAACTCATCCATATAGTTTACTGTTTTAGACATAATCATCAATTTATCTAACTCTGCAATTTATTCCAATTCATTATTTTCCATATATATATATGCATCAGTTAATTTCATTCATTACATATTTAATATTTAGTAAATCATCAAAAACAACGATTAAATAATTTAATCAACATATGGACTTACCTAATAAAAAAACGGTTATGAACACAACTCTGCTAACTTTCCTTTCCCATGATTAATGTCTATTGACTTGTTTCTTGATCTAAATATAATAATTTAATTCAATTATCCAATTCAGATAATTTTAAACACTAAAGTTTGACCTTTATCTATATTTTACACTTTTACCCTAAACTTTTACCTTTTATTCAATTTAGTCCCTAAATCCGAAACTTTCAATTCAATCACAATTTAATCCAAAAAAGGCCATCCAAATTTTCTATAATCCCCTTACATTCCATATTTATCATATTTTAAAATATATTTCATGTAACTTTACTATTTTAACAACTTAGTCCTTAAACTTTAAAAGTAACCAAAATCGCTTTACAAAATAGTCATATTTAACCACGAAGCTTATAAATCTATCATTAAAATTCAAAAACATCACAAATTCATCCATGGCATAACTTAAAACATTTTATAGTTTTACAAATTAGTCCTTAGGTTTGCTAGATTAAGCTACAACGATCTTAAAAACATAAAATTTACGAAAAGTCGATTAAGAAAATGCTTACATGCAAGAGAAATAAGTTGGCCGAATGTTTGTTGTTGTTCTTCCTTTAGCAATCGGCTTGAAGATGAAAGAAATGGTGAAATGTATTTCATTTCTTTTTCTTTTACAAATTAAAACATGGTTTTAATTATAATATTATTAAATAATATCAAAACTCAATATATATCAAGCATTATGGGCAAAAATCATACCACTGTATTAATTATGGCTAAATTTCCATTTAAATCCATTAAATTATGTTTTTGCACTCAATTAACCCTTATTAGCTTATAGAGATTAACTTTTGCAAGTTTTACAATTTAGTCCTTTTTACTTAATTAATTATCTAAACATCAAAATTTCTGAACCAAACTTCAATGTACCTAAATAATCACTATTAAATATTTATGGGCTTGGTTTACAAAAATGAGGTCCTGAAACCTCATTTTCCAAAATCACTTGACTTTAGGGACAAACTACTTGAACTTAACAATTCATTCAAATAACAAAAATTATCAAATCAAAATTTATTATAATACTATATTTGATTCGTAAATATTAATATTTACGGATTCACTTGTCGAATTTGTGGCCCCGAAACTACTATTTCTGGCACCACTGAAAAATGGGCTGTTACAACTCACCCCTTTAGAAAATTTCATCCTAAAAAATTTTCACCTGAAAATTGTTTCGATTACTGTGTTCTAAAAGGCTCTTTGATTTTCCAAATAATATTTGTCCCAACTAGCTTGTTCTTACTCCATTCTGATCAGTATAATGAGGTTCTACATTCTTTTCCGTAAAAAGCTTCAAATGATATAATCTAATACATAATTGATAGCTGTTATTATAAATGAATTCAACCAACGGTAAAAATTTTCTAGATTGCCCTTAAACTTGATGATATAACACTGTATTATATCTTCCAGAATCTAAATTACCCAATCTGACTGTCCGTCTGTTTGTGCCATAGCTTCGTGAAATTTCACTCCAGAATGTAGAGGTAAATCTCATATACAAGCAACTCAACTAGCTTTTCAAGTGAGTAATGTAACACCCCAGACCCGATCCAAATGCTACAACCGAATCTGGCGTGCCACGGAGAGGAAAATGTTTTGGAAACCGATTTGTCGACTTGCTCTAGAAAGAAAATCGATGGAAGATTTTACAGAAAATGTCGAAGTATTTTGTATCGTGTAAAACATGCCAAAACTTGGTTTGAAAACTTAGTTGTCACATTGTTACTCCGTATTGTTTACTGAGTCATTGCATATAAAAATAAACAAGTATTTATTTAACCTTTGAAAACAACCAATTCATAGTCTAACCAACGTATGAAATAGAAACTTTAAAATCAACTAAGTAAAAGAACCCAAAATAAAACTTAAGCGGCCTTATTACAGAACTGAAAACCAAAATTTAGGTAAAATAACTAAGTCCGAATAGAAAACTTTGTAAAAAATCAAACGCTGTGCATGGCCACCTTGAGTCCACTTCGGCTCCATATCCACGATCTAAGTCTGATCTGCAAAATGTAACGGAAAGGGGTGAGTCACCTAGACTCAGTGTATAAATCCCCATCCCAACAGAAATTATGCTCTTACACAAATTCATACATTAATATGCAAGCCATGCAACCCATTCAACCTATGTCCCTCCGGGTCTCCCAAATCTACCCCTTGTGGTACCAAACCACTGGTAGTGCCAAACCACTGGTAGTGCCAAACCACTGGTAACCGAAGTTACAAAAATAACATATGTGGTACCAAACCACTGGTGGTGCCAAACCACTGAGACTTAGTCACAATTTTTATAATATGTGGGGCCAACCCACTGTGTGATACCAAATCACTGGTGACAGTCTGATAGATCATACTCCCCCTCCTCTCATCACCCATGGCATATATTTATGCAGTCGATATCGGTATGATCATGCTTAACATACATAATTATGTGTACAGAATATCATGCTCTCATAGATCACAATCAACGCGAGAAAACATAACAACTTACCCGGCGTCCTCGCTTTTACCCACAAGGGTATTTTGGTAACCTTTGCCGTCTTTCTGGCTTTTAATAACACATAACATTAACATATTAAGTATAGAAAGTGTGTAAGAGTTATACACCTGGTTTTCGTACTAACGCTTTCACTGCTTCTACGCTACTGTCACTTGAGACTACCACTATCGGCCTACAATCTGCTTCCGATGTCGGCCCACACCTCGATGGCCAATCGCGCACTCCTGACACAGATCGTTTCTTATATTTCGGCGTTGGGTTTACAGATCCAACCCCTCCTACTACTTGACTGCTATTAGCGTCCATAATAATCCTTGGTCACTAAACCAACCACACCGATGAGATCTAATAAATAAACATAGTGTTTAAAAGAAACCCTTACCTAACTATCGAATCCCGAAAGTTTTTTACGAACACGTCACCTTCCAACCTACAGCCGGCCAAGCCCAAAACATCAAACCAACCGATAACCACAACCCATCTAACACTTTATGCTATTCGGCCAAAAAGAAAAGAATAGGAAAGGGCCATTCGGCCGAACCTACCATCAACCACCTACCTTCGGCTTTTCCACAAATCGGCACAGGGGACTTTAATGAGACAGATTCGAATTCTAGGGGTAGAGAGGGGAAATCGACAAGCCTTAGAACAAACGATTCGGATTAGAACTTGATAAAAAATAAAGAAATCACCGAGAAGAGAAATCCTGAAACTCACCAGATTACAGAAGAGTATTCGACTTATGGTGCACCTTCGGGAAACAGAGATCTCACTTGATGGTTCGGCTATGGAGGAAGAAGATGTGCACAAGGAGTATTTGGCTTTCAAAGGGTTTTCGAGGGGAGGAGAAACACTAGGGAGTTTCGGCTAGAAGAGAAAAAATAAGGCAAGTGGGTGAGAAGAGTTTCGGCTAGAGAGGAAAAAGTGTGGAAGAAAGAACAAAAAGTAAAAGAAAAAAATGATATCCTCCTACTAAATTTGGCACACACACAACCACCCACAGAGTTGGAGTTTTGGCCAACTCTTTGACTCCTGATAGCCTTTATCCCTTATCTCATCCATCTATTATCACCTCCTTTATCTTACCTTTAGAAGAGACCACCATTAGATCAACTCTCTCCTTCCTTTTATCATCTTTTTATTACTTAAAATAAAAAGAATTAAAGCTCCTAAAATGTAGCCCCTATGCCGTCCACCCCCTTCCATTCTCAGTGCCGAAATTTGACCCAACAACCTTGGGCTCCAAGCGGCCGTACTAGGCCCAATTCACCCTCCTAAGTGACGCCACCTTAATGCCCACTTAAAGCACCTCCAATTTTTGGGCCACAAGCCCCAACTGGCTACTAAACATAATAGTTTCAATTAAATTACTACTAACTCTATTTTTAATCAATTTAACCTAGGTTTAAGCCCAAACCTGAGCCCAATCCACACCTCAAAGCCTTTACCCACTAACTTAGCCATGCAACGCACCAAATGCACAGACCCACAAAATCAGGATATTACAGTTCTACCCCCTTAAAATAAATTTCGACCTTGAAATTTACCTGGTCCGAAGAGTTGAGGGTATTGCTGCCGCATAATATCCTCCGGCTCCCATGTCGCTTCCTCCGATCCATGGTTCCGCCATAATACCTTTACCAAAGGAACAGATTTCCTACGCAAAACCTTAACATCCCGATCTAGGATCTGCACTGGTTCCTCCTCAAAAGACAAGTCTGGCCTCACCTCAATCTCCTCCACTGGCACCACATGTGACGGATCTGAGCGATAGCGTCTAAGCATAGAAACATGAAACACATCATGGATTTGACTCAACTCTGGTGGCAACTCAAGCTGGTAAGCTACTGGTCCTACTCGTTTTAACACCCAATAAGGCCCGATAAATCTAGGGCTTAATTTACCTTTCCTACCGAACCTCAAAACCTTCTTCCATGGCAACACCTTCAAGAAAACCTTGTCACCTTCAGCAAACTCTATATCTTTTCGTTTAAGATCGACATAAGACTTCTGCCTGTCCGAAGCTTCCCTCAAACGAGCTCGAATCACCTTCACCTTTCCTTCTGTCTCAGTTACCAACTCTGGACCCAACAACTGCCGCTCTCCTAACTCCGTCCAGCATGTAGGGGTACGACACTTTCGACCATATAACGCTTCGTATGGTGCCATCTGAATACTTGCCTGGTAGCTATTGTTGTACGCGAATTCCGCCAACGGTAAGAATTCTTCCCAACTGCCTTTGAAATCCAAGACACATCCCCTTACCATATCTTCCAAAACTTGAATCACCCTCTCCGACTGTCCATCAGACTGGGGATGGAACGCTGTACTGAAATCCAACCTTGTACCCAATTCCTGATGCAAAGCTTTCCAGAACCTTGACGTAAATCTAGGGTCTCTGTCCGAAATAATCGACACTGGCAACCCGTGCAACCTTACAATTTCTGCTATATATAGCCTCGCTAACTTCTGAAGAGAATACTCCACTCGTACAGGAATGAAATGAGCAGACTTCGTCAGACGGTCCACAATCACCCAAACTGAATCCTTTTTGGTAGGCGTAAGGGGTAGTCCACTCACAAAATCCATTGTAATCCTTTCCCACTTCCATTGCGGAATCTTAATCGGTTGTAACAAACCTGACGGCAACTGATGTTCAGCCTTGACTTGCTGGCATGTTAGACACTTACCCACAAATTTCGCTACCTTACGCTTAAGGCCCGGCCACCAAAACTGCTCCCACAAATCCCGATACATCTTACTACCTCCCGGATGCATAGCATAAGGACTGCTATGTGCCTCCTACAAAATCTTCTGCCTTAATTCCACATCCTTAGGCATACACACCTTTCCTTGAAAACACAACACTCCATTGCTGCTCAAGCTATACCCCTCCAATCCACCATTCTGTTCTTGCAAACATCGAGCACTTAAAACTTCATCTACCAGCTGTTTTTCCTTAACCTCGTCAATCCATGTTGGCTTCACTTGCAATTCCGCTAACAGGCTTCCATCATCATACAGACTAAGGTGGGCAAACATAGCTCTTAAGTCTGCCACCACCTTACGGCTCAAGGCATCTGCTACCACATTAGCCTTTCCCGGGTGGTACTCAATCGAGCAGCTGTAATCCTTTAACAGCTCAATCCACCTTCTCTGCCTCAAATTCAACTCCTTCTACGTGAGAAGGTACTTCAGACTCTTGTGATCCGTATACTACAGACTTCTCTCCATATAAATAATGCCTCCAAAATTTTAGGGCAAAAACCACTGCCGCCAACTCCATATCATGCGTCGGGTAGTTCACTTCGTGAGGTCTTAACTGTCGAGAAGCATACTCTACTACTTTTCCCTCTTGCATCAGCACACATCCCAATCCTGTATGAGACGCATCACAATAAACCTTAAACTCCTTCCTGGCTTCCAGTTGAATCAACACTGGAGCTTCCGTCAAAATCCTCTTTAACTTCTCAAAACTTTCCTGTTGCTTGTCTGACCACACAAACGGAGCCTCTTTCCTTAGCAACTTGGTCAATAGTGCTGCAATAAGAGGAAACCCTTCCACAAACCTTCGGTAATATCCTGCTAAACCCAGAAAACTCCGAATCTCCACCACAGACTTCGGTGGCTTCCAGTCCAATGCAGCCTCAATCTTCCGGGGGTCCACTCTAATTCCTTCAGCTGACACCATATGACCCAAGAAAGTAACTTTCTTTAACCAAAAATCACACTTACTAAACTTGGCGTATAACTTCTTTTCCCTAAGAATCTGTAACACAACTCGTAAATGCGCGTCGTGCTCCTCCTCCGATTTCGAGTATACTAGAATATCATCGATAAATACTACGACGAAACGATCCAAGTACGGCTGGAACACCCGATTCATCATATGCATAAACGCTGCCGGTGTGTTCGTCAACCCGAACGGCATCACAAGGAATTCATAATGCCCGTATCGAGTACGAAAAGCCGTCTTATGGATATCTGCCTCCTTTAACTTAAGTTGGTGATACCCCGACCTCAAATCTATCTTGGAAAAGACCGATGCTCCCTTAAGCTGGTCGAACATGTCATCTATCCTAGGCAAAGGATACTTGTTCTTAATCGTCAATTTATTCAACTGACGGTAGTCTATGCACATTCACATCAACCCGTCCTTCTTCTTAACAAAGAGTACCGGTGCTTCCCACGGAGACACACTTAGCCGGATGAAACCCCGATCCAGTAACTCCTGGATCTGCGCTTTCAACTCCACCAATTCCTTTGGCGCCATCCTATACGGAGCAATAGACACTGGTGCTGTTCTCAGTAAAAGGTCTATATCGAACTCCACTTCGCGATCCGAGGGCAAACCCGGAAGCTCTTCCGGAAAAACATCAACAAACTCTTTCACCGTCCGAACACTTCCTATAGCCGGTTCCTTACCTTCTAAAGCACAAACATAAACTACAAACGCTTCACATCCTTTCCTTACCATCTTTTCCGCCTTCAGCGCGGACACCACATTAGATAGGTAATTCCTTCTCTCCCCTATCATTACCACTTCTTCATCCTCAATCGATTTTAGCACCATGCGCTTAGCTGCACAGTCTAGCTTTGCCTGGTACTTTACCAACCAATCCATTCCTAAGATTAAATCGATCTCCCCGAAGGGTAGTTCCATCAAATCCGCTTGAAATACAACCCCTTGAAGTTCTAGGGGTACTTCCCTATACAGTTTGTCTACCACCACCGAGTGTCCTAGAGGGCTAACTACCGTCATCTTCCTAGCAGAAATCTCATGGGCTAAGTTCAAAGTTTCCACTATACTACTAGCAATATATGAGTGTGTTGATCCAACATCAATTAATGCAGTATAAGGCAACCCAGAAATTAAAAAAGTACCGGTTATAACGTCCGGTGCGTCGCCCTCCTCTCGACATTTGGCTGCATAGACCAACCCAGGCTGTCTAGCCTCAGTACCTCCAGCACCTCGGCCAGGTGCTCCTCGGCCTCGCCCGTTACCATTACCATCTCTAGCTGCACCTCGACCCCTCTGTGGTTGCTGACCATCCCTCCTGAATTGACCACGTCCTTGACCCTCAGCTTGAGTCCTAGCTAACTTCCGCGGACAATCCCTTACCCGGTGCTCCATTGACCCACACTCAAAGCACCCTCTATTACCAGCCCAACACTCTCCCGAATGAGACTTCCCACATCTAGCACACTGGGGTGGCCACTGAGCGGCAGCAGGCATTGTGGCTCGACCCGACCCATCAAATCTAGCCCTTTTCTGAGCACTTCCACCAGACCCTGATGGCCCTAAACTTCTTTTATCCCTGCCTCTATCCTGATTCTGTTTCTCGGTTCGCTTCACCTTCTGAGCTATTTTGGCATTTTCCACGAGAACGGCGAATTCCCTTTCTCGCTGAGGTGCAATCAACACCCGCAGCTCATCTCTTAGGCCGTCCTCGAACCTAACACAGCGCTCATGTTCTGTAGCCACCATACCCCGAGCATACCTACTCAACCTCAAAAATTTAGCCTCGTACTCGGGTACCAACTTATTTCCTTGCACCAAATTCAAGAACGCCCTACGTTGTCCATCAGTATAACCAGCTCCCACATACTTCCTCTGATAGGCCGCCCTAAAGTAATCCCAGGTGACATCATCGGCCACTGCACCATCCCTAACCGTGAGCCACCATTGACACGACTCATCCCGGAGGAGAGACACTATCCCCTTTAACTTTTCCACAGCCGAGAAGTCCAAATCATCCATTATACGTTCGGTCGCCTCTAACCAGTACTCAGCCGTGTTGGGAGCCACTCTAGAAACTCCCCTAAACACCTCTGCTCTGTTAGCCCGGAGTCGCTCAGCCACGGATTTTCGGGCTCCTGCACCCGCGCCTGTCCCGGCAACTCATTCCAAAACTCGCAGTACAGCCTGAGATACTGCATCGTTACCACCAGTCTGATCCTGAAACTCAGCTTCTGCCGCCGGCAGATCCGACATCACATTTTCGGACCCATGGCCAGACCCTGCTGGCTCTGGCAAGGTCATCCTACCCCTACCACGGCCACGCGGCGGACGTCCACGACCTCGTGTACTCATGCTTCTCGTTCGCGTTTGTCTGGTTAAGAATTTTATGGATTAGTAATTCTGTTCACTATTTATCCACGAACAATTTTATGAAAGATAGTTTTAAAAGTGATTCTTTCGAATTCGAATCTATCTAAAGTTTCAGTTTCAGGCTTATCTCCTAGTTCTAAGTACATTCATCACACATACAACATCCACAAACCACACTCAACGTGTAGAGGTATTCTCGTCATTTCACTACCCGGGGGTATTTTCGTAATTCTAACCTCCAGGGGTATTTTCATAATTTTCCAAAATAAAATTTCAAGTAAATTTTCAAAATGAGGGTAATTTGGAAATTTTGTGAAGTAGGGGTATTTAGGTAATTTTGTAATTCAGGGGTAATTTGGTAATTTTACAATCGGGGGTACTTTGGTCATTTTCTTCAAATTCAGGGTAGTTTTTCCAAATCAAGGGGTAATTCGGTAATTTCAAAACTAGGGTTTTTACAAAACAGTGTGGCTGGTCCCTTTCGGGTTTTAATTATCGAATTTAGCCTGTGAATAAGTCCTCTTGGTTAGGGTGAACAGTCACTACGCACCAGGTAGGATTCGAGCGAAGAGGAGGTGAGTCACTAGTACTGCTTAAATACCAAGCTCTCCCTGAATCCAATCCTAGACATGCGCATGACAGTTCCCACACCCTAACTCGGCGACTTACTTACAGGTTTGTTTGATTGGACTTAAATCTTATGTTATTTTATAAGTTGTGTAAGCTAGCCTTAGGGTCCATTAGTACTATCATGCTTAACTACGTCTAAAGCCCACAAAGCCCAACAAATATATCACAATAAAAGTTAGGGTACTTACCTGGGTGGATCGGTGCTGGAGACTCAGGTGCCATGCTTTCCGGGAAAAATAATCATTTCACAACCTTTTAGAACATAGTTTGGGCCTTAAGCCCACAACCGAGCTTTTGAACCTGGCTCTGATACCAAAATGTAACACCCCATACCCGTCCAAACGCTACAACCGAATCTGGCGTGCCACGGAGAGGAAAATGTTTTGGAAACCGATTTGTCGACTTGCTCTAGAAAGAAAACCGATGGAAGATTTTAGAGAAAATGTCGAAGTATTTTGTATCGTGTAAAACATGTCGAAACTTGGTTTGAAAACTTAGTTGTCACATTGTTACTCCGTATTGTTTACTGAGTCATTGCATATAAAAATAAACAAGTATTTATTTAGCCTTTGAAAACAACCAATTCATAGTCTAACCAACGTATTAAATAGAAACTTTAAAATCAACTAAGTAAAAGAACCCAAAATAAAACTTAAGCGGCCTTATTACAGAACTGAAAACCAAAATTTAGGTAAAATAACTAAGTCCGAATAGAAAACTTTGTAATAAATCAAACGCTGTGCATGGCCACTTTGAGTCCACTCCGGCTCCATATCCACGATCTAAGTTTGATCTGCAAAATGTAACGGAAAGGGGTGAGTCACCTAGACTCAGTGTATAAATCCCTATCCCAACAGAAATTATGCTCTTACACAAATTCATACATTAATATGCAAGTCATGCAACCCATTCAACCTATGTCCCTCCAGGTCTCCCAAATCTACCCCTTGTGGTACCAAATCACTGGTGGTGCCAAACCACTAGTAACCGAAGTTACAAAAATAACATGTGGTACCAAACCACTGGTGGTGCCAAACCACTGAGACTTAGTCACAATTTTTATAATATGTGGGGCCAACCCACTGTGTGATACCAAACCACTGGTGACAGTCTGATAGATCATACTCCCCCTCCTCTCATCACCCATGGCATATATTTATGCAGTCGATATCAGTATGATCATGCTTAACATACATAATTATGTGTACAGAATATCATGCTCTCATAGATCACAATTAACGCGAGAAAACATAACAACTTACCCGGCGTCCTCGCTTTTACCCACAAGGGTATTTTGGTAACCTTTGCCGTCTTTCCGGCTTTTAATAACACATAACATTAACATATCAAGTATAGAAAGTGTGTAAGAGTTACACACCTGGTTTTCATACTAACGCTTTCACTGCTTCTACGCTACTGTCACTCGAGACTACCACTATCGGCCTGGGATCTGCTTCCGATGTCGGCCCACACCCCGATGGCCAGTCGCGCACTCCTGACACAGATCGTTTCTTATATTTCGACGTTGGGTTTATAGATCCAACCCCTCCTACTGCTTGACTGCTATTAGTGTCCATAATAATCCTTGGTCACTAAACCAACCACACCGATGAGATCTAATAAATAAACATAGTGTTTAAAAGAAACCCTTACCTAACTATCGAATCTCGAAAGTCTTTTACGAACACGTCACCTTCTAAATCTGTTCTCGTTTAACTAACAAATTCGAATCTTTGTTTGCAACTCACAAATTCTTTGAAGAATTATTAGTTTGACTCCTAATTCTGTAATAATTGAACCGGCATGATTCAAAGTCATCTGAATGAAGCATTACTATAAAAAATGAATTCCTTCCTATATTTAGGTTGAATCAGTACTGGGGTTTTTATCAATGAAGTTTTCAACTGGTCAAACTTTACTGCAGTTAATTGACAAAATAAATTCAACGTGTCTCTGTATAGCTTCATCATCGGTAATGTAATTATCGAGAAGTTCTTAACAAATTATCTATAAGACAGATTTTCAAATGCTGAACATGCTCTAAATTAGTTTTATAATAATTCAGTATATCACCAATAAAGAATAAAAACTAATTTGTCGAAATGTGACTAAAAAGAAACTCGATTCACCAGATCCTCAAATGCTGCAGGGGTATTATTTAATTCGAAAGACACAACTAAAAACTCGTAGTGTCCGTAACGGGTTTTGAACGCTGTTTCGATACATCTACATCTTTGACTCGCAATTGTTAGTAGTCGGATCTGAGGTTAATCTTCAAAAACATTATGGTACCTTTCTGCTATTTGAATAAAACGCCAATACAAGACAATGAATATTTATTATTTAACGTGACTTTATTCAATGATCAATAATCTATACACAAAACATGACCCGCCTTTCTTTTTCACAAACAGAACAGGTGCACCTTAAAGTGACACACTCGGTCAAATAAAACCTTTGTCGATTAATTCTTACAACTCAGCTTTTAATTCTTTTATTTTTTGTTGGATCCATTCTGTACGGAGCAATCGAGATCGGAGCAATCCCTGACACAAATTCTTATCAAATTTCATTTCTGGTTGTCTAAAATCAAATATATAAGTTAAAAAATATGACAACATTTTTGGATAAATTTCTATGCGGATATTGCTGAAATCATATTTGAAACACAATCATACTTAACAGATTCAATATAATTTACTTCACCATTCTGACATCTCAAACCAATTCATTTTTGTTTACAATTCACTATAGTATCAAATATATTCAACCAATTCATCCCCAGAATAACGTTAAAGTCATCAAAAAATAGTAACATCAAATCAACAAGAAAGTCATAACCCTGAATTTTCAGTTGACACTGCTTGTAAACCAGATTGACTATGACACTTTGGCCTAAAGGATTCGTTACTTTAACAACATATTCAGTTGAATTAATCGATAAAGTCTTTTTCGTTACTAACATAGAATATATATATATATATATATATATATAAATGTCTCAAACTAGAGTCAATTAATGCATATAATGTAATATCAATGATAGAAAAGGTACCAGTAATAACATCAAGAGTTAAAGCGTCCTCATATGCACAAGTCGCATAAGCTTTGGTAGGAGCTTGAGCTTTAGATCAAACCATTGTGTCTTTTATTCCGTTCTAGTGACTCTTGTTGTGCCGCAAATTTTTGGTCGTTTGCCTCTCGTAGAAGGAACCATAGGTTTTGCATTTAGTTCTCTATTTAACTTAGTTTGATTCAGGCAGTCTTTCTTGAAATGATTGGAAGATCCACAGATAAAACAAGATCCATATTTCAATCTACATATCCCAGAACGATTCCATCCACAATGACTACTGTAACACCCCTATCCCGTGTCTGTCGCCAGATTAGGGTTAGGAGAGTTATCGAATAGATCGAAAAGCATTTACAGAAATTCATACATTCATTCATCATTCTCAAGCACAACGTCCCTTAAATGAGTCCTCGAGACCATAACCATGCTTATAGATCAGGTCGGGACTAAACTGAAACACATACCAATTTCATAGAAAAATTAAAACTTTTCTAAAATACAGGGGAGACATGCCCGTGGGAGGAGACCGTGTGCCCTCCACGACTTCTAGACACCCCCGTGTGTCCATCCGTGTCTATATACTGACTATACCAACACGGTCATTAGGCATGCCCGTGTGCCATGGTCGTGTGCTAGTAGGCCATATACTGACTTCACCACCATGGCCACCAAGCACGCCCGTGTGCCATGGCCGTGTGTTCTTAGTTAGCTACAGACTTGTACACCACGGCTAGCTGACACCTCCGTGTCGAGGCCGTGTATTACTAAGCTACATCCTGCTATACACCCACGGTTATTAGGCACGCCCGTGTACTACAATCGTGTGACATTATAGGCCATTTACAAGGCCAAATTGCCACCCATAAGGGTCAAACCTACAAGCAACATTTACCATCCCATTTCATTCACATATAACCACCAAAATATACCAAATAGCTATCCAAAACATGCACATTTGACAACTAAAGTAATCACACCAATACATTCAATATAAACATTCAAAACCAATTCCAAACATACCAATTTGCATGACCAAATCTCAATTATGCTCAAGCACCAATCATCTATATACTTACCATCTCATAACCATATCATATATCAACTAATCATACCAAAACAACTTCACATATCATTTTCATTTAAGTATATTACCAACATATAACTAGCCAAATCACATGGCTAAGTTCACATTACAACTTATATCAAAGACTAGCCTATAAATGCCATATCTAGCCATATACTTATTCAAAGTGTACCAAAATGATTTTAGTAGTGTGATGACGATCCGTGACGGTCCCGAGCCTTCAGTAGCTTTGACGACCTATAAAATAGAGGAAAAACACATAAACACAGAGTAAGCTTTCCAAAAGCTTAGTAAGTCATAATACAAATAACTTAGCATAAAGCATATATGCATAAAGTACATTGACACATAACATTTACTTAGCAAACTATCACATATTGCTTTGGTTCATATACTTGGACATAATTGCCACATTCATTCATACAAGAATCATATGTATATATATATATATACAACTCTTTCTTAAACATTCTTGCATCTCATTCTCGTTCTTATATTCAATCATACCTTTCTTCAAATCAAAGTCATATAGGTACTTACCTTTTATACGCACTTAGTGTACATACCAAACGTATCTGAAACGAATATTCATTCTCGTAATTGTTCATAGCTCAGATTTACTCATTGAATAGTTCAGAATCTAATAAGATACTCGGAAACTCAGAATAATTATACAATGCCAACGTCCTAGACGTGGTCTTATATGTAGCCGGATGTCGATGCCAATGTCCCAGACAGGGTCTTACTCGTAATCAGATATCAATGCCACTGTCCCAGATAGGGTCTAAGTCGTAATCAGATGTCGATGCCACTGTCCCAGACAGGGTCTTACTCGAGTCTCAGATCTACGTCAACGTCCCTGATGTGGTCTTACATGATAAAACAGAACAGATACCTTTGTCACGATATAACTAATCCTATCTATTCTTAGGTTCGCACGAGACTTCTCAGACTTAGTCATTATATCGGACTTATCTCAGAATTCATATATATAACTTTTCATAAGTATCCCTAATCAACATTAGTCATATGAACAATTAAAATTTCATACAAGTACGTTTATTTGCATGGTGACTTACCTCAGATTCGGTTTAACGGAATGGAAATGGCTACTCGTTTACTTTCGCTTTCCCGCGATCTAAATCCGTTTTCCTCGGTTCTTGATCTAAACATATTCAAAATTAACCCTTTTATTCACTAATTCATTCAATTCAATCCAAACACATATATTTAGGGCTATTTACAAATTAACCCTCACATTTGCACAGTTTATCAATTTAGTCCATTTTTCTCAAAACATCAAATTCAGAAAATCTACTAATGTTCATGCTTAGCCGAATATACAGATATATCATACAAGCCCACATTTTCCATCACATTAGCAATTTAGTCCACAAAAATAATATTTTCTCAATTTAACCCTATTTAGCTAAATTCATCACAACTTCAAGAACAAAACATGTTCATCTAGCTCAAATCTTTCATTTAACAACTAAACTCATCTCAAAACTCAACATATCATCAATGGAACTTTACACAATCATCATCAATACACAAAATTGAGACATGGGCTTGATAGTAGACAAAGCAACGATTACAAAAACGTAAAAATTATCGAAAACGGATCAAAACTAACCTTGAATTCAAGCTTGAAACCAACCGAACCCTTAAGCTTTTATTCTTTCTTTTTCTTTAAAACATTCGGCCAAAATGGTGATAATAGCAAAGCAACTTTCTTTTGTTTTCTTTTTATTGATATATAATATTATATCTTTTGAATTAATATACTAATTTAACATATATAATAAACTTATGAAAACATATAATATTAATAAACATATATATATATATATATATATATATATATGACCACATTTAAAGCCGTCCACTTCCTATAGTAATGGCTTAATTGCCATTTAAGGCCTTCAACTTTACAAAGCCACAACACTTAGGTACTTTAATAAACAACATACAAGTTTCACATTTAATGCAATTTCATCCTTTTGTCAAATTAAACACACAGACGGACAAATTGGCTTATGAAAATTTAACACATGCTTAAACACTCACCAATGGCACGGAAAATAATATTGAATTATTATATTAACTCGGATTTGTGGTCCCGAAACCACTGTTCCGACTAGGGTATAAACCGGACTGTTACAACTACATTCAAGTCTATTTAAATTTTTTATTTTACCCGCACTAGCTACTAAAGTCATCGGTGGTCTCACGTTACTATGTTTTATTTTATCTCTGTCAAACAACCTTGATGGCACTGAAAATGACTACTTGATTCATTCATTTTCTTCTGTGGGAGAACATGAACTATTGTGGGTGTGTTACGTTTACTGGGGGCACTAGCTTTCGTTTCAGTCTGTTTCTTGTGGTTGTAAACTTTTTCTATTTTCTGAGCTTAATCAGCCAAAACTGTGAACTCTTTAATTTCCATCGCACCAACCAAAAGCTTGAATTTGTAGTTTAAGCCATCTTCAAAATGAATACACATTTCTTCCTCTATAGATAAAATTTCACAGACATATTTATTAAGCTGAACAAACTCACACTGATACATTGCAACTGATCTATTTCCTTGTTTCAACTAAAGAAATTCCTTTTTCTTTTTTATCCAAATATCCTTTTCAAACGTATTTCTTCCGAAACTCAGTTTTGAAGAACTCCCAGTTAACCTTTTCTTTCAATACTATCACAACTAGAGTTGACTACAAAAGAAAAGCCTCTTCTTTTAACAGTGACACCACATTTCAAACAATCTTCGAAAAGACACAACATTTCATCTAGAACTCTCTATGTGTGTTCTAACCAAAACTCGGTTCTATTTGGATCATCACTCATTTAACCATGAAAATTTGCAGCTTCACATTTTTAGACTTTATGAATAGAAATTCTATGAATATTCTATAGTATAGGGCTTTGAGGATGGAGGGTGGGGTGGAGATCGTTGAGCAACAAAATTGACTCTCAAATACATATTAAACATATCACTCATCATATTAAGAATGGAACTGTGAGCTTTTCACTAGGCTCTTGAAATTTAGGCACATTAATAGCAGTCTCTTTATCGATGGCTGGTATATAACTCTATATTTCGTCAGAATCTGTTCGATTGGATTTAGTTGACATCTTTGATCTATAAGAAAATAAGTCAAATTGATAAGGAGTCATCACATTATCACAAGTTATAAAGTGGCATGTATTTCTTGACTCAATACAAGCTATGTTAAGTCCTAGAATCGACTAAATCGTAGCTCTGATACCACTAAATGTAATATCTCTAACCAATCTCCATTGCTAGATTAATGTTACAAGATATTACTACATTTTACGAATCCAATAACAACATAAAACCATTCAAATAATAATTTAAATATTAGATATTCAAAAGCAATCTTTATTCATAACATAGATACAAATACATGTATTAAATCGAGCTTATGGAACTCTAAAATTAATTTGGAAACAAATAGGGACTAATCTGAAAGAAAACAAAAAATATGATAAAAACTAAAAATAGGGGTCACATGGCTGTATGTTAGAGCCTAGATCATGTGGTTCAAAGACATGGCCGTGTGGCCAGCCATGTGATAGAGTCTAAATTGTGTAATTCAAGGTCACATGGCCGTGTCGCCAGGCCGTGTAAGGGCCTGATGCCATGTGGAAAATCTTGTACCTAAAAATCAATAAGACACACGACTGTGTGGGGTGACCATGTGTGACATATGGCTGTGTGGTAGATTGCATCACAAGCCATGTGTACCTAAAAGTGCATTCAAAATCAAACAATTTCAAACCAAAACCCTTAGGCCACAAGTCATACCATTGTCACCCCTTAACCCTACCTAAAATACATCAAAACATGCCAAAATATACCAAATACCATTCAACCTATGTGCCTAACCAATATGCCCTTATTGGTACCACAACTCAAACATTAAAACATAATCTATTCAAATATAATTGCTTAGAATTTCATATTTATTCAATTATCAAATATACTTCATTTATCATAGCCTAAATCATCAAACTAGGTTTACCAAGTTACCTAAGCATTTGTATCAAATCAAACATTCCAAATCAATCATTCAAAATACATTTAAAACCAAAAACATACCATTGCTATCACATACCACAATTAGCCAAAATACTAATTGAGATTTACATCAATATACACATCTCAAACTTCAAATGACACAAAACATATCCATAACGCTTATAACACATATAAACAACATCCTAATTACATGCCACGTATAACTGGAACAAAATGAACAATTAGATACCAAATAAGTCATCGAATAGTGTGATGTTAGGCTAAACAATACTGCTTATACGGCTTGTTTAGAATCCGCAACAACTGCAGGACCTTAGTCACCGGTAGGACATCCAAGACTAGAAATCGAAACTATAATAACCCTAATGACATTTCATTTGTATCCTAAAATTCAAAAGGTTCATACGGGCACATTACATATCCAAATCATTTAACTTTATTCACATTACAAGAACTCATCCATATGGTTTACATTCTTATACATAACCATCAACTTAACTAACTCTGTAATTTATTCCAATTCATTATTTTCCATATATATGCATCAATTAATTTCATTCATTACATATATAATATTTAATAAATCACCAAAAACATCAATTAACTAGTTTAATCAACATACAAACCTACCTAATTAAAACCAGTTACGAACGGAACACCGATGATTACTTTGCTAACTTTCCTTTCTGCAATTAATGTTCAATTGACTCATTTCTTGATCTAAATATAATAATTTAATTCAATTATCCAATTTAGAAAATTTTAAATACTAAAATTTGACCTTTATCAATATTTTACACTTTTATCCTAAACTTTTACCTTTTATTCAATTTAGTCCCTAAATTCGAAACTTTCAATACAATCACAATTTAATTAAAAAAAGACCATCAAAATTTTCTATGATTCCTTTACAGCCCATATTTATCGTATTTTTACAAATATTTCATGTAACTTTACTATTTTAACAACTTAGTCCTTAAACTTTAAAATTAACCAAAATCACTTTAAAAAATAGTCATATTTAACAACCAAGCTTATAAATCTATCATTAAAATTAAAAAAAACCACAAATTCATCCATGGCATATCTCAAAACATTTGACAGTTTCACAAATTAGTCCCTAGCTTAGCTAGATTAAGCTATATCGTTCTCAAAAACATAAAATTTATGAAAAAATGATTAAGAAAATGCTTACATGCAAGAGAAATAAGTTGGCCGAATGTTTTTTTTTCTTCTTCCTTTAGTAATCAGCTTGAAGAAGAAAGAAAAGGTGAAATATCTTTCTTTTCTTTTACTTTTACAAATCAAAACATGTTTTTAATTATAATATTATTAAATAATATTAAAACTCATTATATATCGAGCATTATGGCCGACAAGTGTCTAAACATCAAAATTTCTGAACCAAACTTCAATGTACCTAAATAATCACCATTAAATATTTACGGGCTTGGTTTACAGAAATGAGGTCTCGAAACTTCATGTTCCATAACCACTTGACTTGAACTTAACTATTCATTCGAATAAAAAAAATTATCAAATCAAAATTTATTAGAATACTATATTTGACTCGTAAATATTAAATAATAATATTTATGGACTCACTTTTCAGATTTGTTGCCCCAAAACCACTATTTCTGACACCATTGAAAAATGGGTTATTATTGATGATATGATGGCTTGTATTTTAGTACGTGATTATTTAACATGTTATGTTTTGATGATATGAATCATTTAGGCTTAATAATTTCGGATAGTTGAGTTGATGTTATACGAAAAAGGATTATTAGTTTCATGATATGTATGTTTTTGTAATTAAATTAACAAGTATGTGATGTCTTGTTTTACGAACTTACTAAGCTTTATGTAAGTTTACTTTGTTTGGTTTTCTTCTTTGTAGATTGTCAGACTTTCACTGTCGATTGGAACATCTTTGGAGATCACACTATCCGACAACTCATTAGGTAGCTATTTGCTTATTTTGGCCCAGTTATAAGTGGCATGTAAATAGGGTTTTGGATGTGTAAATTATAAGCATTATGGTCAAGTGTTGTGCATTTTGAAGATTATGGTGTATGTGCTGATGTAAACTCTATTTGGTAACTTGGAATGCTTTGTGCTTGATGAATGGTCAAATTTGTTATGTTAGGTTATGCATTTATGATAAGATATAAGCATTTGATGGTTTGGCTTATGGTTGAACTTTGGTATTTTTTATTTAGAATTTGACGGATGTTTGAATGAATCTATATAGTGGTACATGTTTTTGATTGAATGGTTGTTATATATATTTGATTTGTGGTGCCAATGAGGGTAATTGGTTAGGCACATAGGTTGATTGTGAATTGGTATATTTTGGCATGTTTAGGCACATTTTGAATAGGTTTGAATTGTTGGTTATTACATAGCTTGGAGCCTAAGCATTTGAATGTGAAATAACTTGTTTTTGAAGGTAGTTTTGGGCATACATGGCCTATGACACGGTCTTGTGCCCTACACTATTGTATGACACGACCATGTGCCCCACACGGTTGTATGACATGACCATGTGGTTCTTTTGATTTTGGTGCAGGTTTGGCCACATGGTTATAGTTTGTTACACGACTTAAGGACAGGGTCGAGTGACCTTGGAATACACGGCCTCAAAGAGTTACGCGACCGTGTGACCCTGAGTTACAGGGGCACAAATTGTTATATGGGTTGGCTACACGACCATGTTGAGGAGCCACACGGGTTGGGCCCTGTCACACGGCCGTGTGACCATTGTTTACACTTTTTTCTCAAAATTTTGTATAAGTTTCAATTTAATCTAGAATTGATCTTGGTTTGTTTTAAATGTTCAACGAGCTCAATTTAGGCCCCAAATTGATTGAATGGCATGAAAATGATTGGTAATGAGTTATTTGATTTTTTTTATTAAAATTATGAAAGATGTTCAAGGTTTGTTGTCGTAACACCTTATAGCTTGGGTTGGGCGACTAGACCGAGTCTAGGGTGTTACAGTTTTGAACGATACAATTTGGTTGTTGTTGACTCGGTTCGCTCTTGGAGGAAAAGCTCGAAAATGGTTTGGTATGCTACCTCCAAACATTATCGCTTTATGGGCAGAATTCCTCCAATTATTCTTGAATCAGAATATTTCTATGACCACTATGCTTGCCGCTTATGAGGGATTGTTCGAATTCAAACAAGGGAGTGTGGTTCAATTGCAATACTTCTATTCTGGACTGGATGAAGATAGTAAGAAACAATTTGATGTCATCTTTAGGGGTAGGATCTGGATTAAAACAGCATGGGAAATCATTGTTTTTCTTGAGAATGTTAGTAGTAATTATTCTTCCTAAGGGTGCGACCCTTCCTTTTAATTATGGGATCTCCAACAAAAGTTCGGGGGGAAACTATTGGTTAGAGCATAGGGTATGTTAATAGGCTTTCAACACCAATGGTAACTATTTTTATAGAAAAAATGCTGTTTGAATATTCTGAAGAGTGTGAAGTAGAATGGTTTTTGGATGCCGACAGCATGAAGTCTATGAAATCTGGATCACGGCTGCACATAGGGAGTTCATGCCTCGAAAAGGGGATGAACCCTTCCCTGATGACGATGTTTGGGAATCTCAAGATGACATGGAGGTTCTGTTTGAAAAAAAATCTTGGTTTGAAAACAATTTTCTTGCACAACAAAAAATAAAAAATTTCAAAATCAACCCGATTTGTGATATTTATAGCAATAAACCTTAACCAAATTCATATATGTGTTTTCGACTTAGCAGATATTCATTGTTCCCGACTTTCAAGCAAACAATCTTATTTGCTATTTTTTTACCACGAATTGCATCGAGTGTGGGCTCGAATCAATTGAAACGAAACAAAGAACTAGAAGAAGTTCTCTATTTTATTTGGGGTGAAAACAAAAAATTCTCTCTTCTGAAAAAAAATTGGTAAAATTGTTATTCTGGAAAAATATATTTGATAGTTAAGAATAAATTCTCTCTATTTTTTGATAGAGTAACAATCTCTTAAAGTTTTCTTAATAGCTTTACCGATGCCATCTATTTATAGGAAGAGAAGGTAGAACCCTTGTTGAGTTGTAGTGATTTCTTTCAGATTGAAAATCAACTTCTTACTTAGAGTAGGAGTGGGGTGGATGACACACCCTAGTATTCCTACTAGGATTGCCACCCCCTTCATGTTATATGAGGAGTTTTGGGCCTCTCACATTGAGCCCAATTACGAGTATTTCCTGAGCCTTTTGACCCAGTACTCTGTAATCTAATCCAACCCGATTCGATTTTTCTATTTCCCAAAATAAACTTTAATATTTTATATTAAACAATTTTCTCATCCCTATTTTACTCTAGTAAATTTTTTCGGTTTTACCCCTGATAAATTTTTAACAATTTTACCCTCGATAAAATGTTGAGAAAATATGTTCAATATTTCATAACTCAAAGTGTTCATTATGACTGAATGATTTATTTTCATTTTTGGGCTTCAAAACAGATAAAAAACAGAAACTCATTTTTTTGATCATTTTCAAGTAATCTATATAAAACTGCAAATGAATCATTTCCAATTCCATTCCATGTCCATTTTTGGAAACTTATATTCATTTATAAATGATTCCATTTTTCTATTTCAGAAAAAAACCAGAATCATTCCTGAATGTTTCTCATTCTTCTTTTCCTATTCATTCTATTCATTTCTATTCAAACTCGCAATTCATTTTTGGTTAGCGAAGGGATGGATTAGACACTTGTGATTAGGGCTCAAATTATTTATAATTAATTTTTGGCTTTCGCCCATTAATTATAAACTCATTTAGTCACGAAGTCATTCCACTATAGTATTGTGATTGAGCTTTCCCCAATGATATACCATTATGAAAGCAAGTACTCAGTGCTCGTCTAATGACCATGCCATAAGTGTGTTACCCTCATTGGATATCCTTGATCTCTTTGGGATAAAATTCGTTCTCCAAATATGATCCTATTTTATCTCATGGTAAGCATTACATCTTCCTTCATGAAAAGTCAATTACTATTGAATAATAATTAAGTCATACATCACAAAGATGAAAGACCCATGGCCATGTTTACATTTCATCAACCATGTAATGCCAATGAGAGAATATCATTTACCCATGTCTCGGGCAATGAATTCCACTGTTGTGAATGACGCTACATACTGCAAAAATCGAACACCTAATGCATCGGCTTTCGGTTCCTTATTTATTCGAACTAAGGCTTCTACTTACATCAAAGTGTAAGAGTCACGCATACATAGTTCACCATCCACTTTGGATTTAGATAAGCTACACTATGAACATCGCAAGCTAATAGATCCATAAACAGATTCATGAGCTATTTTACTTGGGTCCAGTCCGATGTATTTTTAGTCCACTTAGTCACTGTAACACCCTTAAGCCGTCTCCATCATCGGATTAGGGTTATGGGATATTACGACAGCTAACAAGTCAACTAGTATCACAAAACAATTCAAATATAAAATCATTATTCATAGCATATGTACAAAAATGAAACTTAAATCGAGTTTATGGTACCCCAAAAATTATTTTGGAAACAAGTAATCTGAAACAAAACAAAAAAATGTGATAAAAACTAAAAATAGGGGTTGTAGGACCGTGTAACAAAGATTAGGCCGTGTGGCTAAAAATATAGCCGTATGGGCAAACTGTGTAACAAACTATGCCCGTTTAACTTAGGGTCACACAATCGTGTCACTAGGCCGTGTAACTATCTGCGACAGTATAGACTTGGGTTACACGGCTGTGTTCCTAAGCTGTGTAACAAATTGTGACTGTGTGGACAAACCTGCACCAAAATCAAAAGGACCACACGACAATATCAAACAAATTTGTGGGATACATGGTCGTGTGGCAGACCATGTGTGTCCCAAATTTCTTCAAACTAAAGCCATTTCACCTACAATTTCTTAGACACCAAGCCAAGCATATACCATTTTCTAAATCTATTCAAAATGTACCAAAACATGTCAAAATATATCAATTCACATACAACCTATGTAACAACCCAATTTTGGGGCTAGTTGGAACAGTGGTCTCAGGACCACTAATCCGAGGTTGAAGAAAATTATTTTAGTGTTATTTTATTTGTTATGGCATTAATATATGGCTATATAAAAATTTTGGTGCTTTAATTTTAGCGATTGTATGTTTAATTGTGAAAAAAGACTAAATCGCATAAAGTGCGAAAGTTTCAAATTTCAAGCTAGAGGTGTCTAATAGTTAAAGGATGTCAAAATGGAGGTCTTTAAAGTGAAATTAGGCCAATAGATGAGTGTTGGCCAGCCATATAGCTTAGGGAGACAAGAGCATTTAATTTTTGGTCAAATTTAGGTGAAATTAGATGACAAAAGATGAATAAAATAAGGTAAAAAGAAAAGCTATCATCTTTCACTATTCACTCTTCTTCTTCCACCGAAAATTGAAGGGAAAATAGAGGTTTTTGGGGTTCAAACTTTCAGCTAAGCTATCTCCTTGCAAGTAAGTCATTTTGATGATTATTTTTGATGATTTTTGTACTTTTGGAGTCCCCAAAGCTTAAGCTAGCTAATGGGGGGACTAATTTGTTAAATGGTTGAAAGTTTAGGGACTTGCCATAGGAGAGTTTATGTTGTTAGTTGAGTTTTTATTGGAAAAAAATGAATGTTAGTGAGATGAGGAACAACTTTTGTGAAATGTGTTAGCATGAAAACACCTAAATGGGACTTGAATGCAAAGGTTGAAAATGTGTAATAAATGCATGAATAAATTGGTATTATGAGTAGTTGTAAGTGTAATAAATGTTCAGATAGGCTTGGTTAATGAGAAAATGTGATGAAAAATGGTTTACGAGCCTAGAGGCAAAATCGTAATTCTGCCATAGTAAAGGGCAAAATGGTAATTTTTGCCTAAGTAGAGATTATGACGTTTTATGATCATAAAATGATTAAATGAATAAAATTTTGTTGTTATAGATCAAGAAGAGCGCGAAATTAACCTTGACCGAGGAAAAGGCAAGGTTACGAATTAAACCGCAAATTAACGCATTTGGCACCAAGGTAAGTTTATGTGTAAATGGTGCATCTTAAATACATATGTTGTTGTTTATTGGTGCATTGTATGTTTGAGAGCACTTATGATTTAAATAAATTGGATTGGGTAGAAAATGAATAAATTCCGTATGAATGTTGAAATAGATATGTAGATGCGGAATATTATCCGTAGTAAGTAATGGTAGGCTATGTGCGATACCACCTTATCACTTATTCACAATGGGCTGTGTGCGATACCATCGTTATTATTTAGTGGGCTAAGTACGATACCACCGTAAATATTCTTGTGGGTGGGCTATGTGCGATACCACTCTGTTAATAATAAATGGTGGGCTAAGTGCGATACCACCGAGTGTTTAATTTTAGCAGTCCAGTTTGTACCCTAGTCGGAACAGTGGTTTCAGGACCATAAATCTGAGTCCGTATAATATTTTAATATTATTTTCTGTGTCCTTGATAAGTGATTAAGTATGTGGTAAAGTTTCGTATGCTAATTTGTCAGTCTATGTGTTAAATTTGACAAAAGGATTGAATTGCATTAAATGTGAAAGTTGTATGTTATATGTTAAAGTGCTTATATGTTGTGGCTTTTAAAAGAGGAGGCCTTAAGAGGCAATTAGACCACTATTAAGTTAGTGGATGCATAAAGGTCATAAATGCCAATAATGTTTATAAGTTTCTTATGTTTAATAAAGGGTTAATTAGGTAATTAGATTAATATTATGTTTATAACAAAACAAATATGAAATGGACATGAATGCATTCATCTTTCCACCGAAAAAACAAAGAAAAGAAAGGGGTTTGAAGCTTTCAAATATTCGGCTCTTTGCCTTATTGATTGAGGTATGATTTTGATTTTGATTTTGATGATTTTTATGTTTTTGAGACTGTTGCTTTGTCTACTATCAAGCCCATGTCCCAATTTTATGAATTGATGATGTTCATGATATGTACCATTGATGAAATGTTGAGCTTTGTGATGAGCTTAGTTGTTAAATGAAAGATTTGTGCTAGATGAACATGTTTTGTTCTTGAATTTTTGATGATTTTAGCTAATTAGGGCTAAATTGAGAAAATAGTAACTTGAGGGACTAAATTGAAAACTTGATGGAAAATATGGGCTTGTATGAGATGTATGAACATTCGGCTAAGCATGAGTATGTGATGATTTTGTGAATTTGATGTTTTGAGAAAAATGGACTAAATTGATAAATTGCGCAAATGTGATGGTTAAATTGCAAATAGCCCTAAATGTGCATCATTGGATTGAAATGAATGTGTTAGTGAATAAAAGAGTTAATTCTTAATATGTATAGATCAAGAGCCGAAGAAATCGAACTTAGATCGTGGGAAAGCGAAAGTAACCGATAGCCGTTTCCGTTAAACTGAACTCGAGTTAAGTCATATTGCAAATAAATGTAATTGTATTGAATTAAGCATATTCATATGACTATCGTTGATAATGAATTCTTATGAGATGCTATGTAAATGAATTCCGAGACAAGGTCGATATAGTGATAGGTCCGAGAAGTCTCGACGAACCTAGGAATATATAGGATTAGCTATGTCATGACATAGGTATCTGTTCTGTTTTATCATGTAAGACCACGTCTGGGACGTTGGCGTTGACTTGAGACTACGTGTAAGACCACGTCTGGGACGTCGGCATCGATATTATCTTTACGTGTAAGACCCTGTCTAGGACAGTGGCATCAATATCTGAGTACATGTAAGACCTCGTCTGGGACGTTGGCATTGTACGATCATTACGAGCTTTCTGAGTATCCTATTAGGTTCCTAATGGTTCAACGGGCAAGTCTGTGATACGAATGGCTATGAGAATTATAAATCCATTTCAGGTACGTTGACTTATACACAAAGTGTATATACAAGGCAAGTATCTATATGGTCTTACTATGATGAATATGTATATGGGAATAATAATATGATATGTGATAGTATGCATGGAAGAACTATGTGTTTATAAGATTTTTGAATTGATGAATGTGGCATAACGTGGCCAAGTACATGAACCAAAGCATACATGTAATAAATTTGCTATGGAAGTTAATTGTGCTATTGTTCTTATATGCCTATATGTATTTCATGTTAAGTTTATTTGTATATGACTTACTAAACTTTTGGAAAGCTTACTCTGTGTGTGTTTTCTCTGTTTTATAGATCGTCAAAGCTACTGAAGGCTCGGGGACCGTCGAGGATCATCATCACACTACTCAACTTATTTTTGGTACATTTTGGAAATGTATATAGCTAGATATGGCATGTATAGGCTAGTGATTTGGATAAGTATGAGATGTGAATGATCGCTGCAAATTAGAGCTTTAAATATTTATAAAAGAATGATCAAACCTGGAGACTAACTCTGACAACGATATTAAGGCAAGTGTACCTATTGAACAGTAGTATAGCTTAGGCAAGACCGGTTATCGAACCTAAAGAAACTAAAAGTACTAATACTCACTTTCTTTTTATTATTTAGTCTTAAAGTTAGCGTGAAGATTACTTTAAACTAAAGTGACGACAACTAAACTAAGGACACAAAGACAAGAAGACAAATTGGAAAATAACTTTGAAGAAAAACTCAGTTGATTTCGACAATACCTTCGGGAAGAATCCACTTAGACTTCACTTATTATCTAACCCTAAATTATATGATTTCTTTTACTTAGCTCGATCCGTGAGACTCCCTAACCTATATTAAACCCTCTCTCGAGGCGAATAACGTCTAACCCTAGGTTAATTAGTGGAACTCTTGTTCGCTTATAATAACCCCCTAGGATAGCAGTAAATCGATCAATGGACTCTCATATTAGGTTTCACCCTAATCTGGCAAAATCTCGTAACCCTATCTCTAGGCGTTTGATCAACTCCGCTTAATTATGTTAGATCTCCTCTTAGGCAAGGTCTATTCCTCCTCCACCTAAACACATTAGATTTGGATTAAGCAACATAATTAAGAATGAACTAAGTAATTTATCATACAACTTAAAAATCAAATAACAAAATCCATCTAGGTTTCATCCCCTTCAGGTATCTGAGAGGTTTAGTTCATAACGAATAAGCAAAACATCGCAAGAGAAAAGATAAAACAAAACATAAGAAAACCCTAAAACCCCCTGAAGGAATTGAAGGAGAATTCTGCCGTCTTGAGTATAACTCCAGCTTCTTGGGATGGTTCAACTGGCTATCCTCGTATTATTCCCTAACTTTGACCTTCTCGGCTTGCTCCTTGGCCTAGCTTTCGCTCTCCCTCAAAGGTGGTACTTGGGGGATATTTATAGGCTCTTGGATTGCGATTCTTTCTCCCTAAGTATCCTTTTCTGACTTAAATTGCTCTTTCTAGTGACAGAGGGACGGCCATGGCACACGCCCGTGTGGATCGAGACCTGACCGTGTTCGGATTTCTCTTGAGGAACGACCGTGTGTGACGGAGTTGAGGCCGTGCTCTAGGTGTTTGTCGAGGCACGGTCGTGTGTGCTTTGGGCCAGGCTATGTCAATTTCATGCTAAGGCCTATTTACTTCGTTTTAGGCCCGTTTTATGTTCTTTTTATCCTTGGGTGCTTTCCTGGGTATAAGACATGAAAAGAAAGGATTAAAAGCACCTTTTTATATAAAACAAGGAGTAAATCATCTAAAAGCATATTATATGTAGGATTAAAATATGTTACTTTTACAGTTTATCAAATACCCCCACACTTAAGCTTTTGCTTGTCCTCAAGCAAAATTCTCAACTCACAATTAAAACGAACTTTCCATGTTCTATGATTCTTATCAACAGTGTCTTATCCTAATTCATAGAGAACTCATACATGGATAATTTGATTCAAAGCGTCCTGAAGATTCAAACGAGATAAGTCATAATTTTGTACCTCGAAACATATGTGTCTTCCCTCTTTTAAATAACTACCTTTTTAATTCAAAATTGACAAGGATTGATATCCTCACTTAGGATTCACTCAAATCACTCTAAAGTGTTTAAGGTTCAGAAAAAGATCGCTCATAAGTCGAACCTGAAAAGTTAATCCCATAGGCTTGCCTAAAAATCAAATCTCCATCACTATAATATGAGATGTCAAACAGATCAAAAAGGTCTTTGTTAGGGTTGTAACGGGGCTGGGGTAAAAGGTGTGGTCATAGGCTGAAATTAGAGGGTTAGGATCGAGATTGAATTTGACAGGTTCCAACCTAAAATTTTTCCAAAACTTCATTGACTGAAAAGTAATAATTCTACTAATATGAGCTTTTTCTTTTTGAAAACAAACTTTGATTGTGTAAGCTCTCTTTTCACACTACTAATATTGAATACTTTGAGTTTCTTTTTTAAGAACAAACTAATGATACCTGATAAATTTAACTATCAGAATAATAAACTTCGGTAACTGATCAAATCTCGATTATGGGGTAGTCAAAAGAAAGGGTGATAACAAATACAAGGGTTTTGGGTTAATATTAGTAGGTAAATTAATAAAAGGGTTTGTTAGGATCAACGGGGTTCACTAGGGGCTAATTGTAAAGGTGGGCTATTTAGTGGACTTAGTGGGGTAAGACCTAGGTGCCTTTATCATCTCTGTATATCAAATCATAACTGTGGTCTCGACATGTAAAAACGAGGCAAGTTCTGGAATAACAGTTCATGGTTGACACACTCATAATCAAAAAATGAGCACGAAAAAGAATGTATGCTCTGTAAGGTTCAAATACTCACAAAAACTATGGGTGTTTTGACATCATCCTTATGAATTTTAAATTTCAAGGTAGTATTTAAATTTAGGTCAACAGCCTAGCAAAAATTTTAATTCCTGAAAAACAGACTTATCATGCTTGATTCTCTAGTATTCTTTAAATTAAACATCAATGTATAATTAACTATGACTTATTCTAAAACATGTCAATAATCATCACAAATCATCAGAAATTTCATCCTAATTAGTAATATGAGAACTTGCATAAAAACAAGACTAAATCAGGGATTTGAGAATAATGAAAAATTTTTGGCACTTTTATTCCACTTTTACCCTCAGGGATTTGAGAATAATGCAAAAAGTTAGGTCTTTTACCCCCCACACTTAATATGTACATTATCCTCAATGTACAAAGATAGATAATGCATTTATATTCAAAATCAAAAGGGAGGGGATAGAATACTCCCTGAGGTGTGGGCTGTTTCCTTGGAGGAGGGCAGGGGTCGTGGAGGTTATGGTGGAGGGTGTGGCAAATACAACGAAGGCGTAGGTATGGTGGTGGTGCTGGTTCCCGAGCTCTACGCTAGATGAAAAAATTGGGGAACTCATGAAGGATTAGCCAGGGGTTATTGAAACATAATATAAATAAACTAAAGATGAAATTAAAGAAAAGCAAGCTAAAGTGAAGGAGACTAAGAAGAAAACTGAAATGACAAGAAAATACTAATGGATTATGAAGTCCTTATTAAAGGATGGTTCGCAAGGTGGGAATCAATGCTAAGATTGGGGATATGGTGGCTGTGGTGAGAGTAGTGAGGTTATCGTGGTGGTTGGCATGATTCCCTAGCAGCCTGGCAAACCTAACATTAAAAGACTAAAAGAAAATTAAATAAAAAGAGCTGTAGAGAAGCTTAGATGAGGAAAATAAAAGAGAAGAGCAGGAAATTGAAGCAAGAGAGAAATAAAATAAAAACTAATTGGTCTCAAAGACCCTTGGCTTGGTGTTGAGACGAAGCTGCCGGCATGAACTCATGTTGATCGTTCTTTGTTAAGGAGTCTATGCGTAGCTTCTTCCGCTTCTTCGGCATGGTGTTGATTTGCTTAAGGATCTAGGGACTTGAAGAGTCTGAGATGGAGGAGAGTGAAAAGGAGAGAAAATAAAGAAGAAATTAGATGGAGGGAAAGGGGAGAGGTGAAGGGTTTAAATAGAATTTCAAATTTTGTGTCCCCCCACGGTCGTGGTCATAGGGTGTGTCGATTTACACAGCCACCTCACACGGCCGTGTTATAGAGGGTGTTGTCACCCTATGCCCGTGCTTGATTCTCCCATGCCCGTGCTTGTGAAGCCTTTCTTTTGGCACGGTCGTTCTACATGGGCGTGTCTCCTCCGTGTTCGATAAGTCAGTAGCTTCACACAGTTGCCAGCACGGGCGTGTTCTGTCCGTAGTGTGCAAGTCAGTAGCTTCACACGGTTTCAGGCACGGCCGTGCCCTATCTGTCGGTGCCTGTGGGGAGGGTTGTTGGATCTGTGACGTTGGGGGGTGGTTGGGCTGACTGCACGGCCTCTGCCCTGTCAGTGTGGCGGTGTAGGTGGTCCGCACGGCCATGGACACGGTCGTGTGTAAGGCCGTGTGGCCTGGAAAACCTGCATTTTTGGTTAGTTTAAATAAAAGAAAAGGGAAAAGACAATTGAAAACAAATGTAAAAAGAAATATTGTTAGTATTCGGGTTGCCTCCCAAGAAGCGCTTGTTTATAGTCTTAAGCTGGACTTTTCCTTGTTATTTGGAAATTTTAGGGAGGTTTAAAGGTTTGAATATCTTCCCTCATACTTACGGTTTTATTCTCTTGACAAAGTTGAAGTCGAGAAGCGTTTACTTTGAAAGTGCCGAATATTGGATTGCTTACCTCGATTATGTCGTTTGGGAAGATATCATGTACCTTGAGAAGGATTTTTCCCATTGCCTTCAGGTCTGTGGTAGTGATTTGGGGATCGGTTTTGTCTAACAGTACTTGGTCTCCTATTTTGAAGTGATTCGATGTCCGCATGAGCTTTTCTTGTGGTTCCTCGGGTTTTATTTCGTGTGAGTCTAGCTCTCCTTTGATCTCTGTCTTCTGCTTCTCTAAATTGTCGACCCTAATGCTTTGTTCCTCGTGTAACTCTACTTTGTCGATATGAGCCAACTTAGGGTTTAGGCTTTGTGCTGTTTCCTGTGATGAAGATTAAATAATATGATTATCAACTAAAATGGCTTTCTTACCTTCATCGACTGTTGTCCTGGCCGAGTCGAGAGCTTGAAGATTGATCGATTCATCTCCTACATGAAGTATGAGCTCACCTGTAGCAACATCAATTTTAGTCCTGGCAGTTGCTAGGAATGGTCTTCCTAATATTAAGGGGATTGAATTATCCTCATCCTTGTCTAAGACAACAAAGTCTACTGGGAAAACAAATTTATGGGCCTATGCATTTAGTGTGGAGATATGTTTAATTTGTTAATTTAAGTAATAAGGGTCTAAATTTGGGCTTAGAATTAGGGAAAGCCCAGATTAAATTATTTTAAGGTGGCATCATTAACAATTAAAAAGGAACAAGTTTTGGGTCGCAAGGAGCCCATGTTTTTAGGCTAATTTCGACACTTTAAATGAAGATAGGGTGACGCCACACACAAGGAATTAGGGGCCCAAATATTAAGTTTAATGAGGCCCAAATCTTTTAATTTAAGTGAGTTAAATTTCGGCACTAGGGTTAGTAGAGGTGGATGGCTACAAGGCTCAAAAATAGGAGAAATTATGTGGATTTTATAAGTGATAATATCATAGATAAAAAGGAGAAAAGTTAAGAGCTTATCTTCAAGGGAAGTGTTGGCCGAAAATCCACCACCTAGAGGAGTGTAAAATTCGGCTACTGCATGGCACAGAGGGTGTCGAATTTCTCCTCTCTTTTAGCTTGAATTTTAAGGGCGTTTTTAGTTTTTAGCAGTAGGTGCCGAAATATCTATAAATAGGAGGGCTAGCTCCTTGATTCTGACACTGAAAACCCTAAATTCCTCTCCCATTGTACCGAAATTTCCTAGCCTCTCCCTTTCCAATTTCTTTTCTCCAATTTCTTCAAAAGCCGAAACTCTTCTCCACTTTTTCCTTCTTGTGCCGATTTCTCTAAAAAGCCGAAGCATCCATAGTCTTTTCTTTTATTCATCCTATTTGAGAATTAGTTCTATACTTCCGGCATTTAAATCTTCCATTGGCATTGTCGAATCCTCTCTCTAGTGCTAGCGGAATCTCCTATGCTAAGGTAAGTGTCGATTTTTGATTAGTTCTCATGATCTATTCCCGGTTTTTGAAAGGCAAAAGCCGAAAGCTAATAGTTTAATGGTTTTATGATGGGCGAAAATTCGGGATTTGAAGGAAGCTTGGTCAATTAGATTTAAAAGCTGAAAATAGCTAGTCTCCACTTTCGGGATTTTTAAGGTAAGTAGATTTTCCTAGATTTCTATTAGATTTCATCATTATATACAAGATCTTAATGTTATAATGAGGATTAACGATTAAATATTGTGATAGTAGTTCTGATAAGGACTTGTGATGGAATTAAATATGGATCAGGCAAAGAAGAAAATCCCTAAGTTTAAGAAAAGAGCAGTATCTGCCATTCGAGATTGGCCACTTGGTTGTGGACCGGCTTCTAAAGGCAGATAGCAGTAGTGTCGACTAAGGATAGCGCCGACATAGAAAGCATCATTTTATCGGTAACCAGGTGTGTAGATCTCTAACACACTACTAATAAACCTGTATGAGTGTTTATTTATATATGTTATGGGCCAAAAAGCCGGAAGAGGCTGTATAGACAGTCGAATGGAACCCTAAATGGGTCAGGCAAGGATGCCAGGTACGTAAACATAGATCTCCCTATGTGTATCGAAATATATGTAAGTCTACTTGATGTTCTATTTATGTATGTATGCATGGGGTGGAAATTATGATATTGAAGGGGAAGTGCATGATAGGTCACTTGGTGATCGGTGGTAGAAATCCCACAAAATTTAAATGTAAGGTCACATAGTGATCGGTGGCTATGCCACATTTAATGATTCCTAATTAATAGGAATAGGCAGTACGACTGTCGTTTTGGTGTGTAGCGGATGGAGGGTTGATTGTAGAAATCCCCAAGGTGTGATGGTTGGTACGGGTTGGTGTGTAGAGGATGGAAACCTAGGATGGGTTGGGTTATTATGCATTATTTATTGTTTATCATGTGATTATGATTGATACCTTTATGTATGGGCCAGGGCCCATAATGTGTTTGTGGGCTCAGGTCATTGTGTGTTTTGAGATTTATACACTGAGTCTTGGTGACTCACGCTTTCCTTTTCTCTACTCTTCCAGATGAACAGTAGATGGTGGACACGGGAGCCAGGACGAACTCGAGGGGCCATCAAGCTTTATTTCTACAAATTATTATTTTGAGATTTCTTTAAAGTTTTATTTTATTTTATTTTTACTTTGGAATTATCAATGTAATAAGGCCCCATTGTTTTTATTCAACTTAGGAGTTTTCTATGTTATGCAACTTACGAATATACCACAAGGTTTTATTTACATTTAGTAATAAAAATACAAAGAGGTTTATTTTCAAAAAGTCTCTCCTTTATTCAAGTTTAATTACTTTAACTTGTGTTTTCAAAATGCGATAAAGTGTTATATGTTCGATAACATGCCGGATCTGGTCGAAACGCATGGGCCGGGTTTGGGTTGTTACAAAATCAAACAACTGAAAATGCCTCTTAGGAAGAGCAAGAAGGCTATAGTTCTAGAAACAATGGGTGTTTTGAACCTTGTGAGATTTCATCATTTAAATGTCGAGAAATATTTTCTTGAGTCATAGGGGGGACCTCCCTTACAGGTGCGAGGGTTGGAACCCTCCATTGTCCATTGCAAATAAATATGGGATTTAGTCCGATACCATCGTTGGGAGCGATTTTGTATCACTCCTAAAAACAACGCAGTTATTCACATAATCCATGAATTTTGCACTTCTCTTAAACACCAGATTATTCGAGATGGAATAGGGTAGACATGAATGATGTCACAGTTTGAGGTGTAGAAGTCCCTTTAACCCCAGTGCAATATGAGAATGATCGAACCTGGAAACTAACTCTGACAACGATTCAAGGCAAGTGCACTTATCGAACAGTAGTATAGCTTAGGCAAGACCGGATTGTCGAACCCAAAGGAACTAAAAGTACTAGTACTAACTTTCTTTTTACTATCTAGCCTAAAATAAAGTGAAGTTGCTGTTTAATCTAAATCTAACTAACTACTAAGCTAAAAACGCAAAGACAAAAAGAACGTATTGGGGAAATACTGTTGGAAAAAACTCAGTTGATTCAGACGATACCCTTAGGAAGAATCCACCTAGATTTCACTTGTTATCTAACACTGAACCAGACGATTTATTCACTTGACTTGATCCGTAAGATTCCCTAATTTATATTAAATCCTCTCTCAAGGTGAATAACGTCTAACCCTATGTTGATTAATTGAAATCTCTTTCTAATTAAAACCCCTAGAATCGCATTAACTCGATCTATCAACTCCCATATTAGGTTTCACCCTAATCCGGCAAAATCCCGTCACCCTATCTCTAGGCGCGCGATCAACTCCACTTAATTATGCTAGATCTACTCTTAAGTAGGGACTTTTGCTCAACCACCTAAGCACATCCAACTTGAATCAATATCCTGGAAATATTAACACAAAAATTAAGCACACATAATTAAGAACAAATCAAGTATTTATCATATAGTTCAGAAAATAATAACAAGATCTGTCTTAGGTTTCATCCCCTTCAGGTACCTGAAGGGTTTAGTTCATAACAAATAAAGAAAACATCTCAGAAGAAAAGATAAAACAAAACATAAGAAATCCCTAAAACCCCTGAAGGAATTAAAGGAGAGATCCGCCGTCTTGAGTAGAATTCCGGCTTCTAGAGATGGATCAACTGGCTATCTTCGAGTGATTCCCACAAATCTGACCTTTTCGGCTTGGCTCCTTGGCCTAGCTCACCGCCCTCTTTTAAGTAACACTTAGGGTGTTTATATAGGCTCTTGGAATGCGTTTCTTTGGCCATAAGTATCCTTTTCTGATTGAAATTGCTCTTTGACATGATCGGGACACGGCCATGTCACACGCCCGTGTAAATGGTCTTTAAGCCGTGTTCAAATTTCTTTAGTGAGGCACGGCCGTGTGAATCGGGATCAGGCCGTGTTCTAGGTGCTCAATGAGGCATGGCCGTGTGGGCTTAAGTTCAGGCCGTGTCAATTTCCACTTTGGCCCAATTTGGTTCGTTTTAGGCCCGTTTCTCGTTCTTTCCATCCTTAGGTGCTTTCCTGAGTATAAGTCATGAAAAGAAAGGATTAAAAGCACCTTTTTACATGAATCAAGGAATAAATCATCCGAAAGTATGCCGAATGTGGGATTAAAATATGTTACTTTTACGGTTTATCAATAGTACTGATTTGGATAAATTTGGAAATACAGATAAGGAGAGTGTTATAAAATATTTGACTCAGGGTAGGGGTACTTGGAATTCTAGGCCAGATATTGGGTTCCCAACAAATTTTAATCAGGCTATAATGTTCCCTATGGAAAAAATGTGGATGCAATTCAAAGGTACTAGAATTGCACCAGCATTGAATGTTTTTAATGTTAATATCTTCCGAGAAATTCTTTTATATAGTATTTTGTAACAAAAACAGGTATGTGTAGGAAGGTGGATCGTTCTAGAGATGAAACACTGTGTAAGTGGGTAAAAAGCAGGACTCTTATTTCTTCAACTCATAACGACACTATGTCGAAAGGCGGGAGTACTTATGAGTGATAATGAGCAATTTATGAAGCCCACAAAAAGTGTAATCTGTGATTCGTTGTATATTCAATACATTCAGCTCCAAAGAAAACAAATCACTAAATAGAAGTAGAGAAGGAAAGAAAGTAAACGAAAGAAACAATCAAAGGAGAGAAGAGGAGCAAGTGGAAGTGTTGAGGAGAAGCTCGATGGGAGGATCCAATGGATGTAGGAAACAAGGCCATTCTTTCAGGGGTTTGCAAAACTAAATGGGTTTTGAGCCCCGAATTATCCACCTGACATGTTCAACTCAGTACCGACCCATCATGAAAGAGAAGAAAATGATGAAGGAGAGGACTCCAAAGATGGAGGGGATGTGTAGGATGATCTAGGAATAGAGGACAAATATGAACTGACATTTCAACCACAATATACCACATCGAAAGTGTAACACCCCTAACTTGTATCTGTCGCCAATTTAGGTTACAGAGCATTATCGTACATTCAGAACGTTTAAAATTAATATTCATTCAATAACATATACATATTACAAACAAATTATACGAATACATACCATCCTTAAAACGAGCCCTCGAGGCCCTAAAAATTCCTTAGAAACAAATTGAGACCAATTTTAAATTGTTTGGGAAGTCTAAGAAAAATTCACAAAAATTTTAAATCGTCCATGTCTCAGGCTGTGTAACCTTCAAACTAGGGACACACGGCCGTGTCCCTGCCCGTGTTCTCACCCATGTAACTCTGCCACACACACCCGTGTGCCAGGCCGTATGCTAGGCAGTGCAATTCACTGACTCGCATACAAAGGAAATCTCAGAAAACACACGGCCATGTCCCTACCTGTGTCCTCACCCGTGTAACTCTCTGAGTTGCCACACATACCCATGTTAGGCCATATGCTAGGCCGTGGAATTCACAGACTTCCATACAAAGGAAATCTCAGAAAACATATAGACATGTCACCAGGTCGTGTGCCACACATGGCTGAGACACACGCCCATGTCTCAGGCTCTGTGGCCCCAAAATAAACCTTAAAAAACAAGTTTACCATTTCAAGCTTACTTGGAACCTAAGTAATCCATTTATCAGCCAAAAGACCTATTCAAAGTGACATTAAACAAGCTAAAAACATGCTAAATTATTCATCTAACATTCAACCAATATGCCATGAGGTTTGAATGCATACCATGCAAGAAGAAATAGAAACCAAAGCTCTCTCCCCATTAAAATGGTGATTTCAACAAGAACAAGATGAACACAAAATGATGATCGCATGTTTTCATCTTTTCTTAACTTAATTTTCCTTTTTAATTACCAATTTACTATTTTAACCTTTAAAAACTTCCATAATTACATTAATACCTTGCCAAGCATATTCACTAACTCATACAAATGGTCTAATTATCATTTAAGTCTATTCACTTTAAAGTTTCATAGTCATTTGACCACTTTAGCTAATAGAACTACACCTTTACACTTTTTACGATTTAACCCTTTTCACTTAATTAGTCCTTAAAACATCAAAATTTCTTAACTAAACTTTAGTTCAACCTTTCTAATATCTCAAAGGAATTGAAATAATAATAAAATAATAGTTTACTAGTCAGATTTACGGTTCCGAAACCACTATTTTGATTTCACTGAAAACGGGCTGTTACAACTCTCCCTCTATAGGCATTTTTGTCCTCGAAAATCTTACCAGGAAATAGATTTAGGTACTATGAATTCATCAATTCTTCTGTCTCCCATGTAGCCTCTTCAACCCGTGACAATTTCATAAGACTTTAACCAATGATACCTTATTTGTTTCGGAGTTTCTTTACTTCACGTGTTAAAATTTTGATCGGCTCTTGAAAGTATGACAAATCAGGTTGAATCTCTACCTCACAATGGGCTATTATATGTGAAGGATCAGATCTATATTGGCTTAGAATTGAAACATGAAAAATATTATGAATCTTTTCAAGTTCTAGGGGTAGAGCTAACCTGTAAGCTACAGGACCAACTCTTTCAATGATTTCCTATGGCCCGATAAACCTCAGACTCAACTTCCCCTTTTTTGCCAAAACGTAGTTTCTTTTTCCACGGAGAAACTTTTAAAAACACCTGATCTCCCACAACAAACTCAATATCCTTACGCTTCAAATCTGTGTAAGATTTCTGACAATCTATCGTACTTTTGAAGTTATCCCGAATTGTTCTGATGTTGTCTTCAGTATCTCAAATTAAATCAACCCCTTCCAACTTTCTTTCACTCAACTCTGACCAACGTAATAGGCTTATACATTTACGCCCATATAATGCCTCATACGGTGCCATTTTTATGCTCACTTGATAGCTTTTATTATAAGCAAACTCAACTAACAACAAATATTTTTCCCAGCTACCCTCAAACTCAATAATGCAACACTGAAGCATGTCTTCTAAAATTTGAATCACTCGTTTAGATTGACCATCCATTTATGGATTTAAATTCGTACAAAACTTCAATTTTGTACTCAACACCTCGTGTAACTTAGTCCAAATCTTGAGTTAAACCTTAGATCAGGATCTGAAATGATTGATAACGGAACACCATACAATCTAACAATTTCATCAACATAGAGTTTGGCTAATTTCTCCAACAAATAATCCATTCGTACATGTATGAAATGTGCAGATTTTGTTAGTTGATCGACAACAACCCAAATTGCATATTTCTTTCCTAGCATTAATGACAATCCTGTGACAAAATTCATTTTAACTTGGTCCCATTTCAACTCTAGAAATATGATTGATTGTAGTAACCCAGACGGGACTTGATGCTCAACTTTTACCTATTGACACACTAGACATTTTGAAATTTCTCGTTTCATTCTCAGAAAGACAAAATCAGAAATTTCTCGTTTCATTCTCAGCCACCAATAAAATTGTTTCAAATCAGCATACATTTTCGTACTTCCGGATGGATAGAGTACACACTACTTTGAGCTTCTTTTACCAAATTTTATTTAAGTTGCAGATCATCGAGTACACACAATCTTTTGCTAAAGCAAAAATTACCATCATCACAAATGTTAAATTCAATATCCTGACCAGTCTCAACCATCTTCTATTTAGCTACTAATTTCGGATCAACAAGCTATAATTCATGTATGCTATATAAAAAGAAAGGCTTAACCTTGAACTCAGCTAAGATAGAACCATTGCACTTCATTTGTAATTCTGTATTCATCGCTCGAAGGGTGAAAAGAGATTTACAGCTCAAAGCGTCGACAACCACATTTTTTTTTACCAGAATGGTAATCAATCACAAGTTCGCAGTCTTTTAACAGTTCTAACCACCTTCTCTGTCTCAGATTTAATTCTTTTTTAGTCATCAAATATTTCAAGCTCTTGTGGTCAGTATACACATGACACTTTGCACCATACAGATAATGCTGCCAAATTTTTAAAGCGAACACAATCGCAGCTAACTCTAGATTGTGCATCGGATAATTCTTTTCATGAATTTTCAGTTGCTGAGAGGTGTACACGATGATTTTCCTTCATGTATTAGAACACACCCAAACCATTTAGAGAGGCATTACTATAAACAACAAATTCTTTACCTGATTCAGGTTGCATCAACACTAGAGCTTCTGTTGATAAACTCTTTAATCTTTCAAAACTTTAATGGGTAAAACCATTAAATCGACAGGAAAGTTGTAGCCCTGAATTTTCAGTGGAAATTGTTTGCAAACCAAATCAACTATAACACTATGGCTTAAGGGATTAGTGACTTTAACAACCCAATTAGTTGACTCTACAAGTAAATTCTTTTCCTTCACTAACATAGTGCATATTTATGAATGCGTTGACCCCAGGTCAATTAATGCATACACACTAACATTAAAGATAGAAAAAGTACCCGCAATAATGTCATGAGCTGAGGCATCCTATCACGCACGAAAAGCATATGTTCTAGCAGAAGCCCTATCTTTATATTTGACCGCTGTCTCTTTAACCCCACATCTGTTGATCCCAGCAGAATTACTATTTAGGCTCCTTCCAATTTGGACAGTCTCTTTTAAAATGGTCTGGAGATCCACATATAAAACATGTTCTGTCGTTAACTCTGTAAACACCAAGGTGAAACCGTCCACATTGCTTGCACTTTGTTCTATTTGTATTCCACACATTGCCCACACTAGCTACTGAAGAAGCTGCAGCTTTCTTGCTACTCTGCTTCGGTTGATCCCTTCTAGAAAGCCCTATCGAAGCGGAGAACTTATTACTAGATTCTTTCAATTTCTTCTGTGGAGAACTCGAGAAATCTTTAGACCTACTACATTTGTCGAATTTGCGCATTTTTTCTTTTACTTTTATAGATTTCTTCCACTTTTTGGGCTCGATCAGACAATACCACAAATTTACGGATCTCCATAGCTCCTACTAACATTATGATATTATCCTTCAGTCCGTATTCAAAATGTACACACAAGTAGGCACTATCTCAGGAGCATATTTGCTAAGCTAAACGAACTGTCTTTCATATTCTGCTATTATTTTATTTCCTTGTTTCAACTCAAGAAATTCTTTTTTCTTTAGTTCCAAATAACATTTGTTGATATACTTCTTTTGGAATTTCGACTTAAAGAAGTCCCAATTGATTCTTTCTTTCTATACTACTGTCGTTAATGTGGACCACCATTGAAATGATTCATCTTTTAACAACGATATTGTACATCGTAAACAATCTTCAGGGGAACATAACATTTCATCAAGCACCATTTGATTTATATTCTAACGAATACTCAACTTTGGTTGGGTCATCACTTACATTACCACAGAATTCAATGGCTCTACACTTTCTAACTTTATCTAAGGTAACTCTATGGGCAAGTTGTTTAGTCGAACCTGGAGGGTGAGGAGAATGAGTTTGTAGACTTTTACCTTTAAGTACGTATCATACATATCATGCATCATACGAAATGCATTAGGTGCTGCCTCTCAAGATCCTTGCAATCCAAGTTCATTCCGCGTACTTTCCTCATAAGTAAGTGGAATAAAACTTTCTATCTCATCAGATTCTACTCGATTAGATCTCAACGACATCTTTTATCTATATACATACATTTCAAAAATAATTAAAACCTATCACAGTATCATCAGTTAGTAAAGTGGCATGTATTTCTATAAGTGTGGCTCACCCGATCATTTCATCCGAAATTTTCCTGAGAGGGATGACAAGGAAAGGAAGCAAGAGGTAAGATCAAGCAATGTATCCTCAAGGGGTAGGCCACAAAGGAACCCGGGGAGTGGGACTAGTGGTAGAAGTGCGTCACGAGACTTTGCTGTGAGATCGGTGAGTCGGGCACCTGCAAGGACCTATGCCATTCATGCTCACGAAGAGGCATCATCTCCAGATGTAATAACAGGTAATTTTCTCTTCATAACACCTTTGTTATTTCTTAGATTGATCCGGGGTCTACCGATTCTTATGTTTACATAAGGTTGGCATCTAGTTTGAGTATGATTGTTGAGTCTATAGGATTTGTGGTAAAGGTGTCAAACCCGTTAGGTAAACATGTGTTAGTTGAAAAGGTGTGTAGAAATTATCCTTTGACAATTAAAGGTCATTGTTTTCCGAAAAACCTTATGTTGTTGTCGTTTAATGAATTTGACTTGATTCTTGGCATGGATTGGTTGACTACCCATATTGTTTTAGTGAATTGTGGTAGTAAATTTATTGAATTGAATGAAGATGTTATTCAGGTTGAATCAGGTGGGTCAGATAGTTTACCGGTGATGATTTCTTCCATGGTGGCTGAGAAATATTTAAGAAAAGGATATGAGTCTTATATCGCTTTCGTGTTAAATACTCAAGAGTCCGAGGTAAAGATTAAAACAGTGCCGGTGGTATGTGAGTATCCAGATGTATTCCCTAAAGAGTTACTCGGATTGTCTCTAGTTAGAGAGGTCGAGTTTGGAATTGAGTTAGTTACGAGAACGACGCCTATTCCGGTTGCTCCGTATAGGATGGCCCCATTAGAGTTGAAAGAACTGAATGTTCAGTTGCAAGAGTTAACGGACAAGGGTTTTGCAAGACCGAGCTATTCCCCGTGGGGTGCTCCGGTGCTTTTTGTAAAGAAGAAGGATGGGCCGATGAGATAGTGTATAGACTACAGACAGCTCAACAAAGTGACTGTGAAGAACAAGTATCCTTTACCAAGGATAGATGATCTATTTGATCAACTAAAGGGAGCTATGGTGTTCTCCAAGATTGACCTGAGGTTCGGTTATTACCAGTTGAGGGTTAAGGAGCAAGATGTGCCGAAAACTGCATTTAGGACGAGGTATGGCCATTATGAGTTTCTGGTCATGCCGTTCGGTTTAACAAATGCTCCTCCAATTTTTATGGATTTAATGAATCATTTCTTCCTACCATATTTAGACAAGTTTGTAGTTGTCTTTATCGACAACATACTGATTTATTCTCGGGATGAGAGTGAACATGTAGAGCATTTGAGGATTGTCTTACAGACTTTAAGAGACAAGCAGTTGTATGCTAATTTAGTAAAGTGAGTTTTGGCTCCGGGAGGTCGAATTCCTAAGACACATTATGTCGGGTGATGATATTAGAGTTGATCCCAGAATGATCTCGGCTATGTGGAAATCGCTGAAAAACGTGTCAGAAGTCAGAAGCTTTTTGGGTTTAGCGGGGTATTACAGACGATTTGTGAAGGGATTCTCCATGATTGCTACCCCAATGATGAAACTATTACACAAAAATGTTAAGTTTGAATGGACTGAGAAATGTCAATAGAGTCTTGAGAGATTGAAAACATTGTTGACTGAGGCACCGGTTTTAGTACAGCCTAAGTTGGGGAAAGAGTTTGTGGTCTATAGTGACGTGTCGTTTAATGGTCTCAGTTGTGTACTGATGCAAGAGGGTAAGGTAGTTGCTTACGCCTCGAGACAGCTAAAACCGCATGAGAAGAATTATCCGACTCATGACATGGAGTTGGTCGCGATTGTTTTCGCGTTAAAGATTTGGCGACATTACTTTTATGGTGAGAAGTGCTAAATCTTCACGGATCATAAGAGTTTGAAGTATTTGATGGATCAAAAGGATTTAAATTTGCGGCAACGACGGTGGCTCGAATTATTGAAGGACTCTGACCTAGTAATCGATTACCATCCGGGAAAAGTGAATGTGGTTGCGGATGCCCTAAGTAGGAAATCCTTGTATGCTTTGAGAGCTATGCGCACGAGCTCAGCATTGTCTAATGATGGTGCTATATTAGCCGAGTTGAGGGCTAGGCCACTATTTATTCAACAGATATGTGAAGCCCAAAAGAATAACAATGAAATGCAAGCTAAGAGAGCTAAGTGTGAATCGGGAGATGATTCTAATTTTCGAATGAGTTCGGATGGTTGTTTGATGTTTCATGATTGGATTTGTATACCTAAGAATGATGAATTGATCCGGAAGATATTAAATGAAGCACATAGTGGTTATTTGTCAGTACATCCGGGCAGTACGAAAATGTACAATGATCTGAAGAAATTTTATTGGTGGCCGGGTATAAAAAGGGACATCTCTATGTTTGTAACAAGATGTCTGATTTGTCAACAAGTGAAAGCTCAGCATCAAGTACCTTTGGGATTGCTTCAGCTAGTTATGGTTCCCAAGTGGAAGTGGGATCGGATTACCATGATTTTGTGGCGGGGTTGCTGATCGTTATGTCAGAGTCTTAAATATTTATATAATGAATGATCGAGCCTAGAAATTAACTGTGACAACGAATGAGGCAAGTGCACCTATCGAACAGTAGTATAGCTGTGGCAAGACCGGATTGTCGAACCCAAAGGAACCAAAAGTACTAATACTAACTTCCTTTTTATTGTTTAGCCTAAGAATTAAAGGAATTTGTTATCTAATCTAAAATTAACTAACTACTAAGCTAAAGATGCAAAGACAAAGAAAATGAATTTGGGGAAATACTTGTGGAAACAACTAATTGATTAAGACAATACCCGAGGAAGAATCCACCTATACTTCACTTGTTATCTAAAGAATCCACCTATACTTCACTTGTTATCTAACTCTGAAGCAGACGATTTATTCACTTGACTTGATCCGTAGGATTCCATAATTTATATTAATAACTCTTTCGAGGCTACTAACGTCTAACTCTAGGTTGATTAATTGAAATCCCTTTCTAATTAAAACCCCTAGAATTGCATTAACTCGATCTATGGACTCCTATATTAGGTTTGACCCTAATCCGGCAGATTTTTGTCATCCTATTTTTAGGGTTGCGATCAACTCCGCTTAACTATGCTAGATCTACTCTTAAACAGGGACTTTTGCTCCACTGCCTAAGCACATCAGTACTTGAATCAATATCCTGGAATATCAAAATAAGAATTAAGAACACGTAGTTAAGAACAAATCAAGTATTTATCATATAGTTTAGAAAACAATAACAAGATCTGTCTTAGGTTTCATCCCCCTAAGGTATCAGAGGGTTTAGTTCATAATAATAAAAGAATACATCTCAGAAGAAAACATGAAACAAAATATAAGAAAACCCTAAAACCCTCTAAAGGAATTGAAGAAGAGATCCTCCGTCTTGAGTATAACCCTAGCTTCTTGAGATGAATAAACAATTGGTTTTCTTCAAGTAAATTCCACAATTCTGGCCTCTCTCGCTCGGCTCCTTAGCCTAGCTGGATGCCCCCAGAAGGTTGGCCTCTAGGGTGTTTATATAGGCTTTTGGAATGACTATTTGCCTCTAAGTATCCTAATCCGAGTAAAACTCTACTTTGTCACGTCAGGGACACGCCCATGGCACACGCTCGTGTGAATCGTGGCCAGGCCGTGTTCGGGTCTGTTTAATGAGGCACGGCAGTACGGTCTTGGGCCCAGGCCGTGTTGATTTTGTGCTTTGGCCCAATTGCTCCGTTTTAGGCCCGATTCTCATTCTTTTCATCCTTCAGTGCTCTCCTGAGTATAAAACATGAAAACAAAGGATTAAGAGCACTGATCATTGGATTTTAGAGTTTTAAATTTATCTGAATGAGAATGATCGAACCTGGAAACTAACTCTGACAATGATTGAGGCAAGTGCACCTATCGAACAGTAGTATAGCTTAGGCAAGACCGGATTGTCGAACCCAAAGGAACTAAAAGTACTAATACTTACTTTCTTTTTATTATCTAGCCTAAAATAAGTGAAGTTGTTGTTTAATCTAAATTTAACTAACTACTAAGCTAAAGAAGCAAGGACAAAAAGAATGAATTGGGGGAAATACTGTTGGAAAAACTTAGTTGATTAAGACGATATGCTTAGGAAGAATCCACCTAGACTTCACTTGTTATCTAACACTGAACCAAACGATTTATTCACTTGACTTGATCCGTAAGATTCCCTAAGTTATATTAAACCCTCTCTCGAGGCGAATAACGTCTAACCCTAGGTTGATTAATTGAAATCTCTTTCTAATTAAAACCCCTAGAATCGCATTAACTTGATCTATGGACTCCCATATTAGGTTTCACCCTAATCCGGTAAAATCTCGTCACCCTATCTCTAGGCGCGCGATCAACTCCGCTTAATTATGCTAGATCTACTCTTAAGTAGGGACTTTTGCTCCACCACCTAAGCACATTCAAATTGAATCAATATCCCGAAAATATTAACATAAGAATTAAGCACACATAATTAAGAACAAATCAAGTATTTATCATATTGTTCAGAAAAAAATAACAAGATCCATCTTAGGTTTCATCCCCTTCAGGTATCTGAAGGGTTTAGTTCATAACAATAAAAGAAAACATCTCAGAAGAAAAGATAAAACAAAACATAAGAAATCCCTAAAACCCCTGAAGGAATTGAAGGAGAGATGTCTTGAGTAGAATTTCGGCTTCTTGAGATGGATCAACTGGCTATCTTCGAGTAATTCCAACAAATCTGACCTTTCTGGCTTGGCTCCTTGGCCTAGCTAACCGCCCCCTTGAAGGTTATACTTAGGGTGTTTGTATAGGCTTTTAAAATAGGTTTCTTTGCCCCTAAGTATCCTTTTCCGAGTGAAATTGCTCTTCTCCGCGGCAGGGACATGCCCATGGAACACGCCCATGTGAATCATGGCCAGGTCATGTTCAAACCTATTGAATGGGGCACGGCCGTGTGGTCTTGGGCCCAGGCTGTGTGGATTTCGTGATATGGTCCATTTACTCCATTTTGGGCCCATTTTACATTCTTTTCATCCTCGGGTGCTTTCCTGAGTATACAACATGAAAAGAAAGAATTAAGAGCACATTTTTACATAAATTGAAGGATAAATCATCCAAAAGTATGCTAAATGTGGGATTAAAATATGTTACTTTTACGGTTTATCACATACCCCCACACTTAAGCTTTTGCTTTCCTCAAGCAAAATTCTCAACTTACAATAAAAATGAACTTTCCATAATTCAATATTCTTATCAACAATGTCTCATCATAATTCATAGATAATTTATACATGGATAATTTAACTTAAAGAGTCCTAAAGATTCAAACAATATAAGTCATACATTTGTATCACGAAAACGTAGGTGTTTCCTCTTACCTGAATAATTACCTTTAATTCAAAACCGACAAGGATTGACATCCTCACAAAAGATTCACTCAAATTAGTTGAAGTGTTTAAGGTTTAGGAAAAGAGCACTCATAAGTTGAACCTAAAAAGTTAATCCCATAGGCTTGCCTGAAAATCAAATCTCCGCCACTATAAAATGAGATGATAAATAGATCAAAAGGTCTTTAACAGGGTTGTAACGGGGCTAGGGTTATAGGTGTGGATAAAGGCTGAAATAGAAGGTTAGAATCGAGATTGAATTGACAAGTTACCTATCTAGAAATACTGAGACGATAATAAATAATTACATCAACTGAAAAGTAATAACCCTAATAATACGAGCTTTTCTTTTGATAAATAGACTTTAACTGTATAAGCTCATTTTTTATAATACTAATACTGAATATACTTCGATTTTTTTTTTGAAAACAATAACAAATCAAATAAAGAATTTTCTTACAGAAATAAAATAATTAAGCAACCGATCAAATCAAATCTTGACATAAGGGTAGTCAAAAGGAATGGTGATAACAAATACAAAGGGTTTTGGGCTAATATTAGTGGGTGAGTAAAAAAAAGGGTTGTTAGGATTAAACGCGATTCACTAGGGGTTAGTTATGAAGGTAGGCTTTTTAGTGGAGTGAGTGGGTTAAAACCTAGGTTCCTTTATCATCTCTGTATATCAAATCATAGGTGTGTTCTCAACATGAATAATCGAGGCAAGTTCTAGAATAACAATTCAATGTTGACGCACTCATAATCAAGAAGCGAGCAAGAAAAAGAATATATGCTCTATAAGGCTCAAAATCTCACAAAAATTATGGGTGTTTTGATATCAACCTCGTAAATTTCAAATTTCAAAGTAATATTCAAATTTAGGTTAACAACCTAACAAAATTTTTAATTCTGAAAAACAGACTTATCATGCTTGATTCTCTAGTATCTTAAAATTTAAATCATCAATGCACAATTAACTATAGCTTACTTAAAAACAAATCAATACAAATCATAAATCATCAGAAATTTCATCCTAATTTGTAATATGAGAAAATTACTTAACAACAAGATATAATTCAGGGATTTGAGAATAATGAAAAAAGTTAGGCATTTTTACCCCCCACACTTAAGATGTACATTGCCCTCAATGTACAAGGATAGATAATAATCAAATAGTAAATAAATGAAAGAGAAGGGGAGAAATGAAACTTCCTAAATTTTGGATGGATTCCCTGAGTCGGAGGTGAAAGATAAGTTGGAGGATGTGAAAAATACGTTGGAGGTGTCGTCTTTTGTTGTGGCGGTTACTAACGAGCTCTGTGCTAGATGAAGAAATTGGGGAACCTGTGAAGATTTAGCCAAGAAATCTGAAGAAACATTAAAAATAAAGTAATAATGTAATTAAAGATAAGAAAGATAAAGAGAAGGAGACTAAGAAGGACTAATGGACTGAGAAGTCCTTATTGATGGATGGTTCGCGAGGTTGGTGTAACCTCTAAGGCTGTCGTGGTGCTGGCGGTGGCGGAAGTTGTGTGATTCCCAAGCAGCCTAAAGAACCTGAAACTAAGAAACTAAATTAAAATAAACTAAATTAAGCATAAGATGGTCAATGGGAAGGAAATTGAAGCAAAAGAGATAAGAAAAATAGAACTGATAAGGTCTCAAAGACCCTTGGCGTGTTGGAGAGTTGAAGCAGCCGGCATGAACTTATGTAGATCGGTCTCTTTTAAGGAGACTGTGCTTGGCTTCTTCCACTTCTTCGACATGGATATGTATAGCTTACGAGGTTGGAAACTTTGTTATGGAAAGGAGAGAAATCTGAGAAAAAGAAGGAAGAAAGAGGATGGAGAGTTGGTGAGAAGAAAAGGAAAGGGAGTGTGGGTTTAAATACAGTTTTAGGGTTTGACGCTCCCCCACGCCCGTGGACCGAGGGCGTGTTGATTCACATGGCTGCTTCGGACGGTCGTGTTTCGAGGCTTGTTGTTTCACCCACGCTTGTTTTTCAGACTCCACGCCCGTGTCTGAGAAGTCAGTGTCGACCATGGCCACGTTGCACAGTCGTGGGACTTTATCGGTGCCCGTGGGGTATTGGTTGGAGCCCGTGACTCAAAGATTTGATTCTTCTGACTCGTATCTCTTCTACCATTGTCAGTACGGAGATTCTGTACATCCACATGGCCATGGCGACGGCCGTGTGGTTTGGAAATCTGCACTTTTGGTTAGTTTAAAACTAGGTGTTTAAGACGAAGAGAAGAAAATAAAATAAAATGAAAACAAATGTGAAAACAAAAAGAGTTAGTGCTCGGGTTACCTCCCGAGAAGCGCTCGTTTAAAGTCTTAAGCTAGACTTTTCTCGTATTCGCAAAAATCAGGGTGGTTTAAAAGTTTGAATATCTTCCCTCATGCTATCGGTTCTATTTTCTTGATAAAGTTTAAGTCGAGAAGCGTTTACCTTAAAAGTGACGAATATAGGATTGCTTACCTCGACTGTTCCGTATGGGTAAATATTGTGTACCTCAAGAGGGATTTCTTTGTTCGTGTTCAGGTCTAATGTGGTGATGCGAGGATCTGCTTTATCTAACAGTACCTGGTCTCCTATTTTGAAGTGGCTTGATGTTCCTATGGGCTCTTCTAGGGGCTCCTTCGGTTTTACTTCGTGTGGTTCCAGTTCTTCTTTAAAGTGTGTCACCCACTCTTCTAATTTGTCGATCTTAAGGCTTCGTTCCTCATATAATTCTTCTTTGTTGGCACGGGGTCCATGATTCGGCTCAGGTTTGTAACCTTGTAGTGTTTCCTGTGGTGAAGTTTGAACAAATTGATTATCAACTGAATTTACTTTCTCACTTTCATCAATTGTTGTCCTGGCCGAGTCAAGAGCTTGCAGACTGATTGATTCGTCACCTACACGAAGTATGAGTTCTTCTATACCAACATCAATTTTTGTTCTAGCAGTTGCTAAAAAGGGTCTTCCTAAAATTAAGGGAATCGAATTATCCTCATCCATGTCTAAGACAACAAAATCTACTGGGAAAACAAATTTATCAATTTTTACAAGAACATTTTCGATAATACCCCTAGGAATTCTAACAGTTTTATTAGCTAATTGAATACTCATCCTAGTTTGTTTGGGTTTCCCTAGACCTAGTTGTTTAAACATTTTATAAGGCATGACATTTATACTCGCCCCAAAATCAGCTAACACATTATCAATAGTTAAACTACCAATTAAGCATGGAATTGTAAAACTCCCTTGATCTTTTCACTTTCGTGGTAGTCTATTCTGTAACATTGCTGAGCATACTGCGTTTAATTTCACATATGGCTCTTCGTCTAACTTACGCTTGTTCGTCAAGAGTTGTTTTAAAAATTTCCTCGAATCTGGCATCTGTGAAAGAGCTTTAAGAAGAGGTAAGTTGGTATGTAATTTCTTTAAAAGTTTAAGAAACTTACTAAACTGTTCCTCTATATCGTCTCTCTTCATCGCTTCGGGATAAGGAATACGAGGTTGGTACTTTTTGATTACCGATTTTGGCTTTTCTTGTGTTACCTCAACTTTACCTTCTTCTACCTCGTTTTCTTATATTGAAATAGGTTCATCTAACCCTATATTATCATGAGCTGTGATGGCTTGGATTTGCTCCTTTGGGTTAATCTCAGTGTTGCTTGGTAGACTACCTTGCAGTCGTTCAGAAATTATCTTTGCAAGTTGTCCAACTATATTGGTAAGTTCCCGAACTTGGCTCTCGATCCCTTTGATTGATGCCTGTTGATTCTTAAGGCTGGTCTCAATGCCTTGGAGACGGTTATCTGTGGCTGCCATGAATTTTGTCAGAATCTCTTCGAGGTTCGGCCTCTTTTCCTGTGGATAGGGCTGATTTTGGAAATTTTGAGGAGGTTGTTGTCTTTGATTTTCTTGATTTCCTTGACCTCCCATGAAAAGTTTGGGTGGTTCCTCCAACCTGGATTATAATTATTACTATAAGGGTTATTATTAGATCTGAAATTATTACCTATATAGTTCATTTGTTCGCTTTCTGTGCCCGGTTGGTAGGATGGGTACTCAGGATTCGCCACAGTTCCACTTGCGTCGCACTGCATTACTGGATGTACCTGCGAAGAACACAAACTATCATGCTTTTTATTCATCATCTCTACCTGTGTTGATAGCATGGTTACTGCGTCGAGGTTGAAAACTCCGGCTGATTTTGTTGGTTTTGTCCTTGTAACCTGCCACTGATAGTTATTTAGTGACATCTCTTCAATAAACTCGTAGGCTACTTTAGGAGTTCTGTTTTTTAGGGTTCCACCGGCGGCTGAATCAATTAGTTGCCTCGTTGAGGGGTTCACACCGTTATAGAAAGTTTGGACAAGGAGCCACAAAGGTAAACCATGGTGCGGACACCTTCTCAAGAGATCCTTGTATCTCTCCCATGCGTCGTATAATGTCTCTAAATCCATCTACACAAAAGAAGAGATATCATTCCGTAATTTGGCCGTTTTGGCCGGTGGGAAATATTTTAATAAAAATTTTTCGGTCATTTGATCCCATGTAGTGATTGATCCTCGTGGTAACGAGTTTAACCACTGTTTGGCTTTATTCCTTAATGAAAAGGGAAATAACCGAAGACGTATGGCATCATCAGAAACTCCATTTACTTTGAAGGTATCACAGAACTCTAATAAAATTAGCTATACAAGTATTTGGGTCTTCGCCCTGAAAACTATCAAATTAAACAAATTGTTGAATCATTTGTATAGTGTTAGGCTTTAATTCAAAATTATTAGCAGCTATAGCATGCCTAACAATACTCGATTCTGCTCCTGTTAAATGATGTTTAGCATAATCATACATAGTACGCGGAGTATTATTTTCTGCCACATCTTGTGGTGGTGGATTATTCTCGTCCATCCCTTCAGTAGGGTTGGATCTGCCTTCTCGCTCTTCTTCTGTGTATTTTAAGGTTCGCCTAATTTCTCTGCGATTCCTGCGAGCAGTAGCTTCAATATCACTGTCGTATACTAGTGGTCCTTCCGGGTTCCTTCTAGTCATAAACTAGAGGTACCTGCTAAGAAAAGAAAGAAAGTTTAGCAAAGTTAAAATTTAAACTAAAAATAAAAGTAAATTGCGAAAAATAATGGCTAAAGTAATAAAAATAGAGCTTTCTTAATATTTTAGTTCCCTGGCAACGGCGCCAAAAACTTGATCGTTGATTTCAGAGTTTTAAATTTATAATGATTGAACCTGGAAACTAACTATGACAACAATTAAGGCAAGTGCACCTATCGAATAGTAGTATAGCTTAGGCAAGACCGGATTGTCGAACCCAAAGGAACTAAAAGTACTAATACTAACTTTCTTTTTATTATCTAGCTTAAAATAAGTGAAGTTGTTGTTTAATCTAAATTTAACTAACTACTAAGATAAAGATGCAAGGACAAAAAGAATGAATTGAGGGAAATATTGTTGGAAAAACTCAGTTGATTAAGACGATACCCTTAGGAAGAATCCACCTAGACTTCACTTGTTATCTAACACTGAACTAGACGATTTATTCACTTGACTTGATCCGTAAGATTCCCTAAGTTATATTAAACCCTCTCTCGAGGCGAATAACGTCTAACCCTAGGTTGATTAATTGAAATCTCTTTCTAATTAAAACCCCCAAAATCGCATTAACTCGATCTATGGACTCTCTGAAACACCCCAAACCCGGCCCACGAGCCCCGACCGGATCTGGCATGCTCCTTGAGTAAAACATTTCAAAAGTCTGTTTGTCAATTCGGTAAATTTTTGCAATTTTGAAGAAAAATCGATTTGTGTTGTGATTAAATTGAAAACGGTGTCATTTTTGAAGTCTATATTTTATTAAAACGTTATTTCCATACTTCAAAACTATAAGTTAAAAGGAATGCCAAATTTTAGAGCGTAGCATTAAGTGGAAAATCGTTGGGGTTTAGGTGTCAACACATTTGAAATTATTTTAAAGAAAAGTTGTTTAGCCTTTGGTTTAATATTAATCATATCATAATAAAACTAAAACGCATGCATAAAATAGTTTAACAGTAATGGCCTTATTACAACAATAGAAAAACCCGAAATAAATCCAAAACTTAATATAAAAACCCAAAATAAAATAAATACTGAGCTGAGCATGGCCACCACTAAGGCCCTGCCGACCCTGTCCAATTACTGAGTGTCACCTGCAAAATGTTGGCCCACGAGGGGTGAGTCAACAGACTCAGTGTGTAACAACCAACACAAACTCCCAAACGATTTAGGCATATCAAATCATATATAACGATTATAAGCACTGATGCAATCCCAAACCCACCTAAATAACCATCCTCTACACATCACCCGTACCTGCCAATCACACCGTGGGGATTACTAAATCGACCCTCCATCCGCTACACACCATCGTAGGCAGTCGCTGCAGTCAACTGCGCATCGCCCTTATAATCGTGGCATAGCCACCAGATAATGTGACAGAGTCACCTGATAATAATATGTGACATTAGTCACCAGATTCAGATTATGTGACATGAGTCACCAGATAATGTGGTAAAAACCACCAGATCACTTCCCCTTTTTATTATCACCCATATGCCCATGCGTCATACAAATCATGCAGAAATCATGCAATATACCTTATCCCATATTCATAACGAAATTCACACGTGTGTCATGTCAAATGTTCATAACATTATTAACATAGTATTAAAGGTTAACGTACCTGAATACTCTGTACCATTGAATGGTACCTTTGGCCTCATTTTCCATATTTCCATTAACACATACATAATATTAATACCATTAATCTATTAGGAATTAGTGTAGGGCTACACACCTGATAACCGTAAGTACGATACTATCGATTCTGACACTCTCGCTAGCAGGGATAACAGTGAACTGCTTATCCCTTTCCGACGCTGGCCCACACCCCGGTGGCCACTCACGAACAGCAGCAACCGAGCGTTTCTTGAACTTAGGGGTAGGCACTACCCCTTTCTCCCTTCCACTGGTATTCGCATCCATCGACTCAACACTTAATCAGGAAACACGGTCAACTACATATGAGATCTTAAATGAATAAAATCTACAACTTAACACTCTTACCGAAATGGATCAGAATCCCGAAACTGCTTGTATACCACTGTCGACTGCCCCTAAATGACCATAGTCAGATTCGGCTAACATTAATAAACAATATGGCCCTTGGCCGAATACCACACACGGCTTACCTTGGATCTCGAAATCCTGAAAGATCTCCCTCTAAACGTTGGCTACCAAAAGAAATCCCGAAACTTTCCTTCATGGTTTCGGCCAAAGAGAATAGGAGAATTAGAGTCTTGATTTTTGACAGTCAGAGAAAGAAAATGAATAGAAAATTGACGTAGAAGAGATCCCTACCGAATCAAGTGACCAAAGCGCAAATGGTTCACTAACTCCAGATGTCGACAAGAGGAAAAAGATGTTGGGTTTTCGGCTTTTGATCTAGTGAATGGATCGGCTCCAAGGGAAAAGATGCAATCGGCTATGGCCACCAAAATAGGGGGATTCAACTTTTGTGATAAGTGAACAAATCGGCTATGGCTAGAAGAGTCTTCCGGCTTTTGAAAGAACCGTGAGAGAAAAGAAGAGAAGAAGAGGTTGATGATTGAGCAATTCGGCAATGGTGACAAATGAAGATTCGGCTTCAATGGAAAAGAAGAAAGAATGGTATTGTGGTTCGGCCTTTATCAAAAAGATGGAGGGAGTGTGAGGCGTGAATGAATTCGGCAATGGTGGGATTTTGGTTTAAGAAATTTCGGCAAGAACCAAAGATGAAAAGAAAGCTTTGAAAGAGAGAAATTAACACCCACTCACCCTATTTCCCCCACTTACATGACCGAAAATGATCACCAAAAGAATCCCTTGGCCGGCCAACACTCATTCCCTTCTCAAATCCCACCTTTTTCTCCTAATTTTCCTCTTCATCACTCATTCAAAAGATTTGATTGAGTCAACACTTATCCTCTCTCTCCTTAGCCGAATTTTGAATGATCTTGACTTAATCAAGTGCTCATCCACTTAGTCTCCCTGTGCCGTCCAACTCCCCTCTTGCCTGACGCAAAAACAATCTCCAAAATGCTACTTGTGCTGCTCGAACCCAAGCCCCCCTTGCACTGCTTGTGGCACCATTTCTTAAGGCCCTAAGTGGCGCCTCCTTGCCACTTTACCAAGCCAATTCTTATGTCCAAATTCCCTTACAAATTTTCTTAAGGCCTCATTTGCCTAGCTCCCCTTTAAGACTTAAAACCCAGTATTTTCCTAAGGCATTCCCCTACATTCTAAAGTTCTCAAAATCTATAAAACACATTCAAAACACACATAGGCATACTAGTACGTATAATTAAGCAAAAATGCACAAGCCCTAAATCCCGAATATTACACTCTCATATTAGGTTTCACCCTAATCCAGCAAAATCTCGTCACCCTATCTCTAGGCACCCGATCAACTCCGCTTAATTATGCTAGATCTACTCTTAAGTAGGGACTTTTGATCCACCATCTAAGCACATTCAACTTGAATCAATATCTCGGAAATATTAACACAAGAATTAAGCACACATAATTAAGAACAAATCAAGTATTTATCATATAGTTCAGAAAACAATAACAAGATCCATCTTAGGTTTCATCCCCTTCAGTTATCTGAAGGGTTTAGTTCATAACAATAAAAGAAAACATCTCAGAAGAAAAGATAAAACAAAACATAAGAAATCCCTAAAACCCCTCAAGGAATTGAAGGAGAGATCCACCGTCTTGAGTAGAATTCCGGCTTCTTGAGATGGATCAACTGGCTATCTTCGAGTGATTCCCACAAATCTGACCTTTCTGGCTCGGCTCCTTGGCCTAGCTAATCGCCACCTTGAATGTTATACTTAGGGTGTTTATATAGGCTTTTGAAATAGGTTTCTTTGCCCCTAAGTATCCTTTCCGAGTGAAATTGCTCTTCTCCACGTCAGGGACACGCCCATGGAACACGCCCATGTGAATCGTGGCCAAGCCGTGTTCAAACCTGTTGAATGGGGCACGGCCGTGTGGTCTTGGGCCCAAGCCGTGTGGATTTTGTGATATGGCCCATTTACTCCATTTTGGGCCTTTTTACGTTCTTTTCATCCTCGGGTGCTTTCCTGAGTATACAGCATGAAAAGAAAGGATTAAGAGCACCTTTTTACATAAACTGAGGGATAAATCATCCAAAAGTATGCTAAATGTGGGATTAAAATATGTTACTTTTACGGTTTATCACATGCACATCCACTAACTCACACAAATGGTCTAATTACCATTTAAGTCCATTCACTTTAAAGTTTCATAGTCATTTGACCCTTTTAGCTAATAGAACTATACTTTTACACTTTTTACGATTTAGCCCTTTTCACTTAATTAGTCATGCAAACATCAAAATTTCTTAATGAAATTTTAATACGACCTTAATAATATTCCATAGGAATTAAATTAGTAATAAAATAATAGTTTACTCGTCGAATTTGTGGTTTTGAAACCACTATTTTGATTTCACAAAAAATGGGCTGTTAAATAAAGACCCATCATTCGAAGCCCAACTTGAAAAATACATTCAACTTGGAGGAGCACTTACCATAAATAGGTATCGAGCAAGGGAAAAGCACCTACGAAACAGAGGCATTCACCTCCTTTGGAGGATTCAGAAGAGGACTGAATTGAAATTTTTAATGTCTTTAAGAAGTATTGTAGTAATTTTTCTAAGGATGATTTTGATTTGTTTTTAAGAGTAGGAGTAGAAATAAATTTTTAGTTGTTTTTTTTTTTGTGTTTAAAACCCCACATGAAGGAAACACAACAATTTGAATTATCATAGGAAGCACCCATCAATAGTAGTTGGAATGGCCATGATCAATCGGGTAACTTCTTTCCTTATTCTTTTCCGGGCTATACATTGAGGGCAATGTTAACTAAAGTGTGGGGGGGTAACATTGAGAATTTGTCTTAATGTTTATGTTTTTCTTTCAATTTTTCTTGTCAACTATGTGTTTAAGCTTGTAGAAATACAAGTGATTGGTTAGGAGCATGTGCATAGGTTGCTTGTGTTTACAAATAAATTTGGCATAATGATAGGTGATTTTAAATTTTTGATTATTAGAATACTAAGCTCTATAATTTACACTGTAAATAGGCATTAGGAAATCAACTATACCAAATTATATAGGAAATACAAGGAAACACATCCATAGCCAAAAAACTGACCTGTACGTATCAAACCTTAGTACCCATTTGAGCTTAAAACGTTAATTTGTATTTACCCTCTTTATTTGGTCTTGAATTACATGACTATAGCCATCTGTTCATATGTATTGAGGGTTAAGTAGATACATCATGGTGGGTTTTGTAAAGATAAGAATGAAATAGGAAAGATTAGTGTGATATAGGAACTATAGGTTAGCCTAAAGTGCAGAACAAAGGGAGAAATTCAAATAAAATAAAAACAATACGAATAGAAAAAGTACTTGAAAAGAAAAAACATTTGTGAGTGAGATGAATTGAAAACGAGAGTGATAAAGTCACGAGAATAAGAAAAACTAGTTCATTAAAGCACAAAAACTCGTGGGCTAGTCGTAATTACTATATTATGTTATGATTTCTTGTTTGGAGAAATAAGGAATGTGAGAGAAGGAGAAATAAGTCGGTAAGCGGGTAATTGTTGCTAAGGGGGAAGAATAGAGGTCAATATGATGTGCCAAACTATTTTCATGTTTGTAACCATTTTTTATGCTTATTGCTTTTGAATTCCATACATATCTTAAGCCTCAGAACATTACAAGCCAAAAAGTCCTATGTGACCTAAGTATCCTTATGCATAAATGGACATTGTACTAAACAATCACATAAGCTGCCATTTGTATTCTACTAGGATAATCAAACTAGTATGATTTGTGATGGATTCCCGCATGTGAGACCCTTAATGCTTGTTTACTTTGTAATGCACTGAACTTAGATGTCTGAGGTCAAAAGTGGTAAATCAATTATTTATCATGTCAAAATATTCGCAAATATGAAATGCCTAGTCATGTGCTCCGAAGTCAATATTTGTATCATATTTGCTTAAGGGTTGTCTTTTCTATTTCTAGTTTTTGTTTGTGTTGCTTGAGGATAAGAAATGACTTAAGTGTGGGGGAGTTTGATCTTTCGTAATCGATGTAGCAAATTAAATTAATTTTCGCACTTTAAGAGCTTGAAAACAAGCATTATCATTAGATTTTAATTATGCTTTAGTAAGTTTAATTAAATTCAATAAAAGGTGAAAATTAAATCTTTTATTTAGGGGTCGAATGAGGCCTAAGGGTGAGCTAATGAACTTTTTAAGTGTGCAAAAAACCATTAGAAGGCATGCTAAACCAATATTGGTCACTATGTCACAACATAAGGAGCAGAATGGAGAAATTTCGAGACTACCTTCGATGTCGCCACATAGCTTAAGGGTGTCACGACATACCCCTGAAGACATCCCAAAAAGAGTATATTGACTTCTATGTCGCGACAAAGGTCCTGATGTGACGCGACATCAACTCTAGACAGGAATGAATATGAGCCAGGGGCATTTTGGTCCATAAAATTAAACTTAAAGCTCGTGGACGTCAACTAACCTAGGGTTAAGGACGTCGACCACCTTAAATATATAAATAGACTCATTTGTCACATGTTATGGACATCGATTACTTAGCATAGAATTTTTCTTTTAATTTAAGTTTAGTTTTTCTCTTTTCTTAGGTTTTAGATTTAGTTTCAACTTGTTCTCCGTTTTATTTTGGGAGATTTGATTTCTGGATACAATCAAACCTTGTGGAGTCACTTCCATTCATAATACAAATCAGGCTTTTTCTTAAACTCTATACTTCTGATCCAATTATCATGTTTATACTTTTTTATCGATTCTATATTATTTATGAAAACCATGAGAAACTAATCCTTCTACGAGGGATTAGCGAGTGGAGGTATGATCTCCTAACTATTTTGTAGGGTTACTCAACGGATCATCTATTTAGGAAAAGAAGAACCTAAAACCCTAGGTTTGACGACCTTAGAAAGTTATCAACATAGGAATTAACCCAAAATTGGTATGGCCTACCCATGAACACCTTAACTGAAGTGAGCTAACTACCCATAATCAGATTTGATTAATTTTACTTTTCAATTTCTCTTTACTTATTTATTAATTATATTTTATTATTCAAAAAACCCTGAAAATCCCTTTGATTTATTTTCACGTAGTATAACTTATTCCAAGTACTAATTAGATCTTTTGGTGTTTAGATTAAACTTGATCACCTTAATTATAACATATTTTAATCCCACATTTAGCTTGTTTTTGGATGATTTATTCCTCAATTTCTGTAAAAAGGTGCTCTTAATCCTTTCTTTTCATGTCTTATACCCAGGATAGCACCCGAGGATGAAAAGAACATAAAACGGGTCCAAAAAGAGTAAATGGGCCATATCACGAAATCGACACGGCTTGGCCCAAGGAGCACACGGCCGTGCCTTGTCAAGCATCTAGAACACGGCCTCACCCTTGATCTACATGGTCGTGCCTCATCTTAGAAATCCGAACACGGCTTGAAGACGAGTCACACGAGCGTGTGACATGGCCATGCCCCTGTCGTGGCTTTAGACAATTTCAGTCGGAAAAGGATACTTAGGGAGAAAGAATCGCATTCCAAGAGCCTATAAATATCCCCTAAGTTCCACCTTTGAAACGGGCGTCGAGCTAGGCCAAGGAGCCAAGCTGGAAAGGTCAGAGTTGAGGGAATCGCTCGAAGTTACCCAGTTGATCCATCCCAAGAAGCCAGAATTCTACTCAAGACGCTTGAGATGTTTTCTTTATATGTTATGAACTAAACCCCTCAGATACCTGAAGGGGATGAAACCTAGATGAATCTTGTTTTCGTTTTCTGAATTATATGATAAATACTTAGTTTGTTCTTAATTATGTGTGCTTAATTCTTGAGTTAATATTACGCGGATATTGATTCAAGTTTGATGTGCTTAGGTGGAGGAGGAATAGACTCTACTTAAGAGTAGATCTAGCATAATTAAGTGGAGTTGATCGCACGCCTAGAGATAGGGTGATGAGATTTTACCGGATTAGGGTGAAACCTAATATGGGAATCCATAAATCGATGTATTGCTATTCTAGGGGGTTATTATAAGAGGACGGGATTTCCACTAATTAACCTAGGGTTAGACGTTATTCGCCTCGAGAGAGGGTTTAATATTCGTTAGGGAGTCCTACGGATCAAACTAAGTGAATAAATCGTATGGTTCAGTGTTAGATAACAAGTGAAGTATAGGTGGATTCTTCCTGAGGGTATCGTCGTGATCAACTGAGTTTTTCTTCTAGTTATTTCCCAATTCATTCTTTTTTTCTTTGCGTCTTTAGGTTAGTAGTCGTTAATTTAGATTTAAAGCAACTTCACTTTATTTTAGGATAAATAATAAAAAGAAAGTTAGTATTAGTACTTTTAGTTCCTTTGGGTTCGACAATCCGGTTTGATCATTCGTTTTATAAATTTTAAAGCTCTGATTTCAGCGAGCAAGTTTTTGCGCCGTTGCCGGGGAGCTAAAATATTAAGAAAGCTCTATTGTTATTACTTTAGGCATTATTTTTTTTTTGCAATTTACTTTTATTTTTATTTTTTTAGGTTAAATTTTAATTTTTGCTAAATTTTCCTTCTTTTTCTTTTCTCAGTAGGTACCTCTAGTTTATTACTAGAAGGAACCCGAGAGGACCTTTGGTATACAATAGTGAAATTGAAGCTACCGTTCGTAGGACTCGCAGAGAAATCAGGCGAGCCCGAAATTACACAGAGGAAGATCAAGGAGGCAGATCCAATCCTACTGAAGGGATAGACGAGAATAATCCACCACCACATGATGTGGGGGAGAACAATGCTCCACGTACAATGTTTGATTCTGTTAAACCGCTTTTAACAGGAGCGGAATCAAGTATTGTTAGGCCTGCTATAGCTGCTAACAATTTTGAATTAAAGCCTAACACAATACAAATGATTCAACAGTTTGTTCAATTTGATGGATTGCAAGACGAAGATCCAAACGCTCATATAGCTAATTTTTTAGAGTTCTGTGATACCTTCAAAATAAATGGCATTTCTGATGATGCCATACGTCTTCGGTTATTCCCTTTTTCATTAAGGAATAAAGCCAAACAGTGGTTAAACTCGTTACCACGAGGGTCAATCACTACATGGGAATAGATGATCGAAAATTTTTTATTGAAATATTTCCCACCAGCCAAATTACGGAATGATATATCTTCTTTTGTGCAGATGGATCTAGAGACATTATACGACATATGGGAGAGATACAAGGATCTCTTGAGAAGGTGTCCACACCACGGTCTACCCTTGTGGCTACAAGTCCAAACTTTCTATAACTGTGTAAACCCATCAACGAGACTGTCGTAACCATTTTTTGACAAAACGGGAATCGACTTTAAAAAGAAGAGTCGCCACCGATCATTTTGGTGTGATCGGGTCACCTTTGTTTTAATAAAACATTTTTGATTTACTAAAACGGCATTTTGATCTACGCAATTTGAGAAAAACGGGTTCGGGAGTCGGTTACGTGCAAGGAAGGATTAGCACCCTTGCAACGCCCAAAATCGGTACCGAATTGATTGATATTGCCCCAATGTTGAAAACTTGAACGTAGTTGGAGTTGAAAGGTTCCCGAGGAAAGGGTTATTCCAAGTAGGTTTGAGTCCAAAGATTTGACTCGTTCCAAAGGGATGAAAATGCCACATCCAACACGTTAGGACATAACATATTCATACTTCGATACCGAGACAGTCTTTAGTCCTCAAATGTATGAGAAGGGTATTTGATTATTTTAGTTGACCGAAAAATAGACACCCAGCACGTTAGGATGTTATCTTCCGAACTTCTAAACTCCCAAATATTGCCTCTATTTTAAAAACTTTTGAATGAGGTATAGTTTTGTAAAGATGTGCTTTTTATTTTAAGCCGTGACGTATGCGACGATGTTGCCTTTTTCATTATTGAACATATGCACTAAAACGATCATAATATGCTAACATTTAATACAAGCTAACATTTAACACAAGCACTGACAAAATAGTAATGAAATGCAACAATAATTTCTATACTAAAGCAATTACCAACATACGCGATAAGATGTAGAAAAACGTAATAATCAGTGTAAAACGATGAACGTGTTTCATGCGAATAACAACAAAGCATTTCTATGATATAAACAAAGTGAACGATATATGTATATATATAATAAAAATAATACATAATGGGTTTAAATAAGATATCTAACCATATAGACTATATAAATAATAATAATAAATGATAATAATACTAAATAATAATAATAAAGATGGTAACAATAATAATAGTAAGGATAATGATGATAAATCTAATAATAATAGTAATCATCTCAAAACATTGAAAAGGGGCCAATTGAATCAAAAACGGAATTTGAGGGTCGTTTCAAGGTGTAAGAAAAAGGGGGTGCTTGAAACGCGCGCGAAGAGGGGGGATCAAAGCGAAAATATTCCCTTTCTTGCGCTCTGCGCTTTGTCCTGGACTCAATTAGAAAAGGGAGGAATATATTGGGGCAAATTTAGAGATAATCAACAAATGCACCTATAACATTCGAAATTACGGAGGGACCAAAGAGCTAAAAACCCCCTGAAGAGGAAACACGCGGATCCACCTACGATGGGTCGGGTTATAGCCGGGTCAACCTAAGTGAAACGGCACCGTTTCATTAAAGATATGAATACCTAAAAATCCCCTAAGAAAAATCAGGTTTCTAACCCTAGTTTTTTTCTAAACGCCGCAGCCACATAGCCTTCCCTTTATCCTCCTCACTCCCTCTCCATCAGAACGACATCTCTCTCTTACCCTCGTTTCCAGCCGAGACCCAGACCTTCCTCCCTTAAAGGCTGCTAAATCGCCGCTATAATCAGTAAAATCGGGCAACAACCCTCCGATCTAAACCATCCGCTCCTTCGCCCGATCCCGATTGCGACGAGATAGGCACGGGCACGGTTTTTCGCGCAGGTAACCCCCCCTCATTTCTCACGCTCTCTCCTTTTCTTCTTAGGTTTGGTTTGCCGAGATTCGAAGTAGTCAATGAAAGGTAAGGTGAAACGGCGGTAAATAGAACAAAAAGGAAAATAAAATCAACCTTCTGTTTTATTTTTTTGATTTCTGATGATCTGCAGTAGAATACGAGAATTACTCTCTGATTTCTTCTGATTGTTCTCTTTTTTATTGATTGCTTTCGGGTTCTTTTTTTAGTGTTCCTTAAAAAAAACGAGGGTCGAACCCCTTTTACATCAACATTTGATGGCTTTATAGCCATGAATACACTGGTCTTTAGTATTATAATGTTTATTCCATATCCTGCTTCGTTTCTGTTGCCTTTCTTTGGGGTTGTTTGCAGGTGATGGGCGAAGTGGGGACGACGGGGCCAAGGCGCTTGGGTTTTGGTTAAGGGCCCGGGCAAGATTGGTGATTACAACTGCCCCTCTTTGCTCATTGTCGTGAAACGAGAATAGAGCAAAGACGAAAGAAGAACCAATTTTGCCCGGTCTTGGCCAAGTAGAGATTCTTCGGGTGCTTTTCTTCTTCAAACATCTTCAAGCCCTATTTCCTCGGTCTACTCCAACGCTGCTTCTGCGTGACATGACCCGTAGCTTCGATTCGTTTTTTTTTTTTCTCAATCTTGTTCATTCTTCAACTTGCTCCAACATGAGTTCATGAAGAGATTTGTAGCTTCAATCTTTCGACTGCTCCACTAGGACTTTGAGGAAATGAATCTGATCTTTTCAAATTGCTTCCTTACCATCTTCAAGGAAACTCCGATCTTCATTTTGCCCTTGGTCAATCTTCTTTGTCCACTGGAACTTCCTCGTCAAATTTGCTCAACGCGACTTCAGTCTTTCTTCTGTATGTACCTCCTCGTATGCCCCGAGGCTCAACCACACTCTCATGAGTTTTTTTTTTTTTAGACAGAAATTGAAAATAGAAATTGAAAATACCTTAGCGCGTGAACCAATGCATCAACTCACCTCTCACAACATAAATTGATGTTTTGAGAATTAAGTACCTCGGCGTGTGCCGAGGCCCAACTCATTCCTCGCATTATGAGTTGATTTTTGAACAGAAATTTAAAAACAGAAGTTAAATACCTCGGCTTGTCCCGAGGCCCAACTCACCTCTCGCATTATGAGTTGATTTTTGAACAGAAATTTAAAAACAGAAGTTAAATACCTCGGCTTGTCCCGAGGCCCAACTCACCTCTCGCATTATGAGTTGATTTTTGAACAGAAATTTAAAAACAGAAATTGAATACCTCGGCGTGTCCCGAGGCCCAACTCACCTCTCGCATTATGAGTTGATTTTTTTGAACAGAAATTTAAAAACAGAAGTTAAATACCTCGGCTTGTCCCGAGGCTCAACTCACCTCTCGCATTATGAGTTGGCTTTTGAAAAGAAATTTAAAGGCAGAAAATAAATACCTCGGTGTGCCCCGAGGCCCAACTCACCTCTGGCATTATGAGTTGATTTTTGAGCAGCAATTTAAGACTTGTTATCTGGTGGAATTCGATCAAGATTTCTTGCCTTATTGGTGTACCTGTATGTGTCATGCGGGATGTTGATGTTATCATGATATGCATGTGTTTGTCTTAAATGCTCTTATGCCTACATGATTATGCCATGCGTTCTGGGTTTGTTTGTCGTGTATCTCTTGTTATGACTTTCATGATGACTCGTGTCCATCGCTTCGATTCTCGACTTTCGCTTCAGGTTTTGTACTCGTCCCTAAGTTCCACGAGTGGTCTGTACTTCTCATATCTCAACCATTTTGTCCCCTTGTCAAATTATGTCTTTGCTTTGAGGTCCTTGTACTTACCAGGTTCTCATCTGGGTAATGCTCAATGTTTCTTCTGTTTAAAGTATGTAATTTCGCTATTTACCATTTAAATGAATCAAACACGAGATGCATGCCAATGGCCAAGTAGGTGTGAAAGAGATGCCTTACGTTCGTATTTATTTCGAAGCAACAAGAAAATTGACAAGGAATGATTCAATAAGGAAAGCATAAAAAGAAAGTGGATTCAATTGTCACTAATGCTCTAGATATCTAACGCGTGAACTTCTCCATGTTCCTTCACCCTGAACCCCTTCAAGTGAAGCTCCTTGCGTAGAAGACCCTGAGCTTCTGAGTCCGCTTCAAATATTATAATCTCGCCCCTTGACTTCCCGTTCAAACCGTTCTTGCTCTTTACGTGTGAATCCCCTTCGTTAGGACGCCTTTTCAGGTTTTTCGTCCCAATCTTGATTATCAAGATGCCCTTTTCAGGTTTTCATCCTGACTTTTTTTTTTTTAGGCGTAGTACTTTTTTACGGCATCTGAGTTCACTGGGTTCGATACCTCTTTCCCATCCATCTCTGTGAGAATCAAAGCTCCACCAGAGAAAGCCTTCCTTACGACGTAGGGTCCTTCCCAATTCGGTGCCCATTTTCCTCGAAAGTCTTTTTGTATTGGGAGGATCTTTCTCAACACGAGTTCTCCTTCGCGAAATTCCCTCGGCCGTACCTTCTTGTCATGGGCCGTGATCATTCTCTTTTGGTACATCTGTCCATGACAGATTGCTTTCAAGCGCTTTTCCTCAATCAGATTCAGTTGGTCATATCGAGCTTGTACCTATTCTGATTCTTCCAGTTTTGACTCCATTAAGATTCGTAAAGAAGGGATTTCCACCTCGATGGGCAGTACAGCTTCCATTCCATATACCAGAGAGAAAGGAGTTGCCCCCGTGGAGGTCCGCACACATGTACGATATACATATAGAGCGAACGGGAGCTTCTCATGCCAGTCTTTGTATGTCTCGGTCATCTTTCCAATAATCTTCTTAATGTTTTTATTGGCTGCTTCTACCGCTCCGTTCATCTTTGGGCGATAGGGTGAGGAATTGTGATGCTTTATTTGAAACTGTTCGCACACTTCCTTCATCAGCTTGTTGTTCAGATTCAAGGCATTATCCGAGATGATTTTCTCAGGCAGCCCGTATCGACATATAATCTCCTTTCTCAAGAATTTGCAAACCGCGGTTTTTGTCACATTTGCAAACGAAGTGGCCTCAACCCATTTTGTGAAGTAATCTATGACCACGAAGATGAATCGATGACCATTAGAAGCCTTCGGGGAAATTGGTCCTATAACATCCATGCCCCACATGGAAAAAGGCCATGGAGAGGTCATCACGTGGAGGGGTGAAGGTGCTGCATGAATTTTGTCACCATAAATTTGACATTTGTGACACCTTCGTGCATAGCTGATGCAGTCACTTTCCATGGTCAACCAGTAGTAGCCGAGTCTCATAATTTTCCTGGTCATGGTGAAACCGTTGGTATGTGTTCCACAAGTTCCTTCATGCACCTCTTCAAGTATTTTTCTGGCTTCGACATTATCCACGCATCTTAGAAGCACTTGATCTTTCCCTCTCTTGTATAGGATGTCCCCATCAAGAACAAATCCTGCTACTATTTTTCTGATTGTTCTTTTGTCGTTCTCGTTTGCTTGCTCTGGGTACCTTTGATGTTTGACATATCCTAAGATATCATGGAACCATGGTCGTCCATCCGCCTCTCTTTCAACGCTAAAACAATGCGCCGGGGCCTCATATATGCTCATCTGGAGAGGCATTACTTCCGCTTCTCGATTCGCTTTGAACATAGAAGCTAAGGTGGCCAAGGCATCAGCCAATTGGTTTTCCTCTCGTGGGAAGTAATTAAAGGTCACCTCTTCGAATTCTTTGACCAGATCCATAACAAGATCGTGATATTTGACCAACTTTGAGTCTCTCACTTCCCAATCTCCACGGATTTGGTAAATCACCAATGCTGAATCCCCTGATACCTTTAGGATTTTGATGCCTCGTTCAACAGCTGCGCGGAGCCCCATGATACAAGCCTCGTATTCCGCTATGTTATTGGTACAGAAGAAGTTTAATCGGGCAGTGAATGGATAATGACTCCCTTCTGGTGACACCAAGACTGCTCCGATCCCATGTCCTAATGCATTTGATGCCCCGTCGAAACTCATTTTCCATGACTCTTCTTTTGACGATTCGCATTCTTTTTCTGTGATGCACATCAAATCTTCATCCGGGAAGTCAAATCTTAATGGCTCGTATTCTTCTGTGGTTCGGGCTGCTAGGAAGTCGGCTATTGCGCTCCCTTTTATCGACTTTTGGCTTACATAGATGATGTCGTATTCCGATAGCAGGATCTGCCATCGTGCCATTCTTCCTGAGAGTGCAGGTGATTCCATCATGTATTTGATTGGGTCCAATTTAGAGATTAACCATGTCGTATGATACAACATATATTGTCTAAGCCTTCGAGCTACCCAAACCAGAGCGCAACAGAACTTTTCAATTGATGGATATTTTGCTTCATACTCTGTAAACTTCTTACTGAGGTAATAGATCGCTCTTTCTCTTCTCCCCGACTCGTCGTGTTGCCCCAATACACAACCCATTGAATTTTCGAACACCGTCAGATACAGTATTAACAGTCTCCCTGGAGTCGGTGGTACTAGCACAGGGGGGTTAGACAAATATCGTTTTATTTTGTCGAAGGCAGCTTGGCATTCACTATTCCATTCCCCAGGGTTGTGTTTTCTCAATAGTCGAAAAATTGGGTCGCATTGGTTGGTAAGTTGAGCAATAAAACGGGCGATGTAATTTAACCTTCCTAGAAATCCTCTGACTTCTTTTTGTGTCCGTGGAGGTGGTAATTCTTGTATGGCCTTTATTTTGTCGGGATCGACCTCGATACCTCTCTCGCTAACGATAAAGCCCAGTAGTTTTCCCGAGGTTGCTCCAAATGTACACTTAGCTGGATTAAGCTTCAGTTGAAACTTTCTAAGTCTTTCGAACAATTTCCGGAGGTTTCCAACATGCTCTACTTCTCCCCGAGATTTGGCTATCATATCGTCGACATAAACTTCTATCTCTTTGTGCATCATGTCGTGAAACAGCATCACCATGCCCTTTGATATGTTGCCCCAACGTTTTTTAATCCGAACGGCATCACTTTGTAGCAAAATGTTCCCCACATTGTCACGAATGTAGTCTTTTCCATATCCTCAGGAGCCATCTTTATCTGGTTATAACCCGAAAATCCGTCCATAAAAGAGAATAATGAATGTTTTGCCGTGTTATCTACCAGCGTATCGATGTGCGGCAAGGGAAAATTATCCTTGGGGCTTGCTTGATTGAGATCACGATAGTCCACACACATTTGCACCTTGCCATCTTTCTTTGGCACTGGGACTATATTAGCCACCCATTCCGGGTATTTAGAGACTTGTAAGAAACCAGCATCGAACTGTTTTTTGACCTCTTCTTTTATCTTTAAGAGCATTTCGGGTCTCATCCATCTTAGCTTCTGCTGGATTGGCTTGCATTCTGGTTTCACTGGGAGCCTGTGGACCACTACATCCTCGCTTAATCCTGGCATGTCCTGATATGACCATGCAAATATGTCTTTGTATTCATGAAGCAAGGTGACCAAGTCGTGTCTGGTGGGCTCTGAGATGGAGGTCCCAATTTTCACCTCTTGCCTCTTTTCTTCGTTTCCCAAGTTCACCGTCTCAAAAGATTCTTGGTGGGGGAGTATTTGTCTATCTTCCTGTTCTATCGTCCTTAACAAGTCAGGGGTTGAGACATAATATTCAGCATTATCGTCAGCTTCGGATTCTCCTAAACAAGCAGCTTGTTCAAAGTCGATTTTAGGATCAGTAGCAGGATTGTTCACGTTGTCGTTATCTGAGCACCTGACAAGTAAAAAGAAACTATAGAGAAATATCGAGGTATTGGAAACAAGAATGTGGTTCTATGACATGAATATATATATATGAAGACAAGCCATGAGAAGAGGGAATATATATGAGGCTAATGAGAATGAGAGACAGTGACAAAATGCATCTTCATTGATTGTTCATTTAAAAGTTAGACAGCTGATACAAACTTTTATAACAAATTCCCCTTCGACTGAGAGGAATACAGAAGGTTGTCATTGAGAATTACTCTGGAGGGGTCCTAGAAACTACAAGGAGGTCCTCAGCAGTCCAATTGTCCAACGCAAATCCCGGAGGACCAGGGCGTATCTTCGAAAGGCCTTTCATCGTGTAGTCTGCTCCGTCGATGACGTTTATGTTGAAGTTCTGAAAATCCCTTTCAGCCAATAACAGCATGTTTCGTGAATCATCTCCCTCCGTGTACATCATTCCTGCTGACGTAAAAGTTCTCGACAAGGGTGGGTACGTCATGGGCTCCCATTCTACCTCTCGTCCTGAGGTTCTTGCAATCCTCTTTCCCTGATCTTTTTGCCGTTGTTTCCTCCTTTGTCGCTCATCAGGTTTGAACCCTAAGCCGTACGGAGCCTTATGGTGTACAGGATTTAGCGCTCTAGCTATCCCTTGTTGGTATCTCCCTAAACCCTTTCCTGCTCGGGCACCTTTTCCTACCGTCAGCTTGACCCCCATCTTGGTGTTTCTTGACAGCTTGGGTGTGGGAGTCCTATCTCCTTCGGCGACAAATGTAGCGTTGATGAATTCGAAGGAACGGAAGGAGCATTCTGGCACATCTTTGTTTGCCTCGATGTAGGGTGTGTCAGTAGATAGCGATGCGACGATGTCTTCTTCACCGGCGATCGTGATCAGGCGGTTATCCATAATAAACTTTATTTTCTGATGAAGAGATGAAGGGATAGCTCCTGCGGAGTGGATCCAGGGCCTTCCTAAGAGGCAATTATATGAAGGAGCAATGTCCATGACTTGGAATTCGACATTGTATGTGCACGGGCCCACCTCTAAAGGGATCTCGATTTTTCCCATAACTTCCCGCCGTGTTCCATCAAATGCCCTTACCGCGGAGTGACAAGGCCTCAGGTAAGACATGTCGACGGGCATCCTAGACAGTGTAGCTAGCGGCATGACATTGAGCGCGGACCCGTTGTCAATAAGCACATGCGGTATTATATATCCTTTGCACTCGGTCGTGATGTGCAATGCTTTAACAGAGCCCCTACCATTTGGTGGTATTTCGTCATCGCTGAAGGAGATGAAATTATCTGCGTTTAAATTGTTCACCCACCTATCGAGTTTTTCAATGGGCACATTGCTTGGCACATAGGCTTGGTTCAACACCTTCAGTAAAGCGTTTCGATGTGGCTCTGAGTTCAACAAAAGGGATAATACTGAGATTTTTGCCGGTTGTTTATTCAGCTGCTCCACGACATTGTATTCGCTGTGCTTAATGAACTTTAAGAATTCCTGTGCCTCCTCCTCATTCACCGGCTCCTTAGTTCCTTGCTCAGCTTGTATTTCAACCTCGCCCTCGACCTCGTGTATTGGTGCCTTCCCTTTCTGACTCGTGCCAATGACTTTCTTCTTTGTCTCAACCACCTCCGGGGAATAGCACCTCCCACTGCGGGTAAAATGCCCCACCTCATTGATGTTTCCGGTTGTAGCTTCGGGTATGGTGACATTGACATCGTATTTCCACGGCACTGCCTTGCTATCCTTGTACGGAAAAGGGGAAGGTACTTGAATTATCATTTTTGGTTTCCTCTCTTCTTCCTTTGTCTCGTAGTAGATTACCAAAGGCCGATTGGCACTGTAAGGAGGTCCTGATGATTGGCCCTCAGATGCACATATCTCCTTTCCACCAGTCTCTTCCATCTTATTGAAGATTTCTATCTTTTTATTGTCCATCATGCTTTGAAGTAGCTCTTTGAACTCCTCGCAAGATTGGATATGGTGTCCTGATATGCCGTGAAAGTCACAGAAACTTGGACTCTTTGCGTTTTCCTCCTTGAAATTCCTATCGAGCATGCCCTTCTCAATCATTACTTCCCAGACCTTCTCCAAAGGTGTCCTTATCCTAGAGACACAGCTTCTGGCTCGCCACCCATCTTCCGGTGTCACCATATTCACGTTCCCTGTGGCATGGTTAGGGAGCGGGTTTCTTGTCACATTATTGGTACCGTCAAACCGCAAGATCCCGGCGTCGATGAGGCCTTGCACTCTTCTCTTAAAGGCTAAACAGTTATCTGTAGAGTGTCCCTGATTCCCGGCGTGGTACATGCAATTAGCGTTGGGATCGTACCACCTTGGGAACGGGGGTTTTAATGGTGCCATGTAATGTGGTGAGATTAACTGTTTTTCCAATAGCTTCGGGCATAATTCTCCGTATGATACGGGAATGGGGGTGAATTGGGGTCTTTCAGGATTGGGCTTTACTGGTCTTTGTTCGTTTTTTGGCTGGCCTTGGGCGGGCATAGCGTTTGGAGGGAATATGGTGAATGGTCTTTGATTGTCGGTGGCGTAAACGGGGTAGGGAGGAGGTGCTTGATAGTAGCGGCTTTGTGGATAGAAATTCGGCGGTGGGCGAAACTGGGGGCGTGGTTGTGTCGGATATGGATTAGGAGCATAGTGGCCTCCGGCCCCCACCATGTGGGCTTTAGGATCCTTTTTCTTTGCAGGTGTTGGTCTTTTTGAGCTCTCAGGGCCCTCCATTCTTCCATTTTTGATGCCATTTTCGATGAGTTCGTCGGATATTACGAGGTCGGCGAAATCTTTCGTGGCGTTTCCCACCAGTTTGTCGTAGAATGGCGCCCTCAAAGTATTGATAAAAAGGACTGTTACCTCACTTTTAGTTAATGGGGGCTCGACCTGGACTGAGAGATCCCTCCATCTCTGAGCGTATTGTCTGAAGGTCTCCGTTGGCTTCTTTTCCAACATTTGTAGCGTCATCCGGTCGGGAGCCACATCAGAAACATGCTTATATTGTTCACAGAATGCAGTTGCTAGGTCCTTCCATGACCGGATCCTCTCGGTGCTGAGCTGATCATACCATCGGAGGGCCGATCCGATCAAGCTATCCTGGAAGCAGTGTATTAACAGTTTGTCCTCGTTTAAATGTCCGGCCATCTTCCGACAGAACATAATAAGGTGTGCTTTCGGACATCTCGTTCCCTCATACTTCTCAAAGTCTGGCACCTTAAACTTTGGGCCGTAGAACCAGATCGGGCACTAAACTAAGCTCCTTGGAGCTTAGTGAAGAAAAGACTCCAGTACCTTCCACCACCTTGAGTCTTTCTTCTAGATTCTTATATTTTTCTTCAGCATCATGGTCACCCCTCTTTAATCTAGCTATTTCCATCGGATCATCCAAATTCGGAACCGTCGGATTAGCCGAATTATCCCCAGCGTTTGATACGTATATACCCTCCCTCCCTCAAATGGGTAGGTGGGATGGGTTGTTGCTCCAGGCCTACTGGGTTCCCTTGAGGATATCCTCTTTGTGCTGCATGAGCATGGGGTGGCGTAGATCCTAAGGGATAGAGTGGATCTTGATTATCCCTCGAATGGGGCTCCGTAAGGTCAGGACTTGGCGCGGGTCCTTTTCCTTGGGTCATGGCCGTCAACATTTCCAACATTCTGTCCATTTGACTCTTATGCTCTCGTGATTCCTCGCGAGATCTCATCATTAGGTCCTTTGCTTCTTGCTGTGATTTGGTTAGCTGTTCTTGTAACTCCTTCTGGGTTTTTTTCCATCCTCTCGATCCTCTCATTGAGTTCGACGTCCATGGCTCTAGTTCTTAAGCGTGTTCTATAGGGATGATGTGATTCCAGGTTCGTAATGTCGTAGCTGCGGATTATGATTTTAAGTTTAGCGAACCGTTAAGGTGATATGATGCTAATGTATACAATGCCATGCAAATGCATGATATGAATGAAAAAGGTGTCAACTCTGATTCAATTCCCCATAGAAAACTTCCTTAGATAACAAAGCTCTTTACATAAAAGAGGTTACAAAAACGGCCTTGCTCTAACACCTAAGGCTTTAATCCTTGTTAGTAAGGAAGCTAATTCACGTCCACGATCCGACTGTGTCTCGAACTGTATGCTCAACGTGTCGGCTTGTACAGCTAAAGTTTGTAAATACTCGGCGATTTCTCGTATCCGGATTATAGCCTCCCCTATGAGGTAATCTCTATCCCTGATTTGACTCTGGGAATAGCACAGTTCCGCTTTCCTTCGTTCTTCGTTCTCTTTTAAATGGCCAATATGATTTTGACAGTGTAGTAACTCCATTTCTAACTCTTCAGTCCTCTTTTTCATTTCTTCGATTCTACTCAGACTTGCTTTTAACTCTCTCGCTGAGTTACGGCTTCGATAATGGTCGAGGGACTTTTCCAACTCTGACACCCTTGTCTTCAATTCGTTTCTTCTATTCTGGCCTTCTGATATTTGCTTTTCTAGGATCTCGTTCTGAGCTTTTATTTCTCGGAACTTCCTTTCCCATTGCTTGGCTTTAGCTCTTTCTTCTTGCAACTCTTGTCGCCATTGGCTCGAAGTCTTTCCCAGTCCAGCAGTTCTCATCGAGAGGCGCATCTTCTTGTAGTCCCTCTTTAAGCTATCCAATTCTTCTTCGGCTTTGCTCTTCCCCTTCTGCACCTTTTCCGTCTCTGATTTCTGTATCTCTACATTTAGCTTCAAAAACATCTTTTCCTCCTCCAACTGCTCGATTCTCTTTTCGAGCTCTGATCTTCGCTGTAAGAAATCTTGCTTTATAACTTCTAATTCTGTTGGTATCACTCGCAACCGTTCCTCCAAAGACTGAGCATTATCTAAGTTTGGTCCCGGGATGTTATCATTGATTCTCTTGCTTAGCCATGCTTTGTATTCAGAAGTTACCGTTTCGCCCGCAGCTAGCCTCTTCATTCGGTGTGTTTGTTTCCAAGCATTTGCCGTTTCTTTGATCTTCTTCTTGTATCCCTCTCCCGTATAAGAGAACTCACTTACGTTTAACCCATGTGTTGCCGGCACGAACTGTCTAGACTGGTATTGTCTTGCCGTTAGCAATGGGGCATACCCGATAACTCCCCAAATTTCGGGTAGAGGTACCCAATTGAAGTCTCCGCATCTATAGAGTATCTCTCCAGGTATCATCCAGGGAGCTCTCCACTCAACGTCTTCTCCCTGAAGGTTCTGAAAAATTGCCATCCATCCTTCTTCTGTTATATCCTCTCTTCTTGGCATAGCAGCTTCCTCTTTTATTGGTGAATAGTCTCTATGAAAAGGTCGACAAGAGACTTTGTCCATCTTCCAAAAATGCCCGTGAAACCACACCATCAAAAGTTGGGCGCATCCGATGAACCTTCCCTCTCCCGCTCTTCTGCAAGCATTTAACGATCTAAAAGTTTCCGCGAGAATCGCTGGGACAGGTGTGACTTGTTTACCCAATCGGTCGAACAGATCCACTACCGCCTCATCTATATGCCTCAGAGCTTTTGGGAATATGACTAAACCGTAAAGGCCGAGGGTGAAAATATCAACCTTTCTCCCCATGTCAGGGTGCGTTGAAATCAGATCCCTTAAATCCACCCAAGGAAAACATTTTCCTTCACCCTTCTGTTGAATCTTGGCTGAGATCCACTGCTCACTCATTCCCGTAACCTTCATCAACTTCTTTGCCAAAGGAGGGACATAAGCAGGCCTAATATAGACCTTATCGACTTGCGTATCAGGAATACGAAGCAGAGTAGTATACTCTTCTATTGTTGGCACCAAGTCCACCTCCCCAAAAGTGAAACAACTGTAGGTAGCATTCCAAAATTGGACCATGGCCCGGAACAAGTGTCTATCTACTTTGACATCCAACAAGTGAGATATATCACCGTAGCGGCGGTAGAACATCTGTTTGGCTTCTTCTTCCCAATGGGTCCAGATATCCCGCAACTCTCGAAGCTCATTTTGCGTCACGCTAACACGGGTGAAGTCCCATAGTTCTGACGTATGACTCTCGACTAAGCTATCTCCTTCCCCGGATTGCAACTTTTCTGACCATGTGCGCACGGCTGCGTTGTCCTCTACTTTATCAAGAAAGTCGTTCTCCATAGCAAACTTTCTATTTCGGCAACCGAGCAGAAATTGACACCTCTATTGTATGAAATGACATGCAAATCAAAAAAAACGACGCTAGTTAGTGCTGCATAGTCACGTAAGCAAAATATCATTAAACACTTATCCGGATAACTATCTCGATACTATATCTAGGGTAGGTTTTAGGGCTTCTATATGAGGTTCGGTTCTACAGAGGGGTGCCTGAACCAGCAGATTCCTCGATCCTCACCCATTATAGGCTCATACGGACCGAGTTCGGTTCAGGGGGATACATTTCCCTACGACCATGCGGAGGCGAAAACCTCACGAAACACGTAGGTACGGATGTCTCCCGGGAGCGATCCACTAGCCCATGCGGAGGTGAAAACCTCACGAAGGCTTAGTTTCTTGCTCCCACTTAAAGGTGCGACCGACGGTCATGCAATGCAATGCCAAATATTTCATGAGACTCGACATTATAGCACGAGCAAATGCATCAAAGAAAAACACGATTTTTCGAAATAATTTTCCACATTTTCAATCAAAGGGACAAAAACCAATCAATTTACGGCCTGACTCTCGATGTCCCCAGTGGAGTCGCCATGCTGTCGTAACCATTTTTTGACAAAACGGGAATCGACTTTAAAAAGAAGAGTCGCCACCGATCATTTTGGTGTGATCGGGTCACCTTTGTTTTAATAAAACATTTTTGATTTACTAAAACGGCATTTTGATCTACGCAATTTGAGAAAAACGGGTTCGGGAGTCGGTTACGTGCAAGGAAGGATTAGCACCCTTGCAACGCCCAAAATCGGTACCGAATTGATTGATATTGCCCCAATGTTGAAACCTTGAACGTAGTTGGAGTTGAAAGGTTCCCGAGGAAAGGGTTATTCCAAGTAGGTTTGAGTCCAAAGATTTGACTCGTTCCAAAGGGATGAAAATGCCACATCCAACACGTTAGGACATAACATATTCATACTTCGATACCGAGACCGTCTTTAGTCCTCAAATGTATGAGAAGGGTATTTGGTTATTTTAGTTGACCGAAAAATAGACACCCAGCACGTTAGGATGTTATCTTCCGAACTTCTAAACTCCCAAATATTGCCTCTATTTTAAAAACTTTTGAATGAGGTATAGTTTTGTAAAGATGTGCTTTTTATTTTAAGCCGTGACGTATGCGACGATGTTGCCTTTTTCATTATTGAACATATGCACTAAAACGATCATAATATGCTAACATTTAATACAAGCTAACATTTAACACAAGCACTGACAAAATAGTAATGAAATGCAACAAATAATAATTTCTATACTAAAGCAATTACCAACATACGCGATAAGATGTAGAAAAACGTAATAATCAGTGTAAAACGATGAACGTGTTTCATGCGAATAACAACAAAGCATTTCTATGATATAAACAAAGTGAACGATATATGTATATATATATAATAAAAATAATACATAATGGGTTTAAATAAGATATCTAACCATATAGACTATATAAATAATAATAATAAATGATAATAATACTAAATAATAATAATAAAGATGGTAACAATAATAATAGTAAGGATAATGATGATAAATCTAATAATAATAGTAATCATCTCAAAGCATTGAAAAGGGGCCAATTGAATCAAAAACGGAATTTGAGGGTCGTTTCAAGGTGTAAGAAAAAGGGGGTGCTTGAAAAGCGCGCGAAGAGGGGGGATCAAAGCGAAAATATTCCCTTTCTTGCGCTCTGCGCTTTGTCCTGGACTCAATTAGAAAAGGGAGGAATATATTGGGGCAAATTTAGAGATAATCAACAAATGCACCTATAACATTCGAAATTACGGAGGGACCTAAGAGCTAAAAACCCCCTGAAGAGGAAACACGCGGATCCACCTACGATGGGTCGGGTTATAGCCGGGTCAACCTAAGTGAAACGGCACCGTTTCATTAAAGATATGAATACCTAAAAATCCCCTAAGAAAAATCAGGTTTCTAACCCTAGTTTTTTTCTAAACGTCGCAGCCACATAGCCTTCCCTTCATCCTCCTCACTCCCTCTCCATCAGAACGACATCTCTCTCTTACCCTCGTTTCCAGCCGAGACCCAGACCTTCCTCCCTTAAAGGCTGCTAAATCGCCGCTATAATCAGTAAAATCGGGCAACAACCCTCCGATCTAAACCATCCGCTCCTTCGCCCGATCCCGATTGCGACGAGATAGGCACGGGCACGGTTTTTCGCGCAGGTAACCCCCCCTCATTTCTCACGCTCTCTCCTTTTCTTCTTAGGTTTGGTTTGCCGAGATTCGAAGTAGTCAATGAAAGGTAAGGTGAAACGGCGGTAAATAGAACAAAAAGGAAAATAAAATCAACCTTCTGTTTTATTTTTTTGATTTCTGATGATCTGCAGTAGAATACGAGAATTACTCTCTGATTTCTTCTGATTGTTCTCTTTTTTATTGATTGCTTTCGGTTTTTTTTTAGTGTTCCTTAAAAAAAACGAGGGCCGAACCCCTTTTACATCAACATTTGATGGCTTTATAGCCATGAATACACTGGTCTTTAGTATTATAATGTTTATTCCATATCCTGCTTCGTTTCTGTTGCCTTTCTTTGGGGTTGTTTGCAGGTGATGGGCGAAGTGGGGACGACCGGGCCAAGGCGCTTGGGTTTTGGTTAAGGGTCCTGATGCAGCCTACGAATTCATTGAAGAGATGTCACTAAATAACTATCAGTGGCAAGTGACAAGGACGAAACTGACAAAATCAGTCGGAGTTTACAACCTCGATGCGATAACCATACTATCAACACAGGTAGAGATGATGTATAAAAAGATTGATAGTTTGTGTTCTTCGTAGGCACATCCAGTCATGCAGTGCAACGCAAGTGGAACCGTGGCGAATCCTAAGTACCCACCCTACCAACCAGATACAGAGAGCGAACAGGTAAACTATATAGGTAATAATTTCAGATCCAATAATAATCCTTATGGTAATACTTATAATCCAGGTTGGAGGAACCACCCAAATTTTTCGTGGGGAGGTCAAGGAAACCAAAGGCAACAACCTCCTCAAAACTTCCAAAATCAGCCTTATCCACAAGAGAAGAAGCCAAACCTCGAAGAGATGCTATCAAAATTTATGGCAAACACGAAAAACCGTTTCCATGAAACTAAAAGAACAATTAAAAACAACGAGAACTTAGTTGGGGAACTTACTAAGTCAGTCAAGGAAGTCACTAATGCAGTCGAGCAACTCACAAAGCTAATGTCTGAACGACCGCAAGGACGTCTACCAAGTAACACCGAGATTAACCCTAAGGAGCAAATTCAAGCCATCACAGATCATGATATCAAAGGGTTAGACAAATCAAACCGAGAGGTAGAAGAAGGTAAAATAGAGGTAATGCAAGAAAAGCCGAAACCGATAATCAAAGAGTACCAACCTCGCATACCTTATCCCGAAGCGACGAAAAGAGATGATTTACAAGAACATTTTCGTAAGTTTCTTAAACTTTTAAAGAAATTACATATAAACTTACCTCTTCTTGAAGCTCTTTTTCAGATACCAGACTCGAGGAAATTTCTAAGACAGCTCTTGACAAACAAACGCAAAATAGATGATGAGCACCATGTGGAATTAAACGCAGCATGCTCAGCAATGTTACAGAATAAACTACCGCGAAAGCTAAAAGATCCAGGGAGTTTTACTATTCCATGTTTAATTGATAGTTTAACTATTGATAATGCGTTAGCTGATTTAGGGGCAAGCATAAATGTCATGCCTGATACATTGTTTAAACGACTAGGTCTAGGGAAACCCAAACAAACTAGGATGAGCATTCAATTAGCTGATAAAACGGTTAGAATTCCTAGGGGCATTATCGAAGATGTTCTTGTCAAAATCGATAGATGTTCTTAGACATGGGTGAGGATAGTTCAATCCCCTTAATTTTAGGAAGACCTTTTCTAGCAACTTCCAAAACTAAAATTGATGTTGCCACAGGCGAACTCATTCTTTGCGTAGGTGACGAATCACTCAGTTTCCAAGCTCTTGACTCGGCCAGGACAACAGTCGATGACGGTAAGAAAGTCACTTCATTTGATAATCAAATTGTTCAACTTTCATCGCAAAAAACACCACAGGAATACAACCTTGAGCCAAATCTTAGACCCCAAACCAACAAAGATGAATTACATAAGGAACAAAGCCTTAGGGTCAACAAATTAGAAGAGCAGAAGACACACGTCAAAGAATAACCGGAACCACACAAAGCAAAACCGTAGGAACCAACTGAAGAAGTCGTAGGAACATCAAATCACTTCAAAATAGGAGACCAGGTGCTGTTAGACAAAGCCGATCCTCGCATCACCACACCAGACCTGAACGTAAGTGAGGAAATTCCTCCAAAGGTACACGATATCTTCCCCCACGGAACAGTCGAGGTAACCAATCCAACATTCGACACTTTTAAGGTAAACGCTTCTTGACTTAAACTTTATCAAGAAAATAGAACTATAAGCATGAGAGAAGATATTCAAACCTTTAAACCTCCCTAATTTTTTTTCAATTTCAAGGAAAGTCTAGCTTAAGACTATAAACGAGTGTTTCTCGGGAGGCAACTCGAGCAACTAACACTATTTACTTTTAAATTTATCGGCTTCTTTTCTTCCCCTCTTTTTTCTCTCTTAAACTAAACAAAAGTGCAGAATTTCAAGGCCACACGGTCTTACACACGGCCGTGTCCGTGACCGTGTGGACCACCAGAATCTTCGTACTAACTTATCAGAGGTCGTGCGAATCAGTCCCAACCACTATTTGACATGACGGATCCAACCACTACACCACGGGCTCCGTAAAAGTGGCACGCCCGTGCCTTTCGACCGTGTGAAGCTATTGACTTACACACCACGGGCAGAACACGCCCGTGTCTTACAACCGTGCGAGGTTACTGACTAATCGACCACGGGCAGAACACACCCGTGCCTCCCAACCGTGCTAACATACTGACTCCACATACTCAGGCGTGGTTAGTAGAAGAACGACTAGGGAGATCCAGCACGCACAGACACACGGCCATACGAGGCGGCCGGGTAAATCGACACGCCCCTAGTCCACGGGCGTAGGAACGTGCCAAATTTGAAATCCTATTTAAACCCCACAGCCCTTCCCCTTCTCCCCATCTAATTTCTTCATTCTTTTCTTTTCTCCCTTCTCCCTCTCAGACCTTTTCCTCTTTATAATAAATCTCTAGATCTTTAAGCCATCCAACATCATGTCGAAGAAGCGAAAAAGGCCAACAATAGTCTTCTAAAAAAAGAACGATCAACATGAGTTCATGCCGGCAGCTTCGTCTACTCACCAAGCCAAGGGTTTTTGAGACCAATTAGTTTTTTTTTCTTTTCTCTTTTGCTTTAATTTCCTTCTCTTTGACAATCTTATGCTTAGTTTAGTTTAACTTATTTTAGTTTCTTAGTGTCAGGTTCGCCAGGCTGCTAGGGAATCACGCCACTTCCGCCACCGCTAGCACCTCCGAAGCCCTAGAAGTCACACCCACCTCGCGAACCATCCATCAATAAGGACTCTCCGGTTCATCCACCTTTTCTTCTATTTTTATTTTTCTTCTTAGCCTACTTTCCTTTTTCTTTCTTATTTTAAATTATACATTTAGGTTATTTTAAATGTGTCTAAATAATCCCTGGCTAATCCTCTACGAGCTCCCCAATTTCTTCATCTAGCACAGGTTCGTCATCCAGACCGACCTCTTCAAACATACACACCACGACCTCTACCATCCTCCAAGGACACCATCCAAAATTCAAGGAGTATTCTTTCCCTTTCTCTTTTGATTTATCCCATAAATGTTATACCTATCTTTGTACATTGAGGGCAATGTACATCTTAAGTGTGGGGGGTGAATATTTATCTAAAGAAGGGCCTAACTTTCTGCATTATTCTGAAATCCGGCCAAACTTTTTTCATTATTCTCAAATCCCTGAATTTAGTCTTGTTTTTAAGTAAAATTTTCATATTACTAATTAGGATGAAATTTCTGATGATTTCTGATTTTTATTGACATGTTTTAGATTAAGTCATTGATAATTGTGCATTGATAATTAAATTTTAAAGATACTAGAGAATCAAGCATGACAAGTCTATTTTTCAGAACAAAATTTTTTGCTAAGGTTGTTAACCTAAATTTGAATATTGCTATGAAATTTGAAATTTATGAGATTGATGTCAAAACACCCAGAATTTTTGTGAGATTTTGAGCCTTATAGAGCATATATTCTTTTTCGTGCTCACTTTTTGATTATGAGTGTGTCAACTTTGAACTGTTATTCTAGAACTTGCCTCGTTTATACATGTTGAGACCACATTCATAATTTGATATACAGAGATGATAAAGGCACCTAGGATTTAACCCACTCACTCCACTAAATAGCCTGCCTACATAAATTAACCCCTAGTGAACCCCGTTGATCCTAACAACCCTTTTTATTGACTCACCTATTAATAACCCAAAAACCCTTTATATTTGTTATCACCCTCTTTTTGACTACCCTTTAATCGAGATATGATTTGATTAGCTACCAAATTAAATTAGAGCATGAGTTGAATTCATCCATTATTATTATTAGTTTGTTCTTAAAAAAAAATCGAAGTATATTCAGTATTAGTGGTGAGCTTATACAGTTAAAGCTTATTTTCTGAAAGAAAAGCTCATATTGTTAGGATTTTTATTTTCAGTTAATGTAAATATTATTTCAGTATTCTTAGTAAGGTACTTGTCAATTCAATCTCGATTCTAACCTTCTAATTTCAGCCTTTATCCACACCTTAACCCTAGCCCCGTTACAACCCTAACAAAGACCTTTTGATATGTTTATCATCTCATTTTACAGTTGTGGAGATTTGATTTTTAGGCAAGCATATGGGATTAACTTTTCAGGTTCGACGTATGAGTGCTTCTTTTTATGAACCTTAAACACTTTGAGTGATTTGAGTGAATCTTTTAGTGAGGATGTTAACTCTTGTCAATTTCAAATTAAAGGTAATTATTCAGATAAGGGGAGACACCTACGTTTTCGAATTACAAATGAATGACTTATCAATTGTTTGAATCTTTAGGACTCTTTGAATTGAATTATCCATGTATAAATTATCTATGAATTATGATAAGGCATTGTCAGTAGGAATTGTGAATTATGGAAAGTTCGTTTTAATTGTATGTTGAGAATTTTGCTTGAAGACAAGCAAAAGCTTAAGTGTGTGGATATTTGATAAACCGTAATTATAACATTTTAATCCCACATTTAGCTTGTTTTTGGATGATTTATTCCTCAATTTATGTAAAAAGGTGCTCTTAATCCTTTCTTTTCATGTCTTATACCCAGGATAGCACCCAGGGATGAAAAGAACATAAAACGGGCCCAAAATGGAATAAATGGGCCATATCACGAAATCGACACGGCTTGACCCAAAGAGCACAAAGTCGTGCCGTGTCAAGCATCTAGAACATGGCCTCACCCCCGATCTACACGGTCGTGCCTCAACTTAGAAATCCGAACATGGCTTGAAGACGAGTCACACGGGCGTGTGACATGGCCGTGCCCCTGTCGTGGCTTTAGACAATTTCAGTCGAAAAAGGATACTTAGGGAGAAAGAATTGCATTTCCAAGAGCCTATAAATATCCTCTAAGTACCACCTTTGAAATGGGCGTCGAGCTAGGCCAAGGAGCCAAGCCGGAAAGGTCAGAGTTGAGGGAATCGCTCGAAGTTACCCAGTTGATCCATCCCAAGAAGCCAGAATTCTACTCAAGACGGCGGATCTCTCCCTCAATTCCTTCACGGAGTTTTAGGGATTTCTTATGTTTTGTTTTATCTTTTCTCTTGAGATGTTTTCTTTATTTTTTATGAACTAAACCCCTCAGATACCTGAAGGGATGAAACCTAGATGAATCATGTTATTATTTTCTGAATTATATGATAAATACTTAGTTTGTTCTTAATTATGTGTGCTTAATTCTTGAGTTAATATTTCGCGGATATTGATTCAAGTTTGATGTGCTTAGGTGGAGGAGGAATAGACCCTATTTAAGAGTAGATCTAGCATAATTAAGCGGAGTTGGTCACACGCCTAGAGATAGGGTGACGAGATTTTTCTGGATTAGGGTGAAACCTAATATGGGAATCCATAGATCGATTTACTGCTATTCTAGGGGGTTATTGTAAGGGAACAAGAGTTCCACTAATTAACCTAGGGTTAGACGTTATTCGCCTCAAGAAAGGGTTTAATATACGTTAGGGAGTCTTACGGATCAAACTAAGTGAATAAATCGTATGGTTCAGTGTTAGATAACAAGTGAAGTCTAGGTGGATTCTTCCTGAGGGTATCGTCGTGATGGACTGAGTTTTTCTTCTAGTTATTTCCCAATTCGTTCTTTTTGTCTTTGCGTCTTTAGGTTAGTAGTCGTTAATTTAGATTTAAAGCAACTTCACTTTATTAGTTCTTTGGGTTCGACAATCCGGTCTTGCTTAAGCTATACTACTGTTCGACAGGTACACTTGCCTTTAATCATTGTCAGAGTTAGTTTCCAGGTTTGATCATTCGTTTTATAAATTTTAAAGCTCTGATTTCAGCGATCACTAACCTCCTTCGGGTTTGATCCTTGGAGTACTCACCTACTCTGTTGTAACTATATTAGAACCTGACCCATATACTTGCGGATAACCATCAACTCAACACCTATCGCATTATGCACCTGAAATGAGTCATCGTTGGACAATCTCACCGAATAGCATGCCTTGACTAGTTTTCCTCTTTTAAAGATAGAATTTCTTGACCTATCACATGATAATCCCTACCACAAGGGCCAATCCAATTATCATTTGATCACAAAAGAATTAGTCTTTCAATTGGTTTACTCATTTTTATTAGATTAAGGACATGATTAGGTTTGCCTACTAATATAAGTTGTCTTTCCGTATTACAACCCGACCATGTAATACCGCTTACTATTAGTTTAATTATTAGACAACCAATGAGCAACATTTGTTTCCATTTTTCTTTTCATGCAAAAACCATATGAGGACAATCATAGAAAGCTTATTAATGAAGTCAATGAATTTCTTTTATTAATCAATCTGCCCAAAAAAATTACATGTTTACAAACGAATATTCTATACTTAGGGCACTTGATCCAATAGTCTCCCACTTGACCTAATGAAGTAGATGAGTCATATTACGCATTCCCATGCTCTTCATGTGTTGCTCAAAACTCCTGGCTTGTTGAGCCTTGGTAAACGGGTTTACAAGGTTGTCCACGGATACGACCTTGACGAAATCTATGATTTTGTTTGCAACCACCTCCCTTGTGATATTATACTTTCGATTAATTTGTTTTGGCTTCTTGTGGTTTCTCATCTCCTTGGTATTAGATATTGCTGCACTATTATCACAGTACAATGTGATAGCTTTTCCCATACGAGAAATGACTTTAAGATCTGTAAGAAACTTTTAAAGCCATATTGCTTCTTTAGTAGTGTCATAAGTAGCCACATATTCAAGCTCCATAGTGGAGTCAGCATTACAGCTCTGCTTTACACTTCTCCGTACAATGGGCACGCCGTCTAGGACAAAAACACAGCACGATATCGGTTTCTTGGAATCCTGACATGTTTGGAAGTCAAAATTAGTTTATATGATAGAAGTAAGATCTCTTACAAAATACACAAGCATATAATCCCTCGCTTTTATTATATACTTAATTGTTTGCTAGTGTCTTGGTCCTAGATTCACTTGATATTGACTTACCAACCCCATTATAAAACAGATGTCTAGGTGTGTGCATACAATATCATATATGAGACTTCCTACAACCGAAGCATAAGGAACCTTTCTCATGTTCTCTATTTCTTTCGATGTCTTAGGATAATCCTTTGAAGAGAGATAAAATCCCAATACAGATGGTTGATTTCCCTTCTTCAAATCGGTCATTGCATAATGCTCTAATATCTTGTCTATTTATGAAGCTTGAGACAGTGCTATTACTTTTTTTCTTTAGATCCCTTATCATTCAAATGCTTAGAAAAAAATTAGCTTATCCCAAGTTTTTCATACTAAACTGATGGGCTAACTAGAGTTTAACCGATGACAATTTCCCTACATCATTCCCAAAGAGTAGAATGTCATCGACATATAGAACGAGAAAGAAAATCTTTCCATCCCCTAAACATTTATAAACACAAGGTTCATATATATCTTGCTTAAATCCAAAAGTTTTAGTCGTTTGGTCAAATCTTTGATTCCATAAGCGGGATGCTTGCTTATGTCCTTATATAGATATAAGTAGTTTGTAAACTTTATGCTCATTTCCTTTAGCTATATATCCAGTGGGTTGTATCATATAGATGCTCTCTTCAAGATAGCCATTCAAAAATGCTGTCTTGACATCCATTTGCCAAATCTCATAATCGAGAGCCACAACAATGGTTAGCAATATGCGGATTGACTTGACCATGGGAACTAGAGAGAAGGATTCTTTGTAATTGACACCTTCTTTCTGAGTATAACATTTTGCTAGAAGTCTAGCCTTATAAGTTTCCACTTTTCCATCTGCATTTATTTTCCTCTTTTTTATCCATTTACAACCTAGGAGTTTTATCCCTTCTGGTAAGTCTACAAGTTCCCACACTGAGTTGGAGTTCATAGAATCCATCTCAGCTTTAATAGTTATTTCCCAAATCTTAGAATCAGCACTCTACATCGGTTCATCATATGTGAGTGGGTCATCATCTTCCTATTTTGCAGACTCAGTGTTCAAAACACTTTCCCTAGATTGGAAAAACTCAAGCCTACGAGACACCCTCTCAATTCGACGAAGAACCCTATGTTGCTAATCATTTGCAGGCCTAGTATTAGAAGTTGATTTTGGAACCGTTTCAATAGGGTTTTGTATATTTCTCAAAATTTTCTCAAGTATCTCTTTACTTCAAGGTGTAAAGTCATTCATTTAACTTTCTTCAAAGAAAGTAGTATGAGTTGAAACTATAAAAGTTTGCTCTTCAAGTTATAAAACAAACCACGACTCTTTGTTCCCTTTGGATACCCTACAAACATGCACAATTTTGTCCATGAGTCCAACATCCTTGAATCTTTGTCCAACACACGGGTCGGGCATCCCCAAATCTTAAAATGATTAAGATTTGGCTTCCTGCCATGCCACAATTTGTATGGGGTTTTTTATGCTTCCTTATTTGACAAATCATTTAGAATATAGCAAGTCGTTTGTACAACATATCCCCAAAAAAAGATTGGCAACTTCAAATAACTTAACATTGAACGTACCATGCTTAACAACGTTCAATTTTTTCCCTTATGAACGCCATTCTGTTATGGAGTGCCTGACACGGTTAATTGGGATAGAATTCTGTTCTATATAAGGTACCTTAAGAACTCATCAGATAAATATTCCCCATCTCGATCAGACCAAAGTGCCTTTATGGTTAAATCTAGTTGTTTCTCCACTTTTGTACAAAACTCTTTGAATTTATCAAATGTTTCACTCTTGTTGTGCATAAGGTACACATACTCATATATGGAATAATCATAAATAAAATTCATGTAATGTTCATAACCATCTGTTGCACTAATGCTCATGGGACCATATATGTTAATGTGCACAAGTTTTAGGGGTTTTACTGCCCTCGTTCCTTTTGCATTAAAAGACCGCTTGGTCATTTTACCTTTCAAGCAATATTCACATTGTGGAAGATCAACTTATTTAAGTGAACTTAAGATGTCATCTTTCACAAGTCTAGTGATTCTTTCTCGATTAATATGACAAAGTCTCAAATGCCAAAGGTACACCTTATTAGAGTGAGAAGTTTTAATTCGATATTTCGGTCTCAAATAGTGTGTACATCTTTGGTTTTATAAAATAGAGATTATTTGACATCATTCCATTATAGATAAGATTGCGGTTTCTAAATATTGCAATTCCATTATTAAAAGTCACGGCCAAGCCGTCTTTATATAAACATGAAATAAAAATTAAGTTTCTTTTGAAACTTGGTACATAGAAAACTTCTCTTAAAACAATCTTTCTAAAATTATCAAAATAAATATGCACATCCCCTACTACTTCAGCTGTCACACTTATCTCGTTCCCAGTCTGTAACAATAAGTGCTTCCCAACATTTTCTAACCTCAGCTTGTGTGGCTGGAGGGCAATTAGTATCAAAAACTTTTTTAAGTTTCTCAAAGCTTAGGACAATTATTTGGTTCTTTTTCCATTCCTTATAGTTATTTTTGTTCCGTTTATTTTCAGTGAGTATGTTCAATAAGGGAGTTGGTGACATTTTTGAATTGAAAATAAAATATTCATCTATTATTATATTTGTATAAGAAAATGTTTGAAAAAGTTTGCAACATTACGATATGCATTAAGATGATACATGTGTATTATATTAAACCTTGAAAAACAATTTTAAGTCTTTGCAATGATAATTACCACACCCATTGAATCAAGCCACCGTGAGGTGATCATGATCATCTAGTAAGAACATGGATTTCCATCCAATTAGTACATGAACTTAATTCCTTAGGCATTCACACGTACTAATAATCGCGTAAGGTTTAAGCATCATTCTAACTTAAGTAGACCTTCATGAGAAGTTATTTAATTAGAAGATCTTGAGTGTATAACCATTAACTAAACACCTATCACATCATGCACCACAAATGATTCATCATGGGATAATCTAACCAAGTAAAATGCTTTGACTAGTTGTCCTCTTTTGAAGATAGAAGTTCTTGACCTATCGCATTCTAATTCCTACGATAAAGGTTGATCCAATTATCATTTGATCACAAAAGAATTCTTCTTTCTTTTAGGAACTTTGCTCAGTGAAATCCACATAGCAATCCTACTGCGGGGTAGTGCACTTGCCATGCCATCACAATGGACCATTGAAGGAGGCCGTAGGTCTTGTCTAGGGAACTTCTCCCACTCAATATTTTAAAAACAAGCATCATTTTTTAATTTTCGATTTCAATCATGAATGATTAATATATGCATTGTATATGTGACATTTTTTCCTGAACTATATGACATGCTTATCTCATATATGCATGACATGGTATGACAATTTTATAATATTCACATTCATTTATTCATAAAATTGACAATTTTGATTCCCCATAGTTTTTCTTTTAAGGGAAAAATCAAAGAATTGAATGTGAATCGTACACCAGGTAGGGTCCTAGGAAAGGGAGGTGAGTCATATTTTACCACTTAAAAACCAAGTCTTTCCTTGCCAGAGCCAGTCCTAAACATGCACCTTCTCATTACTACACTTCTCACGACAATCGAATAACCTAAAGAAGTGAATGGAATAATACAACACGTGTATTTTCTCCTTACTACACTTCTTGTCTTTAACCGATCAATTGTGAATCATCTTATACATATATATCACAATTATATCTTTAACAATTACTAAACAGATATATAAGGAGATCAGTAATTAAAATAAAATTGCAAGCCAAGGTTTTCATGGTTCTATTTCTAGAAATCAAATGAAAAACCAAAAATTACATAGTTTTTCACCACAAGGCATTCCTTATGTCTTCAATCGCTATCGCTCTATCTTCTCCTCGTCATATACTCTTTTTGGGAAAAATACTTTAAGTCCTATGTCCGTTTCCAACTCATAGGAATTCTATATATAAAATAACAATCCTATGTGGAGATTATTGTCCACAATCTATTTCCTAAGAACTACAACATTGGCAAAAAATAACAATTATATAATAAATACATAATATCACATTCATTCCCATATATCCCCCTAAACATGCAAATAATTACAAAAATGTCACATCTTATCAAATATTAATCAAACAAGATGAAGAGAGACATTCGGTATCGGTTTACACTATAAACAAAGCACAACCAGACTATTGATACCAATTGTTGGAAAAAGTCTCGGTTTGAAAATGATTTTCTTGCACAGTAAAAAATTAAAATTTTGAAAATCGACCCGATTTGTGATATTTATAGCAATAAACCCTAATCGAATTCATACCTATATTTTTGACTTAGTAGAAGTTCATTGTTCTCGACTTTCAACAAAACGATCTTCTTCACTATTCTCGTACCATAGCATACTTCGAGTGTAGGCGCAAATCATTTGATTCGAAACAGAAAACTAGGAAAAGTTCTCTCTTTCATTTGGGGTGAAAAGAAACAATTCTCTCTTCTTAATAGAATAGGTAGAATTGTTATTTTGAAAAAAAATTGTATTTGATAGTTGAGAATAAATTCTCTCTATTTTTTGGCAAAAAAACAATCTTTTAAAGTTCTCTTAATAGCTCTAGCAATACCATCTATTTATAGGAAGAGAAGGTAGAACCCTTACTAATTTGTAGTGGTTTAATTCAAATAGAAAAACATCTTCCCACTTAGAGTAAGAGTGTAACACCCCAAACCCGGCCTAGAAGTTAGACCCGAATCTGGCGTGTCACATTGGGGTGCTTTTCGAGAAGCCATGGTTCCAATTGAAAACCTTTCTTGACATTAAAAACTAAAGTCTCAGTTTGCGTTTGTTTATTATTAATCGACATTTATTAAAAAGTTATTACCTTTAAAAAATAAACTTTGTTTGTTGCGGAAGCTTAATTAAAATGATCGACTTATGAAAATGTGATGTTTACGACCTATTTACGAAAGTGTAGTATTTTGAAAGCAGATTTTATTTTGGAAAATCGTGATTCAAAGTTTAGTAGATTTAAAACATAATAAACTAAAAATCTAAAACTAAAACAAGAATTTAAGAGAGGCCTTATTACAAAATATTAACCCAAGTTAAAAATAAGTAAAATACTAGAGTCCAAAACTGCTCGTAGTGTGGCCACCTCCGAGTCCTCCAGCACGTCGAACCGCTTACTGAGGATTTCCTTAGAAAAATATTAAAAAGGGGGTGAGTTTACGAAAACTCAGAGTGCACAACCCTCATTAGTAAAAACATGAATCACAACAGCTAGGGTCGGAGCCCATTTCAGTAAAGGTGGCAATTGGGCCTTAGCCCATAAAAGCCTCAGCTGGGCCTTAACCCATAAATGTCACAAATCATATTTATCTGGGCCTAAGCCCATCTCAATGTTAATAACCACATATGCAATGCATTAATGCCCATACCAACCCTGTACTCCGTCTCCTGTCCAACCCTGCACTCCTGTGGGGATTTAATCGACCCACCCATCCCCACACTCTTTATGTAGCACCGGCTGCAGCACTAACTTATCGGTGCAGCATGGCTGCTCGGTGGCAAAAAAGCATTCGGTGGATCCACAGTCGTCAAGCGACCATGCGATCCTATTAGCACTTCCTCCGTATTAATAATCCCATCCCCAAGCAACATAATAACACATGAATGCAACATAAAATAATAATCATACAATAACAATCATAAATCACATACAAGAATAATATATAACATGTAGGGGCATTTTCTCATTTTACCCTTCAGGGGCATATCGGTCATTTTACCCACCGAGGGTATTTCAGTAATTTCGCACCTGCGATAGCCTTTCCAAGGGCTAATGTCACCTCGAGTGACTCAACTACTATTTCTGGTCGTACCGGACTATTGGGCCTAAAACCCGATTTTGGCCCATTTAGGCCCACACGCTCGTGTGGCCCACCTAACACAAATTTAGCCACGTATATGAGATTCACCTAGTCTAGTTCACTATATACTACACCATCATACATTTTATTCAATTGGGCCCACTTCGGCCCATCGTGGCCCAAGCAGCCTCAACCCACAAGAATACTACTGATGGCCTCAACTATCGCGTCGAAGCCCCACACGTGCGCTCGCACGCTCGTGTGGCTACTATTGCCGTGACCGGCACTTCGACATTTGCCGCTCTACAACTAGAGTAGAGAGAGTTGCACGCCTAATAGGAATCTGGTGCTAATCCGCGCTCCGACCACTCTTGTGCCCAAACGCCCTCCAAGGTATCCTTCCTCCTATCATAGAATGTTCTATATATAGCTAGCTTCTCACCTTCCTTCTTTGTATCTTTCCGATGTGGGATCCCTTCGTCAGTAGAGTTTAAATTCAACTCAAACTCTTCTCGTCCAATCTGCAAAATAAATACTCCATTGCTTGTCATGATATTCGAACCTAGGCTCCCTTGCAACATAATCCACGCTGCTAACCACTTGGCCACAAGCTCCTCTTGTGTTTTAAACCATGCGCAACTAAATTTAAATCTATAGCTAAATTCTAAAGTCCATTTAAAAAGAAAACTAAAATGCAAGAGCCAAGACTTGAACCTTGGACCTCCTTCCTTCCTTGTGGTGTCACCCTCTTGTCTCTTATGTGGCGTCACTTTGCCACTACACCACACACTCCACTTGTGTCATTTTTCTCCACCTTTTATCCTTAAAACCTACCTACCAAGTCCTAGGGTTTTATTCACCTAAAACCAAAATTTCCCTAAAGCCCAAGTTTGATCCCCGGGACTTCATAGAAGCCCACTAACCTTCCAAAATCACTCACCTAATAGGTCCAACTGGTCTTAGTGCCATTCTCTTGTTCTCAAAAATTTTAAACGCTACTACTCCCAAGGCCCATTGGGCCCAATCCTACTAGGCCCAGTTTCGGGATGTTACAAAGAGTGGGGTGGGCGACACACCCTTTTATTCCTACTAGGGTTGTCACCCACTTCATGTTATATGAGGGGTTTTAAGCCTCTCACATCGGGTCTAATCACAAGTACTTCCTAGGCCTTTCGACCTAATATTCTACAATGTGATCCAACCCGATTGGATTTTTCTATTTCCAAAAATAAATTTTAATATTCTATATTAAACAATTTTCTTATCCCTATTTTACCCCTAGTAAAATTTCAAGAAAATATGTTCAATATTTCATAACTCAACATGTAACACCCCAAATCCGGCCTAGATGTTAGGCCCGAATCTGGCGTGTCACATGGAAGTGTTTTCAAAACCATATTTCTTGTTGTTTAAAACTTGTGTGAGAGCTAACTTAAGCAATTGTTGTCCACTTGAAAACGTAACTACTTTTAAAACCTTATATGTTGCAGAAGTATATTTAAAATAAAGAATTTATGAAAAGGTGATGTTTAAAACCTGAGTTGCAGAAGCATTTGAAAACGTTGCGAAAACGTAGTGTTTTGAAGACAATTATCGTTTTGAAAATCGTATTCCACTTTTAACAGTTAGAAAACATCATAAATAAATATCACAAATAATAAGTTAAAAATAGAGAAACCCAATGGCCTTATTACAAAAAAAAATTATTAACCCAATAATTTTAAATTAAAATAAATTAAACTAAAATCGTTAAGTTTAACTGTAAAACATATCTGACGTGTGGCCACCTCCGAGTCTCTCACAGCTCCAAATCCTCTAAGGCTGGGGATTACCTGCACATTTGAAAGAAAGGGTGAGTTACGAGAACTCAGTGTGTAATCCCCTATTACGGTCACGGTTTGGGCCTGAGCCCTTACAGTATTAATCTGGGCCTAAGCCTGATTCGGTAACGGTCTAGGCCTAAGCCCTATTCGGTAACAGTCTGGGCCTAAGCCCTATATCATATCAATGCAAACAGACATATAAACATGTAACCCAACCCAGCCCAGCCAACTCTCCACCAGTACCAACCATCTATCCATGTGGAGACCAAGTCGACCCACCCAACCAACTATCCAGTAATGCAGCCAAGCTGCTACTAACGATATTTGTGCCTGAGCCATTAGAATCAAAATACGTGGCGATGCCACTATAACGGTACTTCCTCCAAATCAGAAAACCCAACCCAATGCAATATGTTATGTATGCAGTATATCACGATCATATACAGTTATATAAAAATCACATAAACCTCATTTAAACTACCACTAAGGGTCAAACGATTATTTTTTCGTTGGGTAAAATAGTAATTTCACTCCTCGAAGGTATTTCGGTAATTTTACCCATCAAAGGTATTTCGGTAATTTTTCCCATCGAGGATATTTCGATAATTTTACCCATCGAGGGTATTTCAGCAATTTTATCCATCGAGGGTATTTCAGTAATTTTACCCATTGAAGGTATTTCAGTAATTTTACCCATCGAGGGTATTTTGGTAATTTACCCATTAAGGGTATTTCAGTAATTTACCCCTCGAACGGCCTTTTCGGAGGCCCACTGTCTCCTCGAGCGACACGGGTTCCATTTCTGGTCAAAACGGTGCAATTGGGCCTAAAGCCAATTTCGGCCCAAACGGGCCCATACGCTCGTGTGGCCCTTTCAGCCCATTTTCGATCTCGATTCTACGGACTACATAGCCCAATCAATCATCCGAAACTTACCATGGATTCCGCCCCTGTGGGCCCGTTAACCCATTGGGCCCACTTAGCCCACTTCGGCTCAACAAGGCCCATTACAGCCTCAGTCCCACGAGAGAGTTCGTGACACTCCCAACAGTCTATCGCCAACCCTAGAGGCTCGGTTTATCTCTACGAGCACTTGCATGCTCGAGTGATCTCAGAGGCCGATATTCTAGCTTTTCGGTATTTCGGCTTTTAGCCGATTCACAAATCATAGCATTAACAGAATAATCCCGAGCATCGTTACCTTCACTAGAGCGATCAAACTAAGATTTGCCCAGTTAAACCAAATTATTCTAAACAGAGATAACGATGTGAATGGGCCTAGGGCCCATTCTCGGCCTAAATAGGCCCACACGCTCGTGTGGCCCATTTAGCCCAAATCTAGCCACAGATATGAGATTCACATAGACTAGTCCAACATCTACTACACAATCATACAATTTATTCAAATGGGCCCATGGGCCCAATGCAACCTAAACCCATGAGAACACTCATGCGGGCCTCAACTATCGCGTCGAAGCTCCCACACGTGTGCTCGCACGCTCGTGTGGCTACCATCGCCATGTGACCGGCATTTCGGCATTTGCTGCTCTACAGCTAGAGTAGTGCGAAATACACACCTGATAGGAATCTGAAGCTAATCCACGCTCCGAACACTCCTATGCCTAAATGTAACCAAGGTATGCTTACTCCTCTCATAGATAGCTCTATTTAAAGCTAGCTCCTCGCCTACTCTCATGCTAGCTTCCCGATGTGGGATCCTTCCTTCAGCAGAGTTTAATTCCAACTCAAACTTTGGCCTTCCAATCCACAAAAAAAACACTCCCTTGCTTGACATGAGATTTGAACCCTTGCCCTCTCCTGTGCTCCAGACGCTATATGCCACCACAACACAAGCTCCTTTTGTGACTCAAAACATGCGCAACTAAATACAAGCCTATGGGCCAAAGTCTAAGTTCATTTAAAAAGAAATAAAAAAGAATTGCAAGCGCCAAGACTTGAACCTTGGACCCCTTGCTTCCTCTATGGCGTCACTTCCTTATCTCCCATGTAGCGCCATTTGCCACTAGACCACAACTCCTTTTGTGTCATTTTTCTCCACATTTTATTCTTAAAGCCTACTTACTAACTCCCAGGGTTTTATTCACCTAAAACCAAAATTTTCCCTAAAGCCCAGGTTTGAACCCGGGACTTCATGGAAGCCCCCTAACCTTCCAAAACCACTCACGTAATAGGTCCAACTTGCATTAGTGTCGTTCTCTTATTCTCAAAAATTTTAAACACTCCCAAGCCCAAGGCCCAATAGGCCCAATTCTACTAGGCCCAAATCGGGGCATTACACAACATGTTCGCTGTGAGCAAATGGTTTGGTTTATTTTAATTTTCAATCTCCAAAACATCTAAAAAACGTAAACTTATTCGTTTGATTGTTTTTAAGTAATCTATATAGAATTGCAAATGGATTATTTTGATTTCCATTTTTGGAAACCTATAATCATTTCCAAATGATTTTATTTTTCCATTTTAGAAAAATCATAATCATTCTTGAATGTTTTCCATTTTTCTTTTCCTATTCATTATGTTCATTTATATTCAAACTCATAATTCATTGATGGTTTCAAAGAGCTAGCGGAGGGACTGATTGGGCATATGTGACTAGGGCTCAAATAATTTATAGATAAGTTCTAGTTTTTCGTGTATTAATTATAAACTCATTTAGTTACGAAGTCATTCCACTACAATATCATGACTGAGCTCTCCCTAATGACATACCATTACGAGAAACAACTCAATGATCATCCAATGACCTGGTCATAAGTGTGTTACCCTCATAAGATATCATTGAGCTCTTTGGGATAAAATTCATTCTCCCATATGACCCTATTTTATCTAATGGTAACTATTACATCTTCCTTCATGAAAAAGTCAATGACTATCAAATAGTAATTAAGTCATTCATCACAAAGACGAAAGACCCATAACCATATTTACTTTTCATCAACCATATAATGCCAATGAGAGGATATCATTTACCCATGTCTTGAGCTATGAATTCAACTGTTTTGGATGATGCTATATATTGCAGAAGATGCACACATAACACACCAGCTTTCAGTTTCTATGTAACACCCCAAGTTTTAAATTTATGCTCTATTAAATTATGACATAATGTGTATTTGCTTCAGTGGTTTTGTGTCCTGGGTGAGGGGTCCCAAATTCAAGCCTTGACTTGGGCAAATTTGGGTATTTTTATGAATAAAGCCCTATCTCTGGTTAGTAGGCTTATAAGTAGAAGTGTGTAAGTAATTAACAGAATGATCCTGCTGCTTCAAGTGGTAAGGGAGTCTATGTTTTGTGTGGAGATCCTGAGTTCAAATCCCTACATGAGCATTATTTTTTCCTGTTACGTCCAGAGTGTTTGTGTTGGACTAAAAATTTCATAGTAGGGAGAGAATTAAGGGGAGAGATTAGGGGGTTAGCAGATTATCTTTTTCAAAATTTGAGGCTATTGTAGCAGCCCGATTTTGAGCCTAGTCGGAATAGTGGTTTCGGGACCACAAATCCGATAAAAAAAATTAAATTAATATTTTTATATTTTTATGATCTACAACTTTATGAAATGGTTTCGTAAAAATTTCGTTCGAAAATTTTGGTGTTTGAGCACTCAATTTAGTCAAAAGGACTAAATTATAAAAAGTGCAAAACTTGAGTTCTAGAAGCTAGAGGTATCTAATTGCTATAAAAGTTTATTATGATTAATTATTATGATTTATTGAGTGATTAAATACATGTGTTAGAGTATTGATAAGAAATTTTATTAATTTCATGCTTAAATTGCCTATTAGGACTTGTTTGCAAAAGTTGCTAAATAGGGGTTCTAATTTATAGAGTACTTGATTAAAATGGGGGTTTGAAGTAGGAGTCCTTAAATGGCAATTAGACCATTATATTTTCATGGACAAAAATGGACATATATAGGAAGAAAGAACCAAAGTTTTTAATGAAGGGTAATTTAGTCATTTGGTAATAAAAATGAATTAAAAGGGAAAAAGATGGCAAAATATGCTCATCTTCTTCATTAGGCCGAATTTTCAAGTGTTCACCATAGCTAGGGTTTGTTTCAAGCTTTCAAGCTCCATAGTAAGTGATTCCAAGCCCCGTTTTTAATGTTCTTTACATTTTTGAAGCCCCGGTAGCTCGATTTAGCTTATTCTATTAATAATTTATTCTAGGGTTCATATTTAGAAAAATACCCATAGGTGAAATGTGTTTATTTTGATGTTTTATGATAGAATATGAAGTCTAAAATTATGTTAAACAACTTTTGCTTAGTGATTTTAAGTGAAAACGAGTAAAACGGCTTAATCGGTAAAAATACCTAATGTTCATAAGTACAAGTTAGAGTGAGAATTTGATGTTGCCATAGAAGGGAAAAATGATCATCATGCCATAAAACATAAGAATAAGGGATAAAGTTTAATTTCCGAGCTTTGGGGCAAATGTGTAAATATGTAAAAGTTTAGGGGCAAAATTGTAATTTTGCCAAAGTTAAGAGTTAAGGACTGTTTTGATGAATGTGAGTATTAAATAAGCTAAATTTTCTATTATAGATCAAGAAGAACGAAATCCAGAGTTAGATCGAGGAAAGAAAAAGATAGATGATTAAATCAATATAGTTGATCGTATTTCGTTTCGAGGTAAGTTTGCAGTAAATAAATGCAATATTCTATTATTTTACATTTAATATTGTTAAATTCCAGCATTTACATATTTATTCTGTAAATTTATTATTTAAAGACTCAAGTATGAATTGATGGAAAAACTATCTCAGAAAGCTCCGGTTGAACCTTAGGAATGTGTAGGATACAAATGTCATGACATTAGGGTTTAAGGAAATCATGTAAGACCATGTCAAGACATGGCATTGATATGTTACTATAAGGCAAAGGTCCCATGTAAGACCATGCCAAGGCATGGCATTGGTGAGTTCATAAGGCAAGGATACCACGTAAGACCATGTCAAGACATGGCAATGGTTAAGTTTCATAAGGAAAGGTACCCGCGTATCCTTAGTATTCCAAGTGGTTCAACGGGAAAATTCAAGGAGTATTCTAAAGTAAAGGTAAGGCAAGTTCAAGCTAAAAAGGTAAGGTAAGATAAATTCATGTTAAAAGGTAAGGCAAGTATACAAGTTTTAAGTATATTGAGTTAAAAGCGTAAGTGATCTTGACAAGAAAAATATAAGATAATTCACTAAGAATGTTGTTATCTATTTACATGTAAACTTACTAAGCTTTATGCTTACACCTATTCTTTATTTTTTTTTATAGTATTACAAGCCAACTCGGGGATCGAAAGGACGTCGGAGATCGTTACACACTATCAAAGGATTATATTGGTATTTTGTGACTTTAACGTTTTAAGTTATGGCATGTATAGAGACTTAGCCATTTTATGTGTGTGACCTTATGATATGGTTTATTATGGACTTGTAAATGTTTGGTAATAATTAGCCATTAAAATGGTTAATTAAGAACATGCTTTGGAGGTTATGAAATGCCTAGTTGATAGTTATTTTAAAGAAATTATGTAATTATATGCAGGGAAATAGTTGGACAGCAGCAGTGACGTGATTTTGAAAAATCACCAAAAATAGTAGAAATTGAATTAGGTTGTGCATGAGATATATAATTAAAGCTTATTGAGTCTATTTTCATATGAAAGAAACAAGGAAAGCAAAGGAATTCTGTAATTTGAGATATTTATATTTTTGTAAGACTGGTTCAGAATAAATTCAGGTTCCCCTGTTCTGACTTGGAAAATCATAAAAAAATGGAGAAAAATAATTAGGGGTTTAACTTTATATGTTTAGAATCCTGAATGAGTCTATTTTCAAATGAAATAAATAAGAAGGTCATATGAATTCTGTACTAAGATAAATTTGATTCGTAGTGAAGAGAGTTCAGAATAGTCAAATAGTAAAACAGGGGAAACTTTAAGACAAATCTGGTATTGATTGGCCATACCAAAAATTATGGAAAAATTACAGTGAGAAGGTATATGAGTCTAGTTTCAAGGAAAATTTACGGATCTAGATTTCGAGTTTCATAGCTCAAGTTATAATTAATTTAGTGAACATGACGCAGACGGACAGTTTCAATTTTTATACCCAGAACTAGTAAGTTAAGTCTAGTAATACCTCGTGCTCGACTCCGGCAACGGTCTCGGGTAAGGGGTGTTACATTTATTGGTATCAGAGCAAGGCTTAGTCAGTTCTCGGAATATTTAGTATGAGTAAGAGTCTATCTATACATGCCATACTTATATTTTGATAGTGTGACGACTCTTGACGATTTAAATTTTTTTTAGTTATGGATCCTGAACGAGCTGGTGCAAATGATGTAGAGAGTAGTGCACCCACTCCCGCTGAAGGGACGGTGCCACAAGATAGTCGTGAAAGGCCCGTTACAGTTAGTCAGGGAGGAGGGGCTCGAGAAGCCTTCTTCCAAGCTTTGAATGAATGGTTTGCTGAGTTCGTTCGTACGAACCCGGCCGTTAGACCTCCACCCCCTCATGATCCACAGACCAACCATGTAGCTTCCCCAGTCACAGATACAGTCAGAAGAGAGAAGCCACCCGTTGACAAGATCAGAAAACAAGGGGCTGAAGAGTTTCGGGCTACTAAAGATGACGATGCAGAAAAAGCTGAATTTTGGCTCGAAAATACTATTAGAGTTTTTGACGAGTTATCCTGCACACCGGAAGAGTGTATTAAATGTGTAGTGTCACTTCTTAGAGATTCAGCCTACCAGTGGTAGAAGACACTTGTATCAGTAGTACCGAAAGAAAGAGTTACTTGGGATTTCTTTCAGGAGGAGTTCCGTAAAAAGTATATCAGTCAGAGGTTTATTGACCAGAAAAGAAAAGAGTTTCTTGAGTTAAAACAAGGTAAGATGACTGTAACCGACTATGAACGTGAATTTGTTCGACTCAGCAATTATGCTCGAGAGTGTGTGTCTACAGAGGCTATCATGTGCAAAAGATTTGAAGATGGGCTCAATGATGATATCCGACTGTCAGTTGGTGTTCTAGAGATAAAAGAGTTTGTTGCTTTAGTTGAACGAGCCTGTAAGGCAGAAGAGTTATTAAAAAGAAAGGGTAAATCTGAAATTGAGATGCAAGACTCGAAGAAAAGACAGATGAGCAAGTCATTTCAGTCTACATCCAAGAGGCCTAGAGAGTTTTCTACGAGATCTTCAGCTGGGTATTCTAGCCGGAGCAGAGGTGGAAGATTTATGGATTCAAAAGCTCAAACCACTTCGATTGCGAGTGTTGGCAGTATTCAACCTGATAGACCCGAGTGTCCTCAATGTGGTCGACGTCATCCAGGTCAATGTCGAGCAACTGAGATTGGTTGTTTCCGATGTGGTGCACCGAATCATTTCATTCGGGAGTGTCCCGAAATGGTTAAAAGGGAAGTAATACCGAGTGCAACATCAGGTAATGCCCCCGTTAGAGGCAGATATCAGAGAAACCCTGGAGTAGGGGCAGGTAGAGCTGCATTTAGAGATACAGCAACGACATCAGATGTTAAAGCACCTGCAAGGACTTATGCTCTCCGTAATCGTGAAGAGGCATCCTCCCCCGATGTAATTACGGGTACATTTTCTCTTCATAATGTTAATGTTATTGCTTTGATTGATCCGGGTTCAACCCATTCCTATGTTTGCATGAAATTAATGCCTAGTATGAACATGTCCATAGAGCTTACGAAATTTGTGATTAAAGTATCAAATCCATTTGGTCAGCATGTGTTAGTAAACAAAGTATGTAAAAAATGCCCTTTGATGATTAGAGGTTACTGTTTTCCAGCTGATCTCATGCTATTGCCATTTGATGAGTTTGATGTGATTCTTGGTATGGATTGGTTAACTGCACATGATGCGATAGTGAATTGTGGAAAGAAATTCATTGAGTTGAAATGTGAAAATGGTGAAATCCTTCGAGTTAATTCAAATGAGTCAGATAGTGCAATTACCATGATTTCAGTTATGTCTGCTCAGAAATGTTTGAGGAAAGGATGTGAAGCTTATCTTGCTTTTGTGTTGAATACTAAAGATCCAGAGTTGAAAATTGAATCAGTGCCTGTGGTAAATGAGTTTTCTGATGTGTTCCCGGAAGAACTACCAGGTTTGCCTCCTATCAGAGAAGTTGAGTTTGGTATTGAATTGATTCCAGGTACCACACCTATTTCTATTGCTCCTTATAGAATGGCTTCAATAGAATTAAAAGAATTGAAAGCTCAGCTACAGGAATTAACTGATAAAGGCTTTGTAAGACCTAGTTATTCACCATGGGGTGCACCAGTATTATTTGTAAAAAAGAAGGACGGTTCAATGAGATTGTGCATAGACTATCGGCAGCTTAACAAGGTTACCATAAAGAATAAATAACCATTGCCTAGAATAGATGACTTGTTTGATCAATTGAAAGGAGCCACTGTGTTTTCTAAGATAGATTTGAGATCCGGATACTATCAGTTGCGAGTTAAAGAGTCAGATGTTCCAAAAACTGCTTTTCGAACTAGATATGGTCACTATGAGTTTCTTGTGATGCCATTTGGCTTAACTAATGCTCCTGCCATTTTCATGGATTTAATGAACCGAATTTTCAGACCTTACTTGGACAAGTTTGTAGTTGTGTTCATCGATGACATCTTGATTTATTCTCATGATGAGACTGAGCATGCAGAGCATTTGAGAACAGTTTTACAGATTTTGAGAGATAATCAGCTTTATGCCAAATTTAGCAAAAGTGAGTTCTGGTTACGGGAAGTTTGTTTTCTTGGACATGTTGTCTCAGGTGAAGGTATTAAAGTTGATCCGAATAAGATTTCAGCCATTGTTGATTGGAAACCTCCCAGGAATGTATCAGAGGTCAGAAGTTTTCTTGGTCTTGCCGGTTATTATAGACGATTTGTAGAGGGATTTTCCATGATAGCTACTCCGTTGACAAGATTGCTACAGAAAGATGTTAAGTTTGAATGGACTGAGAAGTGTCAGCAGAGTTTCGACAAGTTAAAGGTATTGTTGACTAAAGCTCCTGTCTTAGTACAACCAGAACCAGGTAAAGAGTTTGTGATTTACAGTGATGCATCCTTAAATGGACTAGGCTGTGTACTTATGCAAGAAGGAAGGGTAATTGCTTATGCCTCTAGACAGTTAAAACCACATGAGAAAAATTATCCGACACATAATTTAGAGTTAGCTGCTATTGTATTTGCATTAAAAATTTGGAGACATCACTTGTATGGTGAAAAATGCCGAATATTCACTGATCATAAAAGTTTGAAATACTTGATGACTCAGAAAGATTTAACTTAAGGCAAAGAAGATGGCTAGAGTTGATTAAAGATTATGAGCTAGTGATCGATTATCACCCGGGTAAGGCAAACATTGTTGCTGATGCTTTGAGCAGAAAATCGTTATTTGCATTGAGAGCTTTGCACACTAGTTTGGACTTATCAGATGATGGTTCTATTTTAGCTGAGTTGAGAGCTAAACCGACGTTTCTTAAAGAAATTTGTGAAGCTCAGAAGGATGACAGTGAGTTGCAAGCCAAAAGAGTTCAGTGCGAGTCAGGTGTAGAGTCTGATTTTCAAATCGGTTCTGACGGTTGTTTGATGTTCAGAGACAGAGTATGTGTACCAAAGGATGATGAGCTTATTCGGAATATCTTACAGGAAGCACATAGCAGTTCCTTGTCTATTCACCCAGGTAGTACAAAGATGTATAATGATTTGAAGAAAATGTATTGGTGGAGAGGAATGAAAAGAGATATTTCAGAATTTGTTTCTAGATGCTTGATCTGTCAACAGGTAAAAGCTGAACATCAGGTACCTTCAGGTTTATTGCAGCCTATATTAGTTCCCGAGTGGAAATGGGACCGAGTTACTATGGATTTTGTGACGGGATTGCCTTTGACACTGAGAAAGAAAGATGCAATATGGGTTGTGATTGATAAGCTAACGAAGTCAGCTCATTTTATTCCAGTTCGTATGGATTATTCACTTGACAAGTTGGCTGAGTTGTATATTTCAGAGATAGTTAGACTACATGGAGTACCATTATCGATTATCTCAGATAGAGATTCGAGATTTACTTCACGGTTTTGGAAGAAATTACAGGAAGCTTTAGGTACAAAGTTGAGTTTTAGTACAGCTTTCCATCCTCAGACCGATGGTCAATCAGAAAGAGTTATTCAGGTACTCGAAGATATGCTTAGATGTTGCGTATTGGAATTTCAAGGTAGTTGGGAGAAATATTTGTCGTTAATAGAGTTTGCCTACAATAATAGTTATCAATCGAGTCTGAAGATGGCACCTTATGAAGCTTTGTATGGACGTAAATGTCGCACACCTTTGTATTGGACAGAGCTTAAGGAAAATCAGATTTACGGGGTTGATCTAGTCAAAGAAACAGAAGAGAAAGTAAAAGTCATCAGAGATTGCTTGAAAGCAGCTTCAGATAGACAGAAATCCTATGCAGATTTGAAAAGAAAAGAAATTGAATTTCAAGTTGGTGACAGGGTATTCTTGAAAGTATCCCCTTGGAAGAAAGTTCTCAGATTTGGCAAGAAAGGCAAATTAGGTCCTCGTTTCATTGGGCCGTATGAGGTTATCGAAAGGATTGGACCAGTGGCATATCGGCTAGCTTTACCAGCAGAGTTAGAAAGAATTCATAATGTGTTTCATGTGTCAATGTTGCGACGCTATCGCTCTGATCCTTCACATGTGATTTCTCCGACAGAGATTGAGATTCAACCGGATATGACATATGATGAGGAACCGATTAAGATTTTGGCTCGAGAGGTTAAACAGTTAAGAAATAAAAGTATAGCTTTAGTGAAAGTATTGTGGCAAAGACATGGAGTAGAAGAGGCTACGTGGGAACTAGAGGAAGCCATGAGAAAACAGTACCCAAACCTCTTTTCTGGTAAGATTTTCGGGGACGAAAATCCCTAAAGGGGGGGAGAGTTGTAGCAGCCCGATTTTGAGCCTAGTCGGAATAGTGGTTTCGGGACCACAAATCCGATAAAAAAAATTAAATTAATATTTTTATATTTTTATGATCTACAACTTTATGAAATGGTTTCGTAAAAATTTCGTTCGAAAATTTTGGTGTTTGAGCACTCAATTTAGTCAAAAGGACTAAATTATAAAAAGTGCAAAACTTGAGTTCTAGAAGCTAGAGGTATCTAATTGCTATAAAAGTTTATTATGATTAATTATTATGATTTATTGAGTGATTAAATACATGTGTTAGAGTATTGATAAGAAATTTTATTAATTTCATGCTTAAATTGCCTATTAGGACTTGTTTGCAAAAGTTGCTAAATAGGGGTTCTAATTTATAGAGTACTTGATTAAAATGGGGGTTTGAAGTAGGAGTCCTTAAATGGCAATTAGACCATTATATTTTCATGGACAAAAATGGACATATATAGGAAGAAAGAACCAAAGTTTTTAATGAAGGGTAATTTAGTCATTTGGTAATAAAAATGAATTAAAAGGGAAAAAGATGGCAAAATATGCTCATCTTCTTCATTAGGCCGAATTTTCAAGTGTTCACCATAGCTAGGGTTTGTTTCAAGCTTTCAAGCTCCATAGTAAGTGATTCCAAGCCCCGTTTTTAATGTTCTTTACATTTTTGAAGCCCCGGTAGCTCGATTTAGCTTATTCTATTAATAATTTATTCTAGGGTTCATATTTAGAAAAATACCCATAGGTGAAATGTGTTTATTTTGATGTTTTATGATAGAATATGAAGTCTAAAATTATGTTAAACAACTTTTGCTTAGTGATTTTAAGTGAAAACGAGTAAAACGGCTTAATCGGTAAAAATACCTAATGTTCATAAGTACAAGTTAGAGTGAGAATTTGATGTTGCCATAGAAGGGAAAAATGATCAGCATGCCATAAAACATAAGAATAAGGGATAAAGTTTAATTTCCGAGCTTTGGGGCAAATGTGTAAATATGTAAAAGTTTAGGGGCAAAATTGTAATTTTGCCAAAGTTAAGAGTTAAGGACTGTTTTGATGAATGTGAGTATTAAATAAGCTAAATTTTCTATTATAGATCAAGAAGAACGAAATCCAGAGTTAGATCGAGGAAAGAAAAAGATAGATGATTAAATCAATATAGTTGATCGTATTTCGTTTCGAGGTAAGTTTGCAGTAAATAAATGCAATATTCTATTATTTTACATTTAATATTGTTAAATTCCAGCATTTACATATTTATTCTGTAAATTTATTATTTAAAGACTCAAGTATGAATTGATGGAAAAACTATCTCAGAAAGCTCCGGTTGAACCTTAGGAATGTGTAGGATACAAATGTCATGACATTAGGGTTTAAGGAAATCATGTAAGACCATGTCAAGACATGGCATTGATATGTTACTATAAGGCAAAGGTCCCATGTAAGACCATGCCAAGGCATGGCATTGGTGAGTTCATAAGGCAAGGATACCACGTAAGACCATGTCAAGACATGGCAATGGTTAAGTTTCATAAGGAAAGGTACCCGCGTATCCTTAGTATTCCAAGTGGTTCAACGGGAAAATTCAAGGAGTATTCTAAAGTAAAGGTAAGGCAAGTTCAAGCTAAAAAGGTAAGGTAAGATAAATTCATGTTAAAAGGTAAGGCAAGTATACAAGTTTTAAGTATATTGAGTTAAAAGCGTAAGTGATCTTGACAAGAAAAATATAAGATAATTCACTAAGAATGTTGTTATCTATTTACATGTAAACTTACTAAGCTTTATGCTTACACCTATTCTTTATTTTTTTTTTATAGTATTACAAGCCAACTCGGGGATCGAAAGGACGTCGGAGATCGTTACACACTATCAAAGGATTATATTGGTATTTTGTGACTTTAACGTTTTAAGTTATGGCATGTATAGAGACTTAGCCATTTTATGTGTGTGACCTTATGATATGGTTTATTATGGACTTGTAAATGTTTGGTAATAATTAGCCATTAAAATGGTTAATTAAGAACATGTTTTGGAGGTTATGAAATGCCTAGTTGATAGTTATTTTAAAGAAATTATGTAATTATATGCAGGGAAATAGTTGGACAGCAGCAGTGACGTGATTTTGAAAAATCACCAAAAATAGTAGAAATTGAATTAGGTTGTGCATGAGATATATAATTAAAGCTTATTGAGTCTATTTTCATATGAAAGAAACAAGGAAAGCAAAGGAATTCTGTAATTTGAGATATTTATATTTTTGTAAGACTGGTTCAGAATAAATTCAGGTTCCCCTGTTCTGACTTGGAAAAATCATAAAAAAATGGAGAAAAATAATTAGGGGTTTAACTTTATATGTTTAGAATCCTGAATGAGTCTATTTTCAAATGAAATAAATAAGAAGGTCATATAAATTCTGTACTAAGAGAAATTTGATTCGTAGTGAAGAGAGTTCAGAATAGTCAAATAGTAAAACAGGGGAAACTTTAAGACAAATCTGGTATTGATTGGCCATACCAAAAATTATGGAAAAATTACAGTGAGAAGGTATATGAGTCTAGTTTCAAGGAAAATTTACGGATCTAGATTTCGAGTTTCATAGCTCAAGTTATAATTAATTTAGTGAACATGACGCAGACGGACAGTTTCAATTTTTATACCCAGAACTAGTAAGTTAAGTCTAGTAATACCTCGTGCTCGACTCCGGCAACGGTCTCGGGTAAGGGGTGTTACATTTATTGGTATCAGAGCAAGGCTTAGTCGGTTCTCGGAATATTTAGTATGAGTAAGAGTCTATCTATACATGCCATACTTATATTTTGATAGTGTGACGACTCTTGACGATTTAAATTTTTTTTAGTTATGGATCCTGAACGAGCTGGTGCAAATGATGTAGAGAGTAGTGCACCCACTCCCGCTGAAGGGACGGTGCCACAAGATAGTCGTGAAAGGCCCGTTATAGTTAGTCAGGGAGGAGGGGCTCGAGAAGCCTTCTTCCAAGCTTTGAATGAATGGTTTGCTGAGTTCGTTCGTACGAACCCGGCCGTTAGACCTCCACCCCCTCATGATCCACAGACCAACCATGTAGCTTCCCCAGTCACAGATACAGTCAGAAGAGAGAAGCCACCCGTTGACAAGATCAGAAAACAAGGGGCTGAAGAGTTTCGGGCTACCAAAGATGACGATGCAGAAAAAGCTGAATTTTGGCTCGAAAATACTATTAGAGTTTTTGACGAGTTATCCTGCACACCGGAAGAGTGTATTAAATGTGTAGTGTCACTTCTTAGAGATTCAGCCTACCAGTGGTGGAAGACACTTGTATCAGTAGTACCGAAAGAAAGAGTTACTTGGGATTTCTTTCAGGAGGAGTTCCGTAAAAAGTATATCAGTCAGAGGTTTATTGACCAGAAAAGAAAAGAGTTTCTTGAGTTAAAACAAGGTAAGATGACTGTAACCGACTATGAACGTGAATTTGTTCGACTCAGCAATTATGCTCGAGAGTGTGTGTCTACAGAGGCTATCATGTGCAAAAGATTTGAAGATGGGCTCAATGATGATATCCGACTGTCAGTTGGTGTTCTAGAGATAAAAGAGTTTGTTGCTTTAGTTGAACGAGCCTGTAAGGCAGAAGAGTTATTAAAAAGAAAGGGTAAATCTGAAATTGAGATGCAAGACTCGAAGAAAAGACAGATGAGCAAGTCATTTCAGTCTACATCCAAGAGGCCTAGAGAGTTTTCTACGAGATCTTCAGCTGGGTATTCTAGCCGGAGCAGAGGTGGAAGATTTATGGATTCAAAAGCTCAAACCACTTCGATTGCGAGTGTTGGCAGTATTCAACCTGATAGACCCGAGTGTCTTCAATGTGGTCGACGTCATCCAGGTCAATGTCGAGCAACTGAGATTGGTTGTTTCCGATGTGGTGCACCGAATCATTTCATTCGGGAGTGTCCCGAAATGGTTAAAAGGGAAGTAATACCGAGTGCAACATCAGGTAATGCCCCCGTTAGAGGCAGATATCAGAGAAACCCTGGAGTAGGGGCAGGTAGAGCTGCATTTAGAGATACAGCAACGAGATCAGATGTTAAAGCACCTGCAAGGACTTATGCTCTCCGTAATCGTGAAGAGGCATCCTCCCCCGATGTAATTACGGGTACATTTTCTCTTCATAATGTTAATGTTATTGCTTTGATTGATCCGGGTTCAACCCATTCCTATGTTTGCATGAAATTAATGCCTAGTATGAACATGTCCATAGAGCTTACGAAATTTGTGATTAAAGTATCAAATCCATTTGGTCAGCATGTGTTAGTAAACAAAGTATGTAAAAAATGCCCTTTGATGATTAGAGGTTACTGTTTTCCGGCTGATCTCATGCTATTGCCATTTGATGAGTTTGATGTGATTCTTGGTATGGATTGGTTAACTGCACATGATGCGATAGTGAATTGTGGAAAGAAATTCATTGAGTTGAAATGTGAAAATGGTGAAATCCTTCGAGTTAATTCAAATGAGTCAGATAGTGCAATTACCATGATTTCAGTTATGTCTGCTCAGAAATGTTTTAGGAAAGGATGTGAAGCTTATCTTGCTTTTGTGTTGAATACTAAAGATCCAGAGTTGAAAATTGAATCAGTGCCTGTGGTAAATGAGTTTTCTGATGTGTTCCCGGAAGAACTACCAGGTTTGCCTCCTATCAGAGAAGTTGAGTTTGGTATTGAATTGATTCCAGGTACCACACCTATTTCTATTGCTCCTTATAGAATGGCTTCAATAGAATTAAAAGAATTGAAAGCTCAGCTACAGGAATTAACTGATAAAGGCTTTGTAAGACCTAGTTATTCACCATGGGGTGCACCAGTATTATTTGTAAAAAAGAAGGACGGTTCAATGAGATTGTGCATAGACTATCGGCAGCTTAACAAGGTTACCATAAAGAATAAATATCCATTGCCTAGAATAGATGACTTGTTTGATCAATTGAAAGGAGCCACTGTGTTTTCTAAGATAGATTTGAGATCCGGATACTATCAGTTGCGAGTTAAAGAGTCAGATGTTCCAAAAACTGCTTTTCAAACTAGATATGGTCACTATGAGTTTCTTGTGATGCCATTTGGCTTAACTAATGCTCCTGCCATTTTCATGGATTTAATGAACCGAATTTTCAGACCTTACTTGGACAAGTTTGTAGTTGTGTTCATCGATGACATCTTGATTTATTCTCATGATGAGACTGAGCATGCAGAGCATTTGAGAACAGTTTTACAGATTTTGAGAGATAATCAGCTTTATGCCAAATTTAGCAAAAGTGAGTTCTGGTTACGGGAAGTTTGTTTTCTTGGACATGTTGTCTCAGGTGAAGGTATTAAAGTTGATCCGAATAAGATTTCAGCCATTGTTGATTGGAAACCTCCCAGGAATGTATCAGAGGTCAGAAGTTTTCTTGGTCTTGCCGGTTATTATAGACGATTTGTAGAGGGATTTTCCATGATAGCTACTCCGTTGACAAGATTGCTACAGAAAGATGTTAAGTTTGAATGGACTGAGAAGTGTCAGCAGAGTTTCGACAAGTTAAAGGTATTGTTGACTAAAGCTCCTGTCTTAGTACAACCAGAACCAGGTAAAGAGTTTGTGATTTACAGTGATGCATCCTTAAATGGACTAGGCTGTGTACTTATGCAAGAAGGAAGGGTAATTGCTTATGCCTCTAGACAGTTAAAACCACATGAGAAAAATTATCCGACACATAATTTAGAGTTAGCTGCTATTGTATTTGCATTAAAAATTTGGAGACATCACTTGTATGGTGAGAAATGCCGAATATTCACTGATCATAAAAGTTTGAAATACTTGATGACTCAGAAAGATTTAACTTAAGGCAAAGAAGATGGCTAGAGTTGATTAAAGATTATGAGCTAGTGATCGATTATCACCCGGGTAAGGCAAACATTGTTGCTGATGCTTTGAGCAGAAAATCGTTATTTGCATGAAATTGTTAATCTAGATAAACTCCAAATTTGCGATGAGCACACGAAGTATCCGCGAACGAAGTACTAGAGGCCGTGGTAGAGGCCGTAGGGGGCTCGAGCTGGGTCTTCAGCATTTGAGAATCTGCCTAATCTGAACACGAGCGAGACTCCGATCTCACCTGCTAAAGATACTAGGTCTCATGATCGTGAGGCTGGGGATGACGCACTATCCCGAGCCATGCTACAGATTTTAGAGATGATCGCTGGGCCCAACATCGGATCTGAGGGCCGCGGGTCAGTTACGGAACGACAAAGGTCCAATGGGGCTGAATTACTCAGAGGTGTCACTAGAGTCGCCCCTAGCATGGCCGAGTACTGGATGGAGGCCACAGAAAGAATCATGGACGATCTGGATTTTACCGCGGGGCAGAAGCTGAAGGGGGTTGTTTCTCTACTTTGCGACGAAGCGTACTGGTGGTGGCTGAATGTTAAGGAGGGCACTCAGCCCGACCGTTTGACTTGGGACTACTTTAAGACGACTGTCTAGAGTAAGTATGTGGGGGTCAGCAACATCGATGCTATGAGGCATGAATTTCTTAATCTCACCCAAGGGGATCATTTAGTGGTCGAGTATGAGGCCGAGTTCCTAAGACTGAGTCATTATGCCCGGGGCATGGTGGCGATTGAGTATGAGTGTTACGTCCGTTTTGAGGATGGACTCAGGGACAGCTTACGGGTTTTGACACAAAGGGGGCGTGATTTTTCTGCTTTAGTGGAGAATGCGAAGATCACCGAGGAGGTTAAGCGCGTTGAGCGCCAAAACCGCAAGAAAGGAAAAAATAAGAGGGAATCAGAGCCCTCGAATTTTGTGATGAGGCCTAAGAAAAAGGCTAGGTCTGATGGGCCAGTGAGACTTGGGCCTCCTGTTGCACCTACTGGGGTGGCGCTTTGTGGGAACTGTGGTAGGCGTCATCCGAACAAATGCTGGAGAACAACTGGGGCTTGTTTAAGATGTGGGTCGACTGAGCATCATGTCAGGAATTGTCCGCTGAGAACTGATCAGATGCAAGCTGAGGGTACTGGCAATGCGCAGCTGCCGAGAGTAGCTAAGCAACCATCTAGGGGTCGAGGTCAGGCCAAGGATGGTAATGGCATGGACTGAGGATAGAGAGAACCGGGCAGAGGTGTTAGATCGACTGAGGTGAGGTAGCCTGCATTGTTTATGCTACTCGTCGCCGTCAGGGTCGAGATGCTTCGGACGTTATGACGGGTACGTTTTTCATTTATAATGTACCTTATTTGGCATTGGTAGACATAGGCTCTACACACTCTTACGTAGCTAGTTTTGTGTCTGAAACCTTGGGTATTCCGATTGAGAATACTTTGAGCGAGCTAACTATGGTGAGTCTATTGAGGCAATCTATCCGTGTTAGTAAACTATATAGAGACGTCCAGTTAGAGGTACAAGGGATAGTGTTTCTGGCCAATCTGATGAAGCTTCCATTTGGGGAGTTCGATTTGATTCTGGGAATGGACTAGTTGGTCAAGCACCGGGTGAGTTTGGACTACGAGATAGAAATGGTGGTTTTGAGAACCGATGAGTACAATGAGGTAGTGGTGATTGGGGAATGTTGAGACTATTTGACTAATATGATTTCTGCGTTGGTGGTAGAAAAGTTGGTACGAAAGGAATGTGAGGCATTTTGGGCCTACATCAGTGTTTCTGTTTCTGGAGACTCTTCGGTTAAGGACATCAAAACCGTAAGAGACTTTCCGGATGTTTTTCCTGAGGAACTATCGGGTCTGCCTCTAAGCCGAGAGGTAGAATTTGGGATTGAGCTCATTCCGGGTACAGCTCCAGTGTCTATTGCCCCTACCGAATGGCACCGAAGGAGCTTACAGATCTTAAGGCTCAAATTCAAGAACTGTTAAATCGAGGGTTCATTCGTCCTAGTGTGTCTCCATGGAGAGCGTCGGTGTTGTTTGTGAAAAAGAAAGATGGGACAATGAGGATGTGTATTGACTACCGGTAGCTGAACAAGCTAACAATCAAGAACAAATACCCACTACCAAGAATAGATGATCTTTTTGACTAGTTCGGAGGGGCTTCTGTGTTCTCCAAGATTGATCTCCGGTCAAGATATCATCAACTGAAGGTTAAGGAGGCCGATGTGCATAAGACATCATTCAGGACTCGGTATGGACATTACGAGTTCCTGGTTATGCCTTTTGGGTTGACCAACACACCAGCAGCGTTCATGGATTTGATGAACCGTATGTTCCAACCTTATCTGGACCAGTTTCTGATGGTATTCATTCATGATATCCTGGTGTACTCCAAGACTGAGGATGAGCACGATGGGACCTCCGAGTGGTATTACAGACTCTTCGTCAGAAACAGTTGTACGCAAAGTGCAGTAAGTGTGAATTCTGGCTCCAAAAAGTAACCTTTCTGGGGCATGTAGTTTTTGCGGAGGGGATTCGTGTTGATCCTCGTAAGATTGAGGTTGTGTTGGAGTGGAAACAACCAAAGAATGTGTCCAAAATCCACAGCTTTCTAGGGCTACCGGTTATTATCGACGTTTCATAGAAGATTTCTCTTTGATCGCAGCACCATTGACCAAGCTTCTGCATAAGGGAGTTCCCTTTTTCTGGACTGATAAGAAACAAAAGAGCTTTGAGAAGCTCAAATTTGTTTTGACATAGGCTCTGTTTCTGATATAGCCTGAATCTGGGAAGGATTTTGTCGTATACAGTGATTGGTCGCATGTAGGCTTGGGTTGCATACTGATACAGGATGGTAAGGTGGTAGCTTATGTGTCATGTTAGCTCAAGACGCATGAGGCTAACTATCCTACGCATGATTTGGAGTTGGCAGCGATCATCTTCGTCTTGAAAACCTGGAGGCACTATATGTACGGTGAGAAGTGTACTATCTACACTGATCACAAAAGTCTCAAGTATCTCCTCACTAAGAAGGAGTTAAACCTTAGGAAGTGTAGATGGGTTGAACTACTTAAGGATTATGACTGCACCATTGAGTACCACCCTGGTAAGGCTAATGTGGTGGCTGATGCTTTGAGCCGTAGGGCTATGACCGATCTGAAAGCGATGTTTGCTCGACTCAGTTTATTTGACAGTGGGAGTCTATTAACGGAACTTCAGGTTAAGCCTACATGGATTGATCAGATCAGAGGTAAACAGATGGGGGATAAGTCGCTTGAGTTGCAGCTCTGTTAGCTTGAGAATGCGGATACTACTGATTTTGGTATTAATAGTGATGGGGTACTTTGTTTTCGCGGTCAGATCCGTGTGCCGAATGATGAGGATTTAAGACAGTCGATTCTGAAGGATGTGCATAGTAGTCCTTATGCTATGCATCCCGGTGGGAACAAGATGTACCGAGATCTCTGAGAGTTGTACTAGTGGCCAGGGTTGAAGCGCGAGGTTATAGATTTCGTTGCTCACTGTTTGACTTGTCAATGGGTTAAGGCTGAGCATCAGTTGCCTTCGAGGTTGCTACAGCCAGTGAAGATACCGATATGGAAATGGGAGCGAGTAACTATAGACTTCGTTAGTGGGTTGCCTTTAACACCCACTTAGAAGGATTCTATCTGGTTTGTCGTGGATCGATTGACCAAATCTGCTCATTTCATTCCGGTCAGAACAGACTTTTCTCTTCAGAAGCTGGCTAAACTGTATGTATCTGAAATAGTGAGACTGCATGTGGTTCATGTCTCGGTCATCTCCGATAGGGATCCTTGCTTCACATCTCGGTTCTAGAAGAAGTTGCACGAAGTTCTTGGTTTGATGTTGGACTTCAGTACTACTTTCCATCCTCAGATAGATGGTCAGTCGGAGAGGGTGATTCAAGTATTGGAGGATATGTTGAGGAGCTGTGTTATAGATTTCTGAAGCAGTTGGGAGGAGTATTTGCCATTTTCAGAGTTCGCCTATAACAACAACTACCAGTCTAGCATCCAGATGGCACCTTACGAGGCCTTTTATGGTCGTAAATGTTGCACTCCCTTGTATTGGACGGAGTTGGGTGAGCGACGTGTTCTGGGTCCAGAGTTGGTTTTGGAAACTGAGGATAAGGTCTGATTGATTCAGGATCAACTGAAAGCGGCATCGGATAGGCAGAAGTTCTATGCGGATCTGATGAGAAAGGATATTAAGTATTCTATTAGAGACTTAGTTTTTCTCACGGTCTCGCCATGGAAGAAGGTTCTGAGGTTCGGTTGAAAGGGTAAGCTGAGTCGTCGATTTATTGGGTCGTACCGTATTCTGAAGCGAGTGGGGCCAGTCGCATACTAGTTGGAGCTTCCTCTGAAGTTGGATCGCATTTATGATGTGTTCCACGTCTCAGTGTTGAGATGCTACTGCTCTGATCCCAATCATGCTGTTCCTATTGAGAAAATTGAGGTTAGACTAGATCTGACGTTCAAGGAGAAGCCGATCCAGATCCTGGATCGCGACATTAAAGTACTGTGAAGGAAGTCTATTCCCTTAGTGAAGGTGCTATGGCGGAACCATAGCACTGATGAGGCCACTTGGGAGCCGGAAGATTCGATGCGTCAGCAGTATCCTCACCTTTTATGATCAGGTAAAATTTCGTGGACAAAATTTTCTTTTAGTGGGGTCGAGTTATAACGCCCCAAGTTCAAAATTTATGTTCTATTAAATTATGGCATAATGTGTATCTACTTCAGTGGTTATGTGTTCTGAGTGTGTGTGAGGGGTCCCAAGTTCAAGCCTTGACTTGGGCAAATTTTGGTATTTTTATGAATAAAGCCCTATCTCTAGTTAGTAGGCTTATAAGTGGAAGTGTGTAAGTAATTAACAGAATGAGCCTTCTGGTTCAAGTGGTAAGTGAGTCTATGTGTTGTGTAGAGATCCTAAGTTCGAATCCCTGCATGAGTATTATTTTTGCCTGTCACGTCCAGAGTGTTTGTGTTGGACTAAAAATATGATAGTAGGGAGAGAATTAAGGGGAGAGATTAAGGGGTTAGCAGATTTCCTTTTTCAAAATTTGAGGCTATCACCCGTTTCCAAAAAATTTACTGGCGTCATTCTCTTTCTCCTCCCCGCCTTGCTTCCAAATTTCTCCCCTCCCATTGATTTTTTGCTGCCGAAATTTTACTGCTCTTCCTCCTATCCTGGTTCTTCCTTCTTTCAATCGTTTCTGTAATACATATTTAGGATACGCTTTTGGTAAGTTGTGGGTTGGATTATCTTTGTTGTTTCTTTAAATTTTTAAGGATTTAAAAAGGGGTTTGCTGTACTCAGGAGATATTTGTGAGGCTGGAATCAACGCAACGCCGTTTTGACTCAAAATAATGACTGGTTTGGTAGCAGTAAGTCAACTTTTCATTGTTGAGATTAATCAATTTAGACTCGTTTTTGGGTTCTAAGAGTTGGAATATTCTGATTATAGGTGCTGGTGATCTTGGGATTGCGTAAGCAACAAAATCAAATCAAGTGTGTGCCCGGAAACGTAGAAAACCATACTGTCGATGCCACACGGGCGTCTGGTTACCCGTGTGGTAGGTCGTGTGCAAGACTGTAAGTTACCACACGGCCGTGTGATCGATGAGCCAGGCCGTGAGTGAGTGACACGGCCGTGTGACGGCCAGGCAAGGCTGTATGTGACACACGGGCTCGACCAATGGGGCTGTGTAGGCCACACAGGCGTGTGGGCCCACACGGGCAGGCTGCATGGTCGTGTGAGCCCATTTTTTTGTAATGTTCTGTAAGGTTGCACGGGTCGCCCTAGTTGACTATGGATCTATTGTAGGATCGGTAAGCTCTACCTAGACCCCTAATTATATGACTTGACTTTCTGATTTCTGTATTGAGAATGAATACTGTTATCTGAGTGTATGAACTGTATTTGCATAATAGCATGACATTTTATGTATGTTGCATTGCATCGGGGTGGGTTGATGATTTGAAGGAAGTATCTGAAAGGCTCTCAAGCCTGTTATCTAGCAGCTCAGCTACAATTTTCTGATTATGTGCCGCATTCGGTACAGCATGGTGTGTAGGGATTGGTGGGTTGATTTTATCCGTACATAGTGTGTAGGGTTAGACGGAGTTGGTGTGTAGAGGCTAGTGGGTAGGATTCTGCTATTCTGTCTGACCTGCATATTATGTCTGAAATGGGCTAAGGCCCTAGAATATATCTAATTTTGTATCTGAGTGAGCTGAGGTCCACACCGTTTCTGTAATGGGCTCAGACCCAAACTATGAAATTATGTCTGTTTTCTGATATTACTGTGTGCATGTTTTCTGTGGGGATTACACATTGAGTTTACAAAAACTCACCCTTTTTTATTTGATCTGTTTAGGTAATCCCCAATAGTAGACGGGTTGGTACAGCGGAGGACTCAACGGTGACCACGGTTCTAGACCTTTACGGTTTTTAAATTTTATTCATGGTTTTAATTATATCTGGGAAAAAGTTTATTTAATATGGCTTTTACGGATTTTTGTTTAAAATTTGGGATTTTTATTTAATAACCACTAGCAGTAGGATAATACGCGAGTTTTCAACATAAACAAATGTTTTATCAAATACACACGAATTTGGCAAATTATTTTAAAAGGTTCTGCAACGTATAAATGTTTTAAACATGGACAATGAATGAATAAACACGTTTTTTACGTTAACCTAAAATATCGAAATGTTCTTATTGTAATTGCGTTTTCCAAAGCACTATCATGTGACTTCGCCAGATTCGAATATAACGTCTAGGCCGGGTTTGGGTGTTACATTCGAACTTAGACTTTTACTTACATTAAAGTGTATGAGTCACGAATATATAGTCCGCCATCCATTCAAGATTTAGGTACGCCACACGATGAACATAGCAAGCGAATAGATCCATAAACAGATTCAAAATCTATTCTACTTGGGTCCAATCCAATGTACTGTTAGTTCAATCAGTCACATCTTTGTCTATCTTCTGGGAGTCATCCGCTCCGATGCCCAAGAAAAAGCATCTCCCAATTTGGACTTGATAGACAACATATTAGTCTTTCAATTGGTTTGCTTATTTCTAATTAGACTAAGGACATGTCTAAGTTTGGCTACTACTACAAGTTATCTTTTTGTATTATGATCCGACCACGTAATACCTCTAAATATTAGTTAAACAATAGACAACCAGTGAGTAAAATTTGCTTCCATTTTGCTTTGCGTGCAAAAACCATGTGAGGACAATATACAAAATATCATTGTAATTCATGAATAGTTTTCTTAACCAATATATTCGAAAAATTACAAGTGTACTTAAACCAAAATACTATACTTAGGGCACCAGCTCCAACAGGTTCAACTTGAGCAGAAACAGTTTCACAAATTAGATTGGTGGAGCCATTCCAAGGAACCGTTAGGTTTTCTTGAGGACACTTCTGAGAAAATGATACCCTCTATAAAATCCCTTGAGTTAAAATTGAAACCCTTACAGAAGAACTTGAAGTATGGGTATTTGGGCATGAATAACACACTACCAGTTATTATTTCTACACAACTCAGTTTGGAATGAGAAGCAGCTCTCTACTCCAAGTATTAAATGCACACAAGAAGGTTATTAGGTGGAACATTGAAGAAATTAAAGGTATAAGCCATTCTCTTTGTCAACATAAGATCCTCTTAGAGGAAGGTAGGAAACCTATATCAGTGAAGGCTCAACCCTGCTATGAAAGAAGTTGTGAAGAAGGAATTGACCAAGTGGTTAGATATTTGCCTTGTCTACACCATTTTTTATAGCGAATGGGTGAGTCCGACTTACTATGTTCCAAATAAATTAGGGATGATTGCAATTTCAAACTAAAAGGATGAACTTATCCCCAATCAAATAGTAACCAGGTGGCATGTATGTATTGATTATCGGAAGCTCAACAAAGCTACTCGAAAAGACCACTTCCTAATTCTCTTCATAGATCACATGTTAGATCAGTTGGCGAAAAAAGAGTTTTATTGTTTTCTAGATGGGTACTCCGAGTATCATACAATTCCAATCCATCCTGATGATCAAGAGAAGACCACCTTCACTTGTCCCTTCAGTAGTTATGCTTTCTGTCGGATGCCCTTTGGATTATGTATTGCCCTCATAACCTTTATGCATTATATGACCTCCATCTTTACTGATATGATCGAGGAATGATTGGATGTTTTTGTGGACGACTTTTTTGTTTATAGGATTCCTTCACTGGATGCTTAGGGAATTTGGAACATGTATTAAAAAGGTGTGAAGTGACTAACTTGGTTTTGAATTGAAAGAAATGCCACTTTATGGTACCTGGTAACTTTGTTCTTGGTCATTGGATTTCGAAATAAAGGTTAGAGGTTGATCCTCTGAGCTCAAAGTGATTAAGAAACTACCATATCCTTCCTCTATTCAAGAATTAGGAATTTCCTAGGCCAACTCTTGCAAGAAGACATCCCCATCACCTTCAATGGATAATACACTCAAGCGTTAACCACTTTGAAGAATAGGCTAATCACCTCATCAATCATTGTTAGTCCAAACTGGGAAGATTCATTTTTTATTATGTGTGACGCTAGTGATTATGCGGTGAGGGTAATATTAGGATAGAAGAAGGAAAGAGTGTTTCACGCCATCCACTACTCCAACAAGACACTGAATTTTGCTCAATATAATTACACTACGAAGGGAAAGGAAATTCTAGTAATGGTATTTGCCTATAAGAAGTTCTTCCCATATTTGATGAAAAATCGAGTCTATGTACACATGGGCAACTAGGCACTAAAATATGTGATGAAGAAGAAAGAATCTAAGGCTTGGTTAATGATATAGGTGTTGATTCTTCGAGATTTTGACCTATGAATATTGGATAGGAAAGGGATGGAAAATTAAGTAGCCAACTCTCAGTTGGAACTTGAGGATGACCAAGATGGGGGTAAGGCCATTAATGAGACATTTTTTGATAAATAGTTGTTCTATGTGGAGTGCCATTTTGTAAAAGTAAGATGCCTTCCACTCCTTGGTATATTGATATCGTTAATTATCTTGTGAGGGGTATATTTACTGACGGGGCTTCTAGTCAACAAAAGAAAAGGATTTCCTACACTCTAGAGACTACATTTGGGAAGAGCCATATGCCTTTCTACAGTGTGCAGATCAACTCATTTGAAAGTCTGTGACTGAAGAAGAAACAGAGGAAATCCTTAAGGGCTGTTATACCTCCCCTTGCAGCAGACATTTGGGTGGAAAGAGGACAGCATAGAAAATTTTGCAATCCAGTTTCTATTGGTCGACGATGATTCATAGTTCATATGATTTTGCTAAAAGATGTGATCGATGCCAAAGAACATGGAATATTTCCAAGAGAGATGAGATGCCTCAAAAAGGGAATTTGGAAGTGGAATCGATTTCATGAAACCCTTTCCTAATTCTTTTGGGAATCAATATATTCTTTTGGTTGTGGATTATGTGTCCAAGTGGATAGAAGTTGTACCTTTACTAGAAATAAGACAAAAGCATTGGTGAAGTTCCTTCGCAAGAATATTTTCTTCGAATTTGAAACTCTTGGGGCGCTTATTAGTGATGAGGGGTTACACTTTTGTAGTAGACAATTGGAAAGCGCCCTTGCAAAATATAATGTGCGGCACCAGATTGCTACTGCTTACCACCCTCAGGCTAGTGGCCAAGATGAAGTGTCAAACTGAGAGATTAAGCAGATACTCAAAAAGACAGTTAATCCCACTTAGAAAGACTGGTCCATTTGCTTGGATGATGCTTTGTTAATCCTACATATACATGGTAAGTGACTAACTCAGGATTTAGGTAAATCACACCATGAATGTTATAAGTGAATTAATCCACAAATGAATTCAGAATTAATTCATCTTGGGTCTAGTCCAATTTATCATTTTGTTAATGAAAACATCTATGTCTCTACCCTTGGATCCAACTGCTCCAATAGCTAAGACTGGTCATTTTCTCGATTGGAATTGTAGACGACATAATTATCCTTCTCAGTATTTGAATCAAATGCTCACTTTGATTCTTTTACGGAATTACAGACTCATTTAGATTATCTACTGAAGTTGTCTTTCTCACAATGTAAACGTTCTTACAATGTCACTTATCATCAGTTTGAATTTAGACAATTAATGAGCTAAAATTTGTTTTTCACAATTTCATTATGCATACAACATATGAAAGGCAAAAATACAAAAGGCATAACAGTAAAATGTGAAATTTATTTATTCATCATCCAAATACATAGAAAATAATTACACGTTTACTACAATATGGGCACATTTCCCAACATCATGGTCATATGATCATATCGAGATCCGTTATCAAAACTTTGAGCCAATTTCCACAGCTCCCTGCTACTAAACCACTCCTTTAAACCACAATTGGTTTCATCGTTCATATCACGCTGAAGCCTCGCCAGCCTTTACTTGAAACGATGTTGTTCCAACTCATACCCTTTATATGTATTCTGTTAAAACATGTTATGTTTCGTTACACAACTTGTAAATGTATTAAAAAACATTAAAAATGAAATCGAGAATTACTCATGTTCGCGACTTGTTTGTGCCAATCTGCATTCTTGAAGTCCATATAAAAGTTCATCGCAATGTAGTAGATGTAATAAGTGGATCTCTACGGAACATCAGAACGCCTAATCAAAATAATTAGCCCATCCGATCTATTAGAAATGATGCAAATATTGTCTTGTCTAACAATATACCTCTGCAATTTCATAAGAAAAAATTGTCACAATTCCATGTTCTCCGACTCCACAATGGAAAATACTATCGGTAGCATGTTCCGATTCCCATCTTGTGCAACCACAATAAGGAGATTCTATGTATATTTCTTGTATAACCAAGTCTCATCAACCTGCACAGGTGACTTGCGGTAGGGAAAGACTCAAATGTATAGATCGAATGTCCAGAACATCCGGTGGAAAATTCTTCTCCCCAATTGTAGTTGGTTGTCCGGGCTATAAGAAGGCAGCATCTGCAAGTCAACGATAGTCCCTGGCACAAGGTTGAGTAAAATCCGATTCGATTCAAAAATATCAATAAAAAAATTTTAAATTTTGAATTGAATAGTTCGAGTTATTCGGATCAACTCGAATAAAAAATCAAAATTTTCAATTTAACTCGAATATGAATTACACAATTTGAGTTATCTGAAAACACGAATAAGAAAAACAAAACTACATCGCTTGATAAATGTTTACTCATTAAGTTAAAAAAAATATTGTCATTCGTCTACTAGTTAAATAATCGGTTCATGTAAACGTAACATTGAATATAAATAATAGAATTTGTTAACTCGACTCGATTTTACTCGAAAATTTTTAACTCGATTCTATTCGATTCAAAAAAAATTTCAAATTGAGTTCGATTGCTAAAATAGGATTCGTCAACTTGAGTAACTCAAAATATTTTGACTCGACTTGATCGAATACTCACTCCTACCTAGCACGTACTCCTGCATTGTGACAATCCACCCCTGAAGTTCATTGTATGACACATCCCAATCTTTGTACAACAGCTCCATAGCCATCTGTTTAACCAACCATGCTTTCCGGTATGACACTTGGTATTAGAACAGTTCTTGCATTTTGACAATCAGGATCAATACAAGAATGGTGGGCATGACATGATGCAGTTGCAGATAGTTCTCACATCAAGTTTGCGATGGTCTTGCGTCAAACGGGTAGAAGTGCATGTATGAGGCCCAAAAAATTTTTGGATTTCCTACAATTGGGACCTCTGGATAAGTGTAACTCGTACCCACCAGTTGCACCCTTCTACTGACCTCCAACACTTCCAACATATAATGTCAGATTAGACACAACGACTTTGTAGTTAATCTACACCTTCATGCAATAATGCTTGATGGCGAATATACAATCATTCTTGTTCGTGAATTGCTGTCCGACGAACAACTCTTTTGATTCTATATCTGCCACCAATTGGTGAGTAGGTATTATATCGGGGTACTCAGGAAACTCGGATACATGCACCGCATCAGGATCTAAGCTCGACATGTGGGCCTTAAGGTCATTGCATATGATAATGCCACGACTCAGGTTCCTGATCGAAAGGGCATGCACATTTTCATCATCGTCTATGCCTTTGTCATCGATATCATCTAGGACATCATCTAGATGTTACTAAAACTTTCACCCTCGTGATCAGAATAACCGTTATTATCATATCCATCTTCACCATCCGCATTGGTCTATAATCACCACCGGATATGTTGACGCATGTGTGGATCTTCACCATCTACACCATGGTCTCAAAAACCCGGACTAAGGTTTTCATACATAGTCAGAGCATGGTGTGGATTTTCAAGCCATGTCGATGTCACTCTACCATTATACTGTTTTGCCCATCCAACATCCATATCAATGCCAAACCCGTGTACAAACAATCGCTTATCGATAGACGCTCTTGAAAACTCTGTACACGGGTTTTGAACTCCATATTGTTGACTTAATGGAGTGACATCTTGAACGGGCTCCACATCCGTTAACTCAACAAACAACTGAATCATTTCATTGTTCGCCTCCTAGTCGGGCAATAAAGTGAGACAATTGGCTTACGTCTTCATCATTTAGAAGTTCCATCTCTGTAAATTTGATAGGATGTGACGAAACTAGAAATTTGTAAAATAGTTTTGACATCCTCCTCCCACAACGTTGAACAATTTTTGCACTAATCTTTTCTTTCATATCATCGACAGACACATTCTTATTAGACATCATTCTTATTTGCTGGCGAGATTCAAATATACAACCAACAACTGTTTGTAAAATTACTCCATCAAAATGAATGTATACGACGAATTGGTTATCCATCTTCAATACTAAATCTATAAAACTAATTAAAATTAGTTTTTATTTAATAAAATTAGATCCTACTACAAAAATATAATTAAATAAAATTAATTAGAAACTAACCTTATCAACTCAAATTTTATTTTTGCAATGTAAAACACAAATCTTTCTGCTTTTCTTTTTTGTTTTCTCCTCTTCTACTAAATAATTTGTCTTCCTTCTTTTCTTCTACGAAACTACCACAAAAAACTTCAACAACACACAAAACTTCAAAAGAAACAGATTTCTGGCCAAATTTTGGGTATATATAGTGTATGGTGTTGCTTGATAGCGTCACAGTGCCACCTAACACGTCGACAACACCGATTAAAAAAATATTATTTTTTTAAGAAGCTAAAAAAAGTTTCAAATAGAAAAAAAACTAAAAAAGCAAAAAAAAAAAAGGGGAGGAGTATGGTCATGACTACTTTTCTACTTTCCAACTCTTTTTTCTTTTTTCTATTTTCAACCTTTTCTTTTTGTTATAGTATTCTTTTCTGACACAGTCAACAATTTTATTAAATTTTTCCGGTACTACCTGACATACCGACAATTCCATTAAATATATGTATATATATATATATATATATATACACATATATATTCCGGACACCATATTCGTATTTCTTTGAATATTTTTTAAAAAATACATATCGAGCGGCACTAAAATTTATTTTTTTTTTTAAACTCATGATGGCCTACTAATTGGGAGAAAGTGGGGTGGTGCCGCCAATGAATCAGGCAACACTAGTAGACACTATTCAAAATAGTACATTTTCGTAATTAATTATTTCTTTGAACTATTTTTGTATATAATTATTATATTTTATATTATTTGTGTAAAAAATCCGTAAAGTTCAGTAGTTGGAGGGACAAAAGTTTGGCATTTTTTAAGTATAATTTTTAAGTTGGAATGAAGAAAATGACGTAAATAATTTATTTCATTTAAAAACTAGATTTGGTCCCATATAATCTCACTTCCGATATAATATTGTAGGCTTTTTTTATTAAAATAACCCAAAAAATTAATTAATTATCAAAATAACTCACATTTTTAATTAAATACAAAAATAACCTAAAATCTACAGTAAAAGTTGGTGGAGCCAAATTATATGGCGCCACCAACTTGCCACGTCAGCAAGGGGCATAAAAAAATAATTTTTTGGTGGAGCCATGTTGAATGGCGCCACCTGTATAAAATACAAGGAAAATACTGCAAAATGTAGAAAATTGGGGGGTTTTTAAAACAATTTCCCATTTTTGGTGGAGTCATTTTAAATGGCGCCACCACCTGACACCCTCTGCCCGTTTCAGTTTTTTTTAACTTTTTTAAAAATTGTCTTTTTCTTTTCTTTTTTTTTTGCTTTTTTGAAGTTTTATATTTTGTTCTTATTTTATTTTGTTTATTTTTTATTATTAATTTTAAAAAGTTTTGAAATGTATATTTGAAATGTTTATAATATATATTTTTTAAAATTTTAAATATATTTTAAAATTATTTTTTAAAATTTTAGATATATATTTTTAAAATTATTTTTATATATTTTAAAAATATTTTCAAATTAATTTTTTAAAATTTTAAATATTATTTTTAAAATATTAACCATTTTTTTAATAATATAAATATTTAAACATTTAAAATTTTTAAATATAATTTTTTAAATACATTTAAAAAATCATAACTTAAAAAATTATGAAAAGGTTGGGGGCTTTTAAAACAATTTTCCATTTTTGGTGGAGCCATTTTAAATGGCGCCACTAGACTGACACCATGCATGTTTAATTTTTTTTAACTTTTTTTAAATTTCTGAAAAGTTTGAGGGCCCTTAAAAATAATTTCCCATTTTCTGGTGGAGCCATTTCAAATGGTGCCACCGCATGCAATTTACCTTTGTGTTTTTTAACTTTTTTCTTAAATTTTGTCTTTTTCTTTAATTTTTTTGAAGTTTTATATTATTTTTTTATTTTATTTTTTATTTAATTTATATTATTAATTTTAAAAATTTTTTAATGTATATTTAAAATGTTTTATAATATATTTTTTAAAATTTTAAATATTATTTTTAAAATTTTAAATATTATTTTTTAAACTTTAGATATATATTTTTGAAATTATTTTTTATGAATTTTAAATGTATATTTTTCAAATTATTTTTGAAATATTTGAAATGTATGTTTAATATTTTATTAATTTTACATGGAATTTTTTAAATTAAGATTTTTTAATTTTTTTTCTTATTTTATTTGAAGTTTTATATTTTTTCTTATTTTTTTGTTTATTTAATTTATTTATTTTTTAATATTAATTTTAAAAAATATGTAATGTATATTTGAAATGCTCTATAATATATATTTTGTAAAATTTTAAATATCATTTTTAGATTATTTTTTAAAATTTTAGATATATATTTTTAAATTATTTTTTATAAATTTTAAATGTATATTTTTCAAATTAATTTTTTAAAATTTTAAATATTATTTTTAAATATTAACCATATTTTTAATAAAATAAAACATTTAAATATTTTAAAGATATGATCTTTCAAATTTATTACTTGTTTTTATTTTTTAATAATATAAAACATTTTTAAATTTTTAAATAAAATTTTTATAAAAAAATTTAAAAAAAGGTTAAATATTTTTAAAATAAATAAAAATATTATAAAATTAATAACAAATTTGAAAGCTCATATCTTTAAAATATTTAAATGTTTATAATATTAAAAAATTTATTTAATATTTAAAAAATAATATTTAAAATTTTAAAAAATAATTTCAAAAATATATTTTTAATATTTATAAAAAATATATTAAAACATTTTTAAAAAATACATTTCAAGTTTTTTAAAATAAATAAAATAAATAAGGACTTAAAAAAGTAAAAAAAAAAGTCAAAACTTTTTTTAAAAAAAGGCTGAAACAAACAACTTGGCTGTCAGACAAGAAAACTAGTGGCGCCAAATTATTTGGCTCCACTAGGAAATGGTAAAATTGCTATAGGGCCCCCTATACTCTCAAAAATCACAGTATTTTGGTGGAGCCATTTTTTATGGCTCCACCTGTTGGTTCTCTTCTATATATAGAGTGGTGTAATTGTTGTGTTCAGTAGGAAAGTTCAAAAAATCTGTTAAAAATGAATAATGAGGTGTTTTTGGTGTTTGTTGTTTTTGATGGTGAAATTGTAGAAGGTGATATTGGCTATGTATTTCAAGGTCGGCAAATAGTAGGTTTGTGATTCAAAAAAAAATGTGAAACTAAGAGAAATGAAAAGGAAGATCAGTGTGAAAATATATATCCGTTGTGGAAGGGCGACGGCCAAATTATTTTATAAGTTTCCAATCTCTACAGATCCGTTCAAATTTTGTGCGATGCAGCTGTTAGATGATGATAACTTGGGCACTATGATGGAAATATGGTGGTCAACTGGAGTGAGAACCCCCAACCAGTTGAATTATTTGCTGAGTTAACAGACTTAGAGCCTGTTGAGAATGTTAGTCCAATAAGTCAACATCACGAATTTGACTTTGATCTTAATGTTGGATGGACAGACCAATTAGAATGCAGTGGAACATCGCAGATACTCGAAATTCCTAATTATGATGGGAGTTCATACAACAACCCTACCCTCGGTCCCCGTCTACAAATACATCCGGAGGTGATAATAAGCACAGAGGCAAATGTCAGAGAAATGACCAATATTGGTGAAGATTCTGATCAAGACGTTGAAGATTTTAGTGACACCGATGTTGATGAGGTTCCGGACGATATCGGTGATGAAGGCCCGGAGGAGGTTGAAGATGTTCATGGCCCTTCATTCAGTAACTCGAGTCGTGGCATTATTTTACGAAATGAACCTGGGGGCGACATGTTGAACGTAGATCCAGATGCAGCGCATGCATCCGAGTTCCCTGAGTACACCGATATAGTACCTGCTCATAGATTGGCGTCAAATTCACAGTTGGAGGAGTTGTTCGTTGGGCAACAGTTCGAGAACAAGGTGGATTGTGTGTTTGCCATCAAACAATACAACATGAAGTTGTCGATTGGTTACAAGGTTGCCAAATCTACACCGACATTATATGTTGGGGAATGTTGGAGAGCCGACGATGGGTGTGGTTGGCGAGTTCGTGCTGCATTTATACAAAGGACTCAACAGTGGCAAATACAAAAATTAGAAGGGCGTCATACATGTACTGTCGTACGTGTCTCATGACCATCGAAAATTAGATGCCAAAAGTATTTGCAACTGTATCATGCCGCTAGTGAAAGATAGCCCAATCATTCCTGTGTCGACATTAATTGCAGACATGCAAGCTCGATTTCAGTACAGAGTGTCATACAGGAAAGCGTGGTGGGTGAAACAAATGGCCATGCAACAATTGTACGGCGACTAGGATGAGTCATACAATGAACTTGAGAGTTGGATTTCAGTAATGGTGGAGTACGTCCCAGGAACTGTCGTGGACTTGCAAATGTTGCCTTATAGAGGCCCTAATGGACAATTGGAACTGGGAAAAAGAGTTTTTCGTCGACTGTTCTGGACTTTTGATCCATGTGTTAGGGCCTTCTCCCACTGCAAACCGCTAGTGCAAGTTGATGGAACATGGCTTTATGGAAAATACACGCTGAAACATCTGATTGCAGTTGCACAAGACAGTAATGGAAATGTACTACCAATCGCTTTTGCCATCGTAGAATCGGAGAACTCTGAATCATGGGCATATTTCATTCGAAACTTACAAAGACATGTTGTCAGGTAAGACAACATTTGCATTATATCCGACAGATCGAAGGGTCTTGTTGCTGCAATTCAGCAATCGGAGGTTCCGTAGAGGTCTATCTATTATATTCGTCACATCACTGTCAATTTCCACAATAAGTATAAGAACAAAGATTGGCACAAACGAATTGTGAACATGGGTAAAAATATCGTATTTAAATTCGTATTTGTAATTATTTCGAGTCCATTCCTAATTTTAACGCATTTTATCGAAATATATACATAGGATACGAGCTGGAAGCACACCGATTCAGACATAAGTTGGCGAGGTTAGAGACTGATATGGCGGGGTCTAAACCTTCTCTTAGACAGTGGTTGGGTAGCATGGAGCCGTGGCAATGGGCTCAATGTTTTGACGAGGGGTACCGTTATGGTCAAATGACAACTAACCTTGTTGAGGCCGTTAACTCCGTCTTGAGGTGTACGCGTCACTTGCCAATTTCAGCGGTTTTTTCAGCCACATTTTACATGTTAGCAACCTTAATGCCAAAAATGGGGTTGAAACAAGCAAAACAGTTAGAGACAGGACACGTGTACGTCGAAAAAATAAGAGATACCATGAAAGATAACACTCAAAGGGCTAGGTTGATGAATGTAGAACTATATTCTTGAAATTTGGAAACTTTTCGAGTGACAGAGTATATCAGTCATCGGTCAGGGATCCCGCCACGGCCCTATGGAGTTGATCTTTGAAACAGGCGGTGTGAGTGCAGGATGTTCCAAACACTACGGTACCCGTGTGTGCATGTGGTTGCAACTTGTGCTACCTATAGTTTGAATGTCGAACAATATATCGACGATGTGTACACACTTGAACATACGTTGCGTATTTGGGGTAACGAGTTCCCCGTATTAAGGGATATATCGACATGGGAAGTGCAACCGCCTGCATTCGATATGTTGCCAGATCGGCAACTACGTAGGAGAGTCATAGGTAGACCGACAACAATGAGGATTAGAAACGACATGGATATAAGAGAACAAGTTGATCCAAAGCGTTGCACCATATGTAGAACAATCGGCTACAATCGAAGCAAATGTCCCCAAGGAAACGTCTACACTGGCCAATCTTCATGATCTGAAAGAAATTAAATGTTGCACCTGATGTTTGCATTTTATGATCTTTTAGAAATAAACTTTGTATTATTTAATGTTAAAATTTTATTTAAAATTAATAGTTCCAACTTTTAATACTTTAAAAGATATTATAATAAATTATATAAAAAAAGACTAATATATAAGTTGTGAAACCTTAAACCAATACAACAAACATGACATAACACTTGAAATTTACATAACTTAAAATTGGAAAGAACCAGGAGTGGTATAATCGTTCGGGGTATAACGGTTTACGGGCCTTCGTTGACAGGGTGGATGTTGAGGTGTATTGTACACATCAGGAGGATTGGCAATTGGGTCGATCGTGGCCTGAGGCGGGGTGGAGTACATGTTATTACCAAACATATCAAATGATGTTGGTGGTTGCTCTAGGTGAAATGGACTCGAACCGCCTATATCCGAGTAATATAAACTCGAACCGCCTATGTTTGGGTGATATGAACTCGAACCGCCTATGTTCGGGTGATATGAACTCGAACCACCCATGTTTGAGTGATATGAACTGCTCTGGGACTCATCACAAAAAGCGTCAACCCATTGGTCCGATGTGTTGAAAAGTTGGTCCTCCTAGTCGGGCTGCACCATATGTTGATCCTCTACCTCCCCCATAAGTTGCTTTCCACGTCTGTAGCCATGACCTAGTACTATCATAAGTTGTCCACCATATAAATAAGCGTGCCATCGATTTATGTACCACTGCATATATTCAGTCGAGGGATTGAAGTCAAACATGCAGGAGTGCATCTCAGGCCACCTGTCGTACCGGGTATTCCATAGTGCTACATAACATTGATGTTCCTTGCTCCAATCTAATGCATGTCTCCCCTTTATGGTCTTACCATGGACATCATCAAATTGTTGTGGCTCGACCGACACAAATTGTCTACACCCAAATTGTCGCATAACTCAATCACCGTTGTACCACTCAACGGTTGAGAAGTTGAGCACCGACATGTTAATGCACCACATATGTGCTTCAGCGTGAACCTTCTGAGGAATAAGGGTTGCAATGTTCAGTGCAGAATACGGCATCCACAAGAACTGCACAATATAACATAATGAGTCAATTCACATCACATACTATAAGTGGATAAGTTAAATAAACATTACTTAAACTATATTAATATATATTACTTTCTCTCCAGCGTACGCCTCTATCATTTGACGGGTAAATGATTAATGTTTGGCTCGCACCAATTCCCGGAGACGTCGCCCATCTGAAATCAAAACAAACACGTTGGCAGTTAAACTTTGAAAAATATTATCCACACTTATGAGTCGTTAATTGTTAAATATAATTTTGTTTTTACCTATTTATAACTGGCCACAAATATGGTTGGTGCCTAACAGCTGCTAGAAACGGCATCCTGTATAAAGCCCAAGACTGTAGTAGACCCAGACAACCAGCCATATTACTAACCCCATGTTTTGTTGCTCGACAAAGCTCATGGTATAATGCGACCAACACTGCTGATCCCTAGCTATAATTACCGGCACGAGAAAAATCCTCCAATAGAGGCAAGTACTTTAAGTGGACTCTATTAGACATAAGTACCCCCCAATCAGCTGCATAATATAGGCTCGAGCAGCACACATCACCTCCTACTTAGTGGCAGTGCTCGATAACCGCTTAAAATTTGCTCTCAACCATGCCAATGTCAAGAATGTGAAATTCTGTTCCCCATCACTAGGGGACCGTCCAAGCAGTCTGTGGCATACTACTGAAGGTTCCAACACTTTGCTTTGACCCGTGACCACAGCACCGTCAATTCGTAACCCAAGTCGCATAGCGACGTCTTCTAATGTGATAGTGCACTCCCCGCACGGCATAATGAAGGTGTGGGTCTCCGTACACCACCGCTCAACCAAGGCGGATATTAAGTTTAGCCTCAGGTCAAACCTTCGGATCAATGCAACGTCCCCAAATCCCACCAACCGTAAGTATGGCATGATCCACTCGTTCGAATAGTACTTGGGAAAATGACACCGCAACCTCAAAACCCAATAACCATCTTGTATGGTAAATTTTTTATAAAAATATGATAAATCAATTATCAATATAATTTAAACATAAAAATATATATTGAAGAGTAAAATTGAAAGGTTGAGAAAACAAAAACTTCATACTTATACTATACCAACGTAGCCATTCTAAGTATTTTTTTTATTTAAGTTAAATTAAATAAGTAATAATATATTAATAATAGAATGAAAATTTGTCATAAAATATTAATAATAACACGTAGAAATCAAATGTGATTATTTTGTCCTAATCATAGTTAAGCACTAAAACTAAAGACAACTATATAACTACATTCTCTACCTTCTTATATTAATTTTTAATAGGATATTATAATAACTACATTCTCTGTCTTCTTATATTTATTTTTAATTGGATATTATTAGTAATAATAACATGCCGAAATGAAGTTTAGTTCTAAATGTTTAAGTTATGGAATTTAACAACATTTTTTATAGCATATTTATGCTTTTTGTACTTGGATTGTTATTTAGATTATTATAAATTTAAGTGTATTGAAGTTTTTTTTTTTCTATTTAAGGTTAAAATTTAAGAGGAATTATAAATTGTTTTAGATGTTGAATATACTAACATTATAACCCTACTACATGGAGATTTTTAAAATTTTTATTTTATTATGTTAAAATTTTAATTTTAAAATAAATTTTATTAAATTATAATATTCTTTTACTATAAATAATTAAACATATTATAATTATTTCGGAGTTGTGAAGTTGCCCACTCCTTTTTCCTTTTAAAATTTTAAATATATTAAAAAATATTTAAAAATTTTAAATATATTAAAAAATATTTTTAAAGCAATTAAAAAGGAATAATAACAACTAAATAGAGATTAATATCATGCAAGAAAATAGTTAAAAAGGAATAATAACAACTAAATAGAGATAAATATTTTAAAGCAGTCAAAACACGTTCAACAGAATAGTGATTAGCAAGAAAAAACTAGAAACTAAAACGATTTTTTATTTCATTTATAATTAATTTTACTGTTTCGTCAATCATCGATGAAGTGTGATCCGTATTTGCTCCAGAAGACATTTTGATATCTGTATAATATAAAAAAACATAAATACAATACAATTATTTATTATATTACATTAACTATAAAATATAAAAATACAAAATAAAATTTTATAAAACTTACCTTTTTTTCTCCCTCAAAATAATGTTTTTACTTCATTCATCCATCCAAGGGGGGACCAAGCCCCACCCATGTAACACCCCTAACCTGTATCCGTCACCAAATTAGGGTTACGGGCATTGCCAATTAAAAACATAACTTTTAAATTAATCAATTAAATTATAATAAATTATAATCACATAATGATGCACATATAAGCAAACAGTAACTTATGCATGAAACGTACTTATTCTATTAAAACTAAATCATATACGACACAAGCATAAACAAGCATAAACTAAACATACATGGTACATTATTTATCAATATTACGAATCACTTTATCAAACTATCTAAGTACCTATTCGACCAATACTCCTCACTTCAAACAAAATATTCACGCCAAGGCTCTTATGTATTTATACACATATCAACCATTTCACATTTCACATCGTATGTGTTACTTAACATTTAACCAAAAATGAATTTTAAGTCTCCATCAAACATTACGGGACATGGTACATAATACACATAACAATTACATATCACTCATATACCATGACCGATTGCATACTAATATTATCAAAACATTATCCTAGTCCGAAATGCCATTAATCACAAGACCATATTATACCTATTATGTTCACATATACCATAGTCGAATATAAACTAGCCAAAATCCATACAACTATTACATCAATGACATAAACATATACACCATATGTTCATTAAAAACCATATGTATAAATTCCACACAACAAAAGATATAAGCCATATTCGCATGGCCCAAATATATATATACAAGAACAAGGTGTTCAACTCAAACATAGACCTTATCAAAATCCTATACATGCCTTTATCCAAGAACCAAACGAAAAGAGTACCAAATAGATGATAGTGTGGTTGATTCCTCTGACGATCCTCAGAGCCCGTAGCTTGAACGAAATCTATAAAACAAACAATATGCACACACAAAGTAAACTCACTAGCTTAGTAAGTCTTAAGCAATCACATTATATCATTCAATTTTCCATGCATCTTAAACAACTAATCTATGACGATGAATAACATGGTTTAAAAATATAAATGCATTATAGCCGAATACTAGCAATACCTTTGACCTAAATATTAGCACTTTTCTTATCATGAACATATACATCATCAATTCATATAATTATCATATATATATATATATATATATATATATATATTTCCAAGACAAATGAACACATCATAGATATCGGTCTCATGTTCCTATTGGTATACATATGCCAACACTTCCCAAACTCTTTTATCATTAACCATCCATTTATACTGAATCTTCGATGTAATATATATATATATAATGTTCTTACCCATTAACGATAAGCTCATTACCACAAAGTAAATATTTATTGAACCATCCCCTTCATCACTTCATACTTAACTAAAACGATAATAAATTAACTTACTTCATTCCTTATTAATATAGTAGGTTAACTCTTTCCCGAGCTTCTAGCACATAACGTTCAATATCTCTCACCTTGTTTGGTTCTCGGATTCTCCATTTATAGCATATCACCGGCTTTAAGCCTGCTAGGCCTTAAAGCCCGAATTATACACTGGCATTGAGCCTGCTGGACCAAAGATCCGAGATTTAAACACCGGCATTAAGCCTGCTAGGCAATAAGCCCGAAATATTTCACCGGCACAAGGCCTGCTAGGCATTAAGCCTGATATAAATCACCGGCACAAGGCCTGCTAGGCTCGAAGCCCGAATATGATCACATTTAACCATTCAATACACATTACTTAATACCAAAAATCACAACATCTCATATACTTCATATTACTTTCACATATCAAAATTCAAATAAGCTTAATCTCATCACATTAATCAAGTAACATTAATTCAATATTTCACCACCAACATTCGGCAATTTCATATTTATATCCACAAAATATTTAATTTCATCATTTGTCAAGTTACACAAATAATTTTCGACGTTTATTTGCTTAAAGACTTACCTCGACTATCAGCGAGTAATGAAGACCGGCTAATCTATAACCTTCGCCTTTCCCCGATCCAAGTCCGTTTTTCGTTGTTCTTGATCTAAACACATTAAATTTTAGCTCATTCAAACACATTTCTCTCAATTTAGTCCCAAAACACATAAATGGGCAATTTACCATTTTACCCCTACTGTTTCACATTTTTACAATTTAATCCTATTTGCATAAAACACAAAATACACAAAATTTCTCAATACCACTCAAGGGCCGAATATTCATAAGGACTATACAAGTCCATATTTTTCATTTATTTTGCAAATAAGCCCCTCTAAAATTTTATTTTTACAAACTAGCCCTAATTGCTCAATTTCACCAAAACTTCTAATACAAAATATACTAATCTTTAACATATCTTTAATTTAAAATCATCAAACATCACAATTACATGAACACATCAATGGCCGAATCTCACATGCACACTAATCTCAAAAATTTTAGCATGAGTCGGATAATATACTAAGCAACGATCTCAAAAACGTAAAAATTAATAAAAACCAACATCAAACTAACCTTTAATCACCAATTTCTCCTTGGCCGAATGTTAAACCTTGTTCTTTCTTTCTTTATGTAATTCGGCTAAGAAAATGAAGATGATAACATGCATGTTTTATTTTTTTTTAACATATATATGTTTATTACCAATTTACTTAATTAACCTTTTAATAAAAATAAAACTAACATATTAACCAAGAGCATTTGTGACTTATGCCGCCCATTATCCTTAAACATGGGTAAATTACCCTCTAAGGCTTCCATATTAAAAGACCACTATCAAATTGACACTTTTCACTATAGTTTGTAACTTTTGCACTTTACGCGATTAAGTCCTTTTTGTCAAATTAAGCACTTAAATGATAAAATTTCTCTACGAAACTTTCACACACATTAATTCACATATAATAAACATAGAATATAATATTTAAATATTTCTCAGACTCGGATTCGTAGTCCCGAAACCACTGCTCCGATTAGGGTCAAATTCGGACTATTACAACCCATATATAACACAATTTTCTTTTTTTTATATATTTATATTTAAATTTATTAATAGTCACATCATTGACATGATGTGACTAGTTATAATATATATTTATTTATTTTTTAATTCAAACTTTACTTTTTAATGTATATTTTTAAATAAAATTTTTATAATATTAAACATACATTTCAAGTATTATAAAACTAATAATTTCAAAAATAATTTGAAAAATATACATTTAAAATTTATAAAAAATAATTTCAAAAATATATATCTAAAGTTAAAAAATAATTTAAAATAATATTTAAAATTTAAAAAAATATATTATAAAACATTTTAAATATACATTACAATTTTTTAAAATTAATAATATAAATTAAATAAATTAAATAAACAAATAATATAGGAAAATAATATAAAACTTCAAAAAAAAAAAAAATTAAAGAAAAAGACAAAATTTAAAAAAATTAAAAAAAAAAAAGAAAAGGGCATAGGGTGGCAGGTGGAAGTGACATTTAAAATGGCTCCACCAGAAATGAGAAATTGTTTTAAAAGCCCCCCATTTTTTATAATTTTTTAAATTATGATTTTTTAAATGTATTTAAAAGATTGTATTTAAAAATTTTAAATGTTTAAATGGTTTATATTATTAAAAATATGGTTAATATTTAAAAATAATATGTAAAATTTAAAAAAATTAATTTGAAAAATAATAAAAAAATAATTTAAAAAATATATATCTAAAATTTAAAAAAATAATTTAAAAATAATATTTAAAATTTTAAAAAATATATATTATAAACATTTCAAAATTTTAAAATTAATAATAAAAAATAAATAAAATAAATAAACAAAATAAAATAAGAAAAAAATATAAAACTTCGAAAAAGTAAAAAAAAGAAAATAAAAAAGTTAAAAAAAACTGAAACGGGCAGAGGGTGTCAGGTGGTGAAGCCATTTAAAATGGCTCCACCAAAAATGGAAAATCATTTTAAAAGCCCCCAATTTTCTAGATTTTGCAGTATTTCCCTTATATTTTATACAGGTGGTGCCATTCAACATGACTCCACCAAAAAATTATTTTTTTATGCCCCTTACTGACGTGGCAAGCTGGTGGCGCCATATAATTTGGCTCCACCAACTTTTACTGTAGATTTTGGGTTATTTTCATATTTAATTAAAAAGGTGAGTCATTTTGATAATTAATTAATTTTTTTGAGTTATTTTAATAAAAAAAGCCTAATATTGTATATATGACGTGGGATTATAAAAAGTGAATTCACTGAAAACTGGAGTATAGTTTCTAACATATACTATATAGCAGAGTGCTATATATAGAAAGAACTTGGGGAAACGCTACAACCAATATTACATTAAGTTTGTAGAGAAACTAATTAAGCAAAAAATGGCAGCAGAAAAGGTTCTTTGGATGAACCCAGCTGATCATGAAATTAGCTATGCAAATAATTCATTTTATCAGGTATTTCATTTTTTTTTTCTTTTTTCTTTTTTAACATCAATCAATTCTCCATTATATATATTCAATAAATACCAAGATAACTTTTTCTTTTTTTCATTCAGAAAGAAGTATTAATGAAGGTAAGGCCAATCGTTGAAGAAACCATCACAGATATGTTGAAGAAAATTGGTGTTCCAACTTGTATGAAGGTGGTAGACATGGGTTGCGCCTCAGGCCCTAACACCTTCCAGGCTATATCTCACGTTATAGACACCGCCCATGGGTTATGTGAACAACAAGGGTTGAAATTACCCGAGTTTGAAGTGCTTCTAAATGATCTCCCAGAGAATGACTTCAACTCATTGTTTAAGTCAATTCCTAATTTTTATAAACAAAAAGGAGATTTGGTTCAGGAAAGGTGTTTCATAGGAGGAGTTGCAGGTTCTTTCTACCACAGACTCTTTCCAAGTACAAGCCTGCACTTTGTACATTCTTCCAATGGGCTTCATTGGCTCTCAAAGGTCAGTCATGACGCTCCACATCCATGTATACATATCTATATCTATATATATCTTTTGTATCAATAATTAGCAGCTTTTAACCAAAAACATACCCTTCATTTAGAAACACTAATAAAAACTTTAAATCCTTATAATATTTAAATCAAAATAAATATAAAATTTTATAAACTCAAGCTTTATCATATCAAATAATAATGGAAAATACACAAAAACGTAGTTAATTATAGAGCTTTGTTGAAATCTTCAAATATTTTGATATCGCAAATTAGAACTTCCATTTATTTTTTATGGTGAAAAAGTTTGAGGTATTAGGGAAAAAAAACATGAAGTATAATTTGAAGATCATAATTCGTATATGTAATTTCTACTTATTTTTCTTTTCATAAATTAAAAATTTATTCTTTGAGTATCGTTATTGCTTAAATAAATTCCATTTTAACTTTTAGTTATATTAAATGAATTTTAAGTTAGGGTAAAACCAAATAATACAATTATTATTTACATATAAATCCAACAAGGTCTTCAATGCTTCATCCTTTTTTATATCAATACTTGTTATGGTTGAATTTTGATCATGTGATTAGCTCCCAGTTGGGCTAGAGAACAACAAGGGTAACATATGCATGGCAAGATCAAGTCCTCCCAACATATTCAAAGCTTATGCGAATCAATTTCAGGAAGACTTCACAAATTTTCTAAGTTCACGGTCCAAAGAAATAGTACGCCAAGGTTGTATGGTGCTAACCTTCATGGTTAGGAGAAACCCAAATCCCTCCCACGAACATCATTGTTTGGAACTTCTTGCTAAATCCCTTCTTGACTTGGCTGCACAGGTTGTAATTTGTATACCATATTTATATATTTTGGTTTCCTTATGAATGCATGTGGGGTACAATTATTCAGTCAATATTGCAATAAATTAACTTAGTTAGGCATTGTAGGGAATTGTAAAAGAGGCAGATGTGGATTCGTTCAACCTTCCTATATATCCACCTTGCGAAGAAGAAGTGGTTGAGATTATTGAGAAGGAAGGGTCGTTTGAGATTAAGCAGCTACAGGTTTTCGTAATGGACATCGATCCTGTAAGCAGAAATGAGAAGGTCCGTAATAAAGAATTTTATATGAAAATGGGGAACAACATTGCAAATACTTTCAGAGCTGGTTTAGAACCTATTCTCTGCGGTCATTTTGGAGATGCTATACTTGACGAGTTGTTCCGGAAGTTCGCGTCGCATGTAGCGGATGATCCAAATAGTTCAATGCATCAGATCGTTAACCTCATGGTTTCATTGACAAAAAAATAGTTTTCATACCACATTAGGTAAATATTATTTACTTGACCAATATCATCTTTGAAATAAAATTATGAAGCCCTCGTGATAAAATTTGAATCTATGTTATTCAATTGGTAAATAAGAGTTCATAGTTACTCCAAACAAATATTCGATATATTTTTTTACAATTTAGTTATTAGGCTTTAATTAATTATTTTTTCAGTTAATTACTCAACTTATCTTCAATATATTTGTAACACTTCGATATCCAATCCGATCACAGGTCCAAGCTATAAGGTGTCACATTCGTTGTCGGAGCAACTGTAATATATAACATTCAATTCAACATTAATATACATTCAATTACAAGTGAATCATACACATTAAACAATATATAATAATTTTCGAGTCTTATACGAGCTTATGAAAGCTTGTTTACTAACCTGAGGTCAATACGGACCAAATTGTAAAGAATACAAAGTTTCAAATCTACGTCGTGACTTCAAGATTTCCTTATCGCGATGTGACTCTGTGAGTAGGGTTCGTCGCAAGAACCCTGCTCTGCTCCTCGTCGTTACATCAAAGGTTCGTTACCACGATGTGGCAATCTGCTCCTTCCAAATACAATCTAAACTCTTTTCCCAAGAGGAGGATTGAAGTGTTGACCTCCCCCTCTTTGCATTAGTGTTTCTTTCTTCTGCTTCTCTTGCTATTCTTTGGAGCGGTCACATGATATCATTCGATCTCAATGTCCTACAAAATATCTATGGTGGTGTTGTACGAGATCTTTCTTTGTTTGCTATGGGAATGGGAACAACTCTTTTTTCCTATATCCGCCTGACAACCTACCAAAACATCAAGTGAGAATCTACTTAAAATGATGGCAACTTTCAAACAATTAAGTTTTACAATTTATTCTTTTTCATAAACTAAGTTTAATTTCTAACAAGTTCACACTAATTTCATTCAATTTTCAACAATGACAACTTTCAAAACTTTAACAAATTTACAAATTAGTACATGAGTTGACTAAATCAAACTCTCATGATCTCAAACCTATAAAAATAAATAAAAAATGGTTAGAGACTTACTTTGGAATTATGGTCGAAAGCTTCAAACCTAACAAAAATGGTTTTTTCCTCTTAGTTTTCTTCTTTGTCCGGTTAGAGAAGATGGAATTCTCATCTCACCTTCCACTAAGTTCTCTTTTATATATAGCTTAATGGTTAATTAAGCTTAATTTACTTAATTAATCATGTTTCTTGACCATTTAACCTTTGTTTTCTTAATTTAATTTGTACATGTATTACCATCCATTGGCATATAATTTAGAATGGTTTATTAACCATTTAAAAATTAGATTTGGTCCCATAAAATCTCACTCCCTATATAATATTGTATATATGACGTAGGATTATAAAAAGTGAATTCACTGAAAACTGGAGTCTAGTTTCCAACATATACAATGTAGCAGAGTGCTATAGATAGAAAGAACTTGGGGAAACGCTACAACTAATATTACATTAAGTTTGTAGAGATACTAATTAAGCAAAAAATGGCAGCAGAAAAGGTTCTTTGGATGAACCCAGCTGATCATGAAATTAGCTATCCTAATAATTCATTTAATCAGGTCTTTTATTTTTTCTTTTTCTTTTTCTTTTCAATATCAATCAATTCTCCATTATATACATTCAACAAATACCAAGATAACTTTTTCTTTCCTTCATTCAGAAAGAAGTATTAATGAAGGTAAGGCCAATCGTTGAAGAATCCATCACAGATATGTTGAAGAAAATTGGTGTTCCAACTTGTTTCAAGGTGGTAGACATGGGTTGCGCCTCAGGCCCTAACACCTTCCAGGCTATATCTCACGTTATAGACACCGTCCATGGGATATGTGAACAACAAGGGTTGAAATTACCCCAGTTTGAAGTGCTTCTATATGATCTCCCAGAGAATGACTTCCAACTCAGTGTTTAAGTCAATTCCTGATTTCTATAAACAAAAAGGAGGTTTGGTTCAGGAAAGGTGTTTCATAAGAGGAGTTGCAGGTTCTTTCTACCACAGACTCTTTCCAAGTACAAGCCTGCACTTTGTACATTCTTCCAATGGGCTTCATTGGCTCTCAAAGGTCAGTCATGACACTCCACCTCCATGTATTTAAATATTTATATATATATATCAATAATTAACAGCTTTTAACCAAAAGCAAACCCTTCATTTAGAAACACTAATAAAAACTTTATGTCCTTATATCTAAATCAAAAGAAATATGAAATTTTATAAACTCAAGCTTTATCATATCAAATAATAATGAAAAAAAATATAAAAGTGTACTTAATTATAGAGCTTTGTTGAAATCTTTAAATATTTTGATATTGCAAATTAGATCTTCTATTTATTTTTTATGAAGAAGTTTGAGGTATTGAAAAACAAAACATGAAGTATAATTTGAATATCATAATTCGTATATGTAATTTCTATTTATTTTTCTTCTTTTTGTCTTTCATAAATTAAAATTTTATTACTTGAGTATCGTTATTAGATAAATAAATCCCATTTTAACTTTTAATTATATTAAATGAATTTTATGTTAGGGTAAAACCAAATAATACAATTATTATTTACATAGAAATCCAACAATGTCTTCAATGCTTTTTTATTATTAATAATTATTATTATGGTTAAATTTTGATCATGTGATTAGCTCCCAGTTGGACTTGAGAATAATAAGGGTAACATATGCATGGCAAGATCTAGTCCTCCCAACATATTCAAAGCTTATGCGAATCAATTTCAAGAAGACTTCACAAATTTTCTAAGTTCACGCTCCAAAGAAATAATACGCCAAGGTTGTATGGTGCTAACCTTCGTGGCTAGGAGAAACCCAAATCCCTCCCACGAACACCATTGTTTGGAACTTCTTGATAAATCCCTTCTTGACTTGATTGCACAGGTTGTAAATTTGTATATAATATTTATATATTTTGGTTTCCTTATGAATGCATGTGGGGCACTATAAACCATGAAAGTAACATGTTTTAATCCCATGCTTGGCATGTTTTTGGATGATTTATTATGTGAATTAGTGAATTTGATGCTCCTAATCCTTTAAATTTATGTTTCTATACTTAGGTGAGCATAGGGAAGTGAAAGGAGCGAAAAACGGGCCAAAATTGAACAAAAAAAGATGTTTCCAGGAACCATACAGCCTGGGCATTTTCATACGGGTCGGGCACACGCCCGTGTGAGCCACTCGAGTTGTCCACGCGCCCATGTGCCAGCCCGTGTCGATTTCGAACCGTGCTTCTCTTTTACGTGGAAAAACTCAATTTTTAGGGTTTCTGAGCATTCTAAAGTTTATAAATACATATTAGAAGAGGACTAAAGGGAGCACACAGAGTAGAACGAAGAAATTACTCAAAGAACGCCGTCGAAATAAACTCAGAAGCAGATTTACTTCAAGATTGAAGATCTCCATTCAAATTTCCTTCGAAGTTTTATTGGGTTTCTTATGTCTTGTTGTTATTCTAATTTTGAGATGTTTCCCTCCCAAATTATGAACTAAATTCCCTAGATACCTAGGGAAGATGAAACCTATGATGGATCTTGTTATTTGATTTTCTAAATTACATGATAAATACTTGATTCTTGTTCTCAATTATGTGTGCTTATTCATTGCTTTAATATTTTCAGGATATTGATTCATGTTGAATGTGCTTATTTAATGGAACAAAAGTCCCTGTTTAAGAGTAGATCTGACATAATAAAGTGGAGTTGCATGCAATCCTAGAAATAGGATGATATAAATCTACCGGATTAGAGTCAAATCTAATAGGGGAATCCATAGTCGAGTTAATGCGACAATAGGGGTTTTAATTAGAAAGAAAGATATTTCAATTAATCAACCTAGAGTCAGTTGTTCTTATTCTCAAAAGAGATATTAACATGATTTAGGGATTTCTACGGATCAAGGCACAAGTGAATAAATCGTTTAATTCAGATTCAGAATAATAAGTGAAGTCTAGGTGGATTCTTTCCTGAGTATTGTCTATCTCATTGGTTTTCTTTAAACATTTTCCCAATTCGCTCTTTGTCGCTTTCTTAGTAATTAGTTTAGTTAATTCTAGATTAAAAACATCTCATTTAATTTATAGGCCAAATAATAGAAAAAGGTAATTACTAGTACTTTTAGTCCTCGTAGATACGATATTCCCGACTCACCATAGCTATACTACTATTCAATAGGTGCGATTGCCTTTGTCGTGATTTTAGTTAGTTTAGTGACTCATCAAGTTTTTGGCGCCGTTGCCGGGGACTAAAATATTAGGAACACTTGATTTTTATTAATTTAGCCATTTTTTTATTGCATTTTATTTTTGTTTTTAATTTAATTTTTTGTTTTCTGATTTTTCTTTTATTTGCTTCTGGTAGGTTCCTTTAGCTTATGACTAGAAGAAACCCATCGGGACCTTTAGAATTCGATAATGAGATTGAAAGCATAGCTCGTAGAATCGGCAGAATATAATGGAAGAGCAAGAGGACGTTATAATTATTACTGAGGAGATGGTTGAAAATCAGAATAATCAGCTACCTCCTGTGGTTGCTGTGAATCCTGCAAACCCGAATCCTACTCCTCGTACTATGTACGATTATGCCAAGCCCACTCTAACTGGGGCTGAATTGAGTATTGTGAGACCTGCTGTAACAGCCCGTATTTAGTCAAATCAAAATAGTGATTTCGGGAACAAAAATCTGAAGTCAAAATAATTATTTTATTACTATTTTAATGTTTATAGCATGATTGAATGATTGTTTGAAAGTTTCGTTTAGAAATTTTATCATTTGATTAGTTAATTTGATAAAAAGGACTAAATCACGTAAAGTGTAAAACTTGAATTCTATTAGCTAAAGGTGTCTAATAGCTATAGAACTTTAAAATAAAGGTCCTTATGTTGTAATTATCCCATTAATTGGATAGTGGATGTTAATAGTTTGGCATTATGGAAATTTTGAATTATTATTAAGGTTAATTTGGTAATTGGTAAATATATGTTAATTAAATAAAACAAAAGCCATTTTATTCATTATCTTCTTCATCTAACCGATTGTAACAAGGAAAAGAGCCATTTTTAGGGCTTGAATTTCGGCAAGCTATTATCCTTCAATTAGGTATGCATTTTGTCCCGTTTTTAATGATTTCTACGTTTTTGAGATCATTGCAACTAGGTCTAGCTAGCCCAGGGACTATTTTGCAAAATTTTTAAAGATTTTGAATGATTCCATTGATGAATACATGTGTGTTTTGATGTTTGATGATAGATTCTGAATGTTTGTTATGAATTATACAAGTTTTATAAAGTGATTTTTAGTGAAAATGCAAATTAGGGATTAAATTGTGAAATGTGAAAAATTTGTGGTTAAAATGTGAAATAAATAAAAAATATGGGCTTCTAGGGGCATAATAGTTATTCGGATAGCATGGGTTGTGGTTCAATTGCATTAATTTGTGATTTTATGAAATAAGGACTAAATTGTAAAAGTGGTGAAACAATAGGGCAAATGTGTAAAAGTGCTTTAAAGTGTGTTTTGGACTAATTTGAATAGAGAGATTATTAAATAAGCTAAATTTGATATCATATAGATTAAGAAAAGTGAAACTCAGAGTTAGATCGGGGGAAAAACAAAGTACCCGACTAATCGACTTATTTCCTATTTTTACATCTGAGGTAAGTTCGTATGTAATAAGAATTGTTATAATTATGAATTAAATGATTGATATTGCATAAATTATGTATACAAGACTACAGTCGTGTTTGACGATGATTCGACTAATTATGGGCATTTAGTGTGCGAAATCGAGATAGCTTCGGCTATATATTTGCACTTAGTGTGCAAGATCAACATAGCTTCGGCTATATATTTATATATATATATATATATATATTGGCACTTAGTGTGCGAGATTGATACAGCTTCGGCTATTTATTTGGCACTAAGTGTGCGAGTTTCCTGAGTATCCAAAAATATTCCGAATGGTTTAACGGATATGTCAAAGATATGAATGAGTTTGAGTTAAATATGGGAAGATATAGGTATGTACAGGAACCGAGTAATACACTGAAATGATGAAAATTATAGAAATTACATCTAATTTGGTGGATGCAATGGTAGGTTGGTGATTCATTATGAAATATATTATGTTGTGTTTTTTGGCTTAATTTGAGTTTATATTATGAGTTGATATAAATGCTATACAAGCTTACTAAGCTATAAAGCTTACCTTGTGTATTTTTCTGTGTTTTATAGTGATTTCAAAGCTAGCTCGGATTCAAGGATCATCGGAGACATCGTCACGCTATCCAACTATCAATTTGGTACTTTTGAGTTTTTGTTTTGAGTATATGGCATGTATAGGGACTTTGGTCATATTGGTTATGTTTTGGTAGTGAATTTTGCCAATTGATTTGGCTTGTGATTTGTTATGTTTTGGTTTATATATATGACCATGAAAGTTGATTTAATTTGGTTGGTTTGATTATGTAAATATATGAGCATATATGGCTTGTATTGTAAGTCCATGGATGGATTTGTGTATGGCTTATATTATAAAGCTTATGGATGTAGCTATGGTAGATGCTAAATGATTAAAATTAGAGAACATATAGGTTTCTGAGATTGAGCACAATGATGCATAATTTGGAATGTGTAATTAGATGAATTGTATATGTGATTTTGGTATAAAGGGTATGGTATATTTTGAGACTTGTGTGTATTGAAGATGGTGGTATAGAATGAGCATGAATTAGGCTTGAATTGGTTGGTTTAATTTTCAAATTATGCTATGTTTTGGTGCTAATTGGATTGATGTAGGTGTGCACAAGTTTGGGTGGCAAAATGGCTTGGTAAATAGCCTATTTTTGTCCACACGGGTAGAGACACGACCGTGTGTCTCAGCCGTGTGCGATACATGGCCGTGTGTCCCCTGGTGTTGATTTTGAAATCAAGTCAGTATGCTCCACACGGCCTCACACACAGGCGTGTGACTTGGCCGTATGACATAAGTCAGTATACCCTACAGGTTTGGCACGGCCTAGCACACGGCATGGCACACGGGCGTGTATGGCCATATTCAGGGCATACGGGCTTGTGTGTTGGCCGTGTGAGCCAAGTCAGAGAATTACACAAGGTCGGACACGGGCTGAGACACAACTATGTGCTCTCATTTTGAATGTCCACACGGCCTGTGACACGGGCGTGTCTGTTGGCCATGTGAGACACACGACCGGGCCACACAGGCGTGTGTCCCCTATTTTATGCAAAAAATCTCTAAGTGTTGAAAAATTTCCTGAGTTACTGGTTTAGTCCTGAACCATCCCGAGTGTATGTTTTGAGCCTCGTAGGCTCGTTTAAGGGACATTATGATTGGTTATGATTGAATTGTATTTGAATTGATAAATTGTATATGAAATGTATGTTTAAATGTGTTACAAGTTTGAAATGCTCTATAACCCTATTCTGATGTTGAATATGGGTAAGGGGTGTTACACCTGCTATTGCTACGAATAATTTTGAACTGAAGCCAAACACTATTCAGATGATCCAACAATTCATTCAGTATAGTTTGCAAGATGAAGATCCAAATACTTATTTGGCCAACTTTCTAGAATTTTACAACACTTTCAAGATAAATGGTGTTTCTGACAACGCCATTCTCTTCGGTTGATTCCATTCTCGTTGAGAAATAAAGCTAAACAGTGGTTGAAATCCTTACAACGAGGTTCTATCACTACATGGGATCAAATGACTAAAAATTTTTTACTGAAGTATTTTCCATCGGCTAAGACAGCCAAGCTGAGGAATTGTAACACCCCAAACCCAGCCTAGAAGTTAGGCCTGAATCCGGCGTGTCACATTGAAGTGTTTTTGTGAAAACCTTGTTTTCATTGAAAACCCTTCTTAAGAAAAGTTAAGTAAAATCCAGTTTGCTTTCAAAACGAGGTGTAGCCAAAAATCATTTCCTTGTTACTATGTAAAAATTTCCTTTGACAGCAGAAGCTCATTCCTAAAACACAATTATTTTCAAAAACTAGAAATATGCTTAAAAGAAATAAATCCAGGTTCCGTTTCAAAATTACAACGCATAGTGGAAATAATGGAATAATAACTAGAGGGCAAACCTTATTACAATCCGAAATAAAATAACTTCAAATCTAGAATTTAGATATTAAGAAAAACAGGTCTAATCGTCTTGCTAGTTGGCCACCTCTGAGTCCCTCCATCCGTCGAACTGCCTACTGAGGATCACTTGAGAAAAATAAAAGAGGGAGTGAGTTTTCGAAAACTCAGTGTGTACAACCCTCGTCAAACAAAAAAACATACATATCATAATAATAACATAACAATATCATACATGCAATGCAGTGCAAACCCTCCCCAAATAATCCATCCTGTACACATCATCTCAGTCCAACCGAAACACTTCTGTGGGGATTTCTGAATCGACCCACCCATCCGATACACATCAAGGGTAGCCTGGTTGCGTTACTACCTAACGTTGCAGTAAAGCTGCTTTTCATATAATAGGCTTAAAAAGCCATCGGTGGATCCACAGTTGTCAAGCAACCATGTGATCCTCATATACTTCCTCCATTCCATAATTCCCACCCATTTGCATCCTAAATAGAATATCATATGAATGTAACAAATGTACATGTAACATCCATAAATCTTACATTCAACACATAGGGGCATTTTAGTCATTTCACAAATCAAGGGTATTTCTGTAATCCTACCCTACAGGGGTATTTTCAGAATTATACCCTACAGGGGTATTATAGTAATTCTACCCTACAGGGGTATTTTCGTAATTTCTTTCATCTCGGGTTTTAGTTATGAGCTTTGGCCCATCAACAAGTCCTTGCGGCTAAAGTGAACAGACACTATGCACCAGGTAGGATCCTAGAGAAGAGGAGGTGGGTCACTAGGACCGCTTAAGTACCAAGCTCTCCCTAGATCCAATCCTAGACATGCATATGTCCATTGCCACACTCTACCCTAGCAACTTGTCCACAGACATGTTTGATTATTAAATTAAGTTTTATACTGTTTAAAAAAAAATTCATCAGAACTAAGCCTAGAGTCCATTAAAAACCCTAGCATGCATTTCTAAAATCCCATAAGGCCCACTAAGCCCAATCATGTCTATATAACCCATTAAGCCCAATCATGTCTATGTAGCCCATTAGGCCCGATCATAATCAAATCATTCAACCATCCATATCAATCCATCATTCAATTTCACGTATCAACTCTTTCCGATTTGGGCCCACAAGCTCGACAGGCCTATTTATCCCCGTCTGGCCCGGTTGGCCAAACAGTGGCCCGAGACCATGAGATCGCTCTCTTGGTCCCAGTAGTCGTATCGGTGTTCCCACACGAATGTTCGCACGCTCGTGTGTTTGCCGGCGCCAACCTTTCGGCTTTTCGGCATTCCAGTTTTTCGGTATTTCGGCTTTTGCCAATTTGTCGTGTGTGAAGTGTATGTACACACCTGGTAAATGAGACGTGTTACACTATTCTCAGCCTTGAACCTACAATCAATACCAACCTCCAATCAATCACACACTTAACCACAATATTTACCAAAAACCGAATCCTTACTATAACCTTACCGTGTGCCACCAGTCCTAATAGCCCTTCCTTAGCTACTACTCACGAATATCCCTTAGATCTGCATCAATCTTAATCGTTAAAGACAAAATAATAGGTGACTTATATCCACTTAAGTCACCCTTTCCGTTACTATAGACTATTAGACCAACTTATCCCAAAATCAAGCCAAAACCGAAACGTACGGATAGCTTTTCGGCAAAGACTTGTAGATCCAAGCTTGATTCCGATTTTCCAAGATCCGATCCACCAAAAATCAAAGGAATGATGACAACACGATAGAGATTTGGTCACTAGAGTATTCGGCACAAGGTTTGGGCGATGAAGAAATCGGCTCCAAGAGCAAAGGTTTTCGATTTTTGCAGTCACGAATATTCGGTCCCCAACAATTGATATGAAGGTGGGACGGCACAAGCAATGGAGAAAGAAAAGAATGATATTCGATTTAAGGCTTTAGGAGAGAAGAAAAGAAAACACATAAGGAAGAGGCGAGGTTTAGAACAGAAAAAGTGAAGGAGAATTCGGCAGAGCACTATAGTTGCCGAAATAGCACAAAGGGAATTCCAATTGCCAAAATAGTACAGAGGGAATTCGGCACCCCCTATTTATACACAAAACCAAAACTTTGCCTACCCCCCTCAAAGTCTTAATTGGCTCCAACTCTTCCCCATCTCATCTCCTCGTTTTTCTCCCTGATAACTCCCCAATCATTTTCTTAAATTTTCTCTTCTGATCACTCTCCTTAGAGTCCATCATCACACCACTTCCAACCTTCTAGAAGGCCAAAATTAAACTCCTAAAGAAATACTGAGCTGGGATTCGAACCTAGGATCTCCTTGCTAGCCCATAATGCCACCTTCCAATACCCTAAGTGGCGTCACTTAGCCACTTCACAAGGCTCTTTGATGCCATTTTTCCCTAATTTATTTAAAAGCCCAACTACTCACCGCCCTGGTTCAATTAATTAAAAATTCATTCTCTTCAAAGTTCGAACCCAGAACTTCTCCAACACCCCTAGACACTCCAAGTTTATTAAACCCTTAAAGCCAACATGTTATTTGCTTAAAAAAAAATTATGAGACCCAAAGCCCAAAGCCCACTTCATCTAGGTCCAAAATCCGGGGTGTTATAGGAATGTTATCTCTTCCTTCGTGAAAATGGATTTAGACACCCTATATGATGCATGGGAGAGGTATAAGGATTTATTAAGAGGTGCCCTCACCCTGGGTTACCTCCATGGCTATAGGTTCAAACCTTCTACAATGGTTTGAGTTCCTCAACTAGGCAATTGATCGATGGAGCCGCCGGTGGGACTCTGAATAACAAAACAATTGAAACGGCTTATGAATTTATAGAGGAAATGTCACTAAATTATTATCAATGGCAAGTCATGAGGACGAAGCTGATGAAAGCAACTGGTGTTTTTAACATAGATGCGGTCACTATGTTATCGAATAGGTAGAACTTTTAAGTAAGAAAATCGATGGTTTATATGGTTCTAAACAGGTACATCCGGTGATGCAGTGCGTACGAATGGAGGAGGGATTAACAATACAAAATGTCTATCCTACAGCCCTAGCATAGAGAATGAACAAACCAACTATATGGGTAATAATTCTAGACATCAGGATAATCCCTATAGTAACACTTATAAAGCATGTTGGAGGATCCATCCCAATTTCTCTTGGGGTGGTCAAGGAAACTAGAGACCACAACCCCTTCCAGGCTTTCAACCACCTTACCATCAAGAGAAGAAGCTGAACCTTGAGGAGATGCTGACAAAGTTTATTTCGGTGTCAAAAACCCATTTCCAAAACACCAAAACGACACTTAAAAATCAATAAACATCGATTCAAGGGATCAATAACCAAATAGGTCAATTTGCCAAGCTAATTTCAAAAGGGCCACAAGGTAGCTTGCCTAGTAAAATCAAAACTAACCCAATGGAGGAACTTCATGCAATCATTGTGTGAAATAAAGAAGGGTTAGCTGAATCTGAACCAGAACTGAGGCAAGAAAGTATGGTAAGTAAAGGTAAGGTTGAGGTAAGCCAAAAAGAGCAACAACCGGTTGGTAAGGAATATAAGCCTCGAGTTCCATATTCGAATGCAACGAATAGAGACCATACTAACGAACAATTCGGTAAATTTCTTAAACTTCTGAAAAAGTTGCATATTAACTTACCATTTATTGAAGCTCTTTCGCAGATGCCCAATTCCGTAAAATTTTTAAAGGAGCTTTTGGCAAACAAACAGAAGTTAGATTCATCGCACATGGAGCTAAATGTAATTTACTCAGCTATCTTGTGGAATAAACTACCCAACAAATTAAAAGATCTAGGGAGTTTTACTATTCCTTGTTTAATTGGTAGTTTAAATGTTAATAATGCTTTGGCTGATTTAGGGGCACGTATTAATGTCATGCCCTATAAAATGTTTAACCAACTAGGTCTTGGGAAACCCAAACAAACTAGGATGAGTATTCAATTATAAGATAAAACCATTAGATTTCCTAGGAGTATTGTTGAAGACGTACTTGTAAAAATTGATAAATTCATATTCCCAGATGACTTTGTTGTTCTAGACATGGATGAGGATAGTCACGTACCTTTAATTTTAGGATAACTCTTTTTGGCAACTGCTAGAACTATCATTGATGTTGGTACAAGTGAATTGATACTTCGTGCAGGTGATGATACGATTAAACTCCAAGCTAGTGATTCTGTTAGGACATCTAGTGATCGAGATGAATATATGAGTTTTGTTAATATGAGTAACCTTGTGGCTCAACGTTCTTTGCAGGAAACACCTCAGAAAAATGTGATAGAGCCACATTCCAGCTTATGCGACAAAAACAGCACAACCCATGAAGAACGAAGGCTGCAGATCGATGAACTAAATGAATGGCGGACACATGTCGAGGAGAAACCGAGAATACACGATGTAGAATCGAGGCGACCCCATGGCGAGCTTAAGAATGGAACGAACCAATTTAAGGTTGGAAACCAGGTAGTGTTGGACAAAACGAACCCTCGAATTGCCACTGCAAGGCTTAATGCAAATGGGAAAACTCCTTTCACGGTACTGAATGTTTTTTCATACAGTACAGTCAAGGTAAATCATTCTGAATTCAACACTTTCAAGGTAAACATTACTTGGCTCAAACCTTATTCTGCTAATAGAATTAACAGTGAGAAAGAGGAGTTTCGACTCTGTGAACCACCGTAACCATGCGAATAACGAGGTAAGTCGAGCTTAGACTTTAAATAAGCGTTTCTCGGGAGGCAACCCGAGCGTTAACATTGCTAATTTCTTCATTTTATCTCATAATTTTTTAAAATTAATATTAAAAAAAGTCTGTTTTTCAACCCACACAGCCTGGATACATGGGCATGTCCTTGGCTGTATGGATCCTATGACTTAGTTTTAAAATTTGAAGAAAATCAATAGTGAGTTACACGGCTTGGACACACAGGTGTGTCCTTGTCCGTGTGGATACTGGGACTTAATTTTTCAAAAATCGACAGAGACACGGCCTAAAATAGGCTACACGGCCTGGGCACACGAGCGTGTCCTAGGCTGTGTGAAACCTGAAGCTAAATTTTTCAATTTTGAAACAAGTCAGAGAGTTACACGGGCAAGGCACACGGTCGTGTACGAGACATGGCTAAGCCACACGGGCATGTGGGAGGTCACACGAGCGTGGGAGAAGCGAAGGAGGTTGCACACGGCCATGCAACACGATCGTGTGACCCACACAGCCTGGACACACGGGCGTTTCCAAGGCCATATGAAGACTGGACCTATGATTTTGAAACGCACACGGGCTAAACGAGGACCACCAGGCGTGGGACAAGACCGTGTCACCATTAAAACCCTAATTCCATTTTTATTTTCTCTATTTTTTTCCATCTTCCCCAAATCCCTCAACCATAGTCGCCGATCCCCTTGACCCAAGTTGACTCCCCGTCGACCTCCTTCACTGTCGCAGCCTTATACCTCCGAACCCCTCTCTTTTCCTTTCCTATCCCTTCACCCCAAAGCGAACCCGACCTCCCCTTCTCTCGTCGGATAGCCCACACCCTACCCAAGATCACCCCCACCCAAGCCCCGCCCTTCCCTTGCCTCCCTACACCATGCACGGACCACCCTCACATCACACAAACCCTTTTTTTCCCTCGCTCGAACATCACCAGCCTCAGCCCCTTTCCCCTTACGCTCACACCCCACACTCCCGCACGAACAGCTCCTTACCTTTCTCTTCTTCTCCTTCCTGTTTCCCACCCCCACACACAACCCACACTGTTCGGTCGACCATTTTCCCTTCAATCGCCGAGCCTCCGTACCTCCGGTCACCGTCAATCGTTCAGTCAATTTCCCCTTTTACCCTTCCCTTTTCTTTATTTAATTAATTATTTATTTCTTAATTATTATTATATTATTTTATTTCTTTATTGTTTATTCTTCTTCTTATTATTATTAGTTATTTAAATTTTCTTTTTTGACTATATTTGCTGCCTACTATTCTTTTACTCTTTCATTCACTTTTTACTATTCATGCTACTGTGTAGTTTATTTGTATAGTCATTATTATGATGCATTCTTAGTATATTATTTACTCTTTGTACTGATTTTGACAATTATGATAGTTATTTTCTTAGTTTATTTTATTGAATTATATTGCTCATTTATTCTCTTAATATTATTATTATTCTTAGTCTTAGGATTAGTTTTTTATTTTTTTTTACTCTTACTTTTAGAATATCCTGATTCTTTATTGTTTAGGAGAAATTTTCTATTTAGGACTACTTAGATTTTACATTCTTGGCCTTTGGTGATGCTTGATTTATTTAATTATTGATGAATTCTTTTATTTTTTCAGGCACACCATGACAAATACACGCAGTATGACTAAGGCCACCGTCCCCACTTCAAAAAAGCAAAAGACCCATGATGGGACCTTCTCCTCGAGCGCTTCCGCTGAGGCCTGCCACCCATATCTCTGATTTTTGGCTGGCCCTCAAGAGGATTTATATCAGCTCCTTCAAGTACGTCCACTCGGCCTAAGCCACTGTATTGATTGGTCGTATTGGAGCAGGTCCAACTAGCTGATGATGTTCGTGCCTTTATTGCTACAGCTCCGTGGGACAGATTCTTCTCCATCATCGAGCCCACTTACATAGAGCTTACCCTGGAGTTCTATGCGACGTTTCTTGTACAGCAGGTCATGATGACTCATGACGAGCCAGGCACCATCACTTTTCAACTTGTTGGTTTGGTGCGTCACATGAGCGTCCCCAAGTTCAGTGTTGCTATGAGACTTTACACAGAGGAATTTATGAGTGCTAAGAACTTCTTTCGACTTCATCGACACATCCATCATGCGCCATCACGTTGTTGGACTGATTTTACAGCGAGCCAGACACTTTATGATGCGAGTCGCTCGAAGGCGACTTCTCTCTCTCCAGCTTTACGGTATTTTCATGCACTTTTAGCTCACACTTTAACAAGTAGGAGAGAGAGCACCGGAGTTGTTAGTACTCATGATGCTTATTTTCTATGGAGCATGGCACACGGGCATATCTTTGATTTGGCATACTTCATCGCTCTAGCCTTCCGCCATCAGACTGACCACCACAAGAAGGGCTCCATCTGTTTAGGCCCTTAAGTAACTCGCCTCACTTGACACTTCGTTCTCCTAAACACACCGGAGTAATCCTCCACACTCACACTTGTCGGCCAGATGTCCCTACAGGGAATCTTGAGTATGATACACATGAGGATGATCAAGCGGCGTCGTGGAGTGGATCCCCCTCAGTATCGATTGTTTCATCCTGAAGCTCAGAATGAACCCAAGGACTTCACTGATGAAGTTCTTCTCCATCACGGGGACCCACCACAACATCCACTTTTGAGTCACCGCCCTATTCTTGCTGCTCCTACTTTAGAGGACGTCTCAGAGCACCTCACTCGTTTCGAGCAATACTGCGCTCAGAGGTTCAACAGTCTTGACGCAACATTACAGAGGATCTATCAGCATTTCCACATCTCCTCTCCAGTGCCAACGACTCACGACACCAATGTGTTTGATGATGAGGACCATTGGCTCCATTTTTTCCTTTTATTTTTATTTTTATTTTTAGTTTTGTTTCTATTTTTATGTTTATTTTTATTTTCTTAAACTTCTTTTGCTTTTATATTTTGAACTTCTTATGGTTGTTTCTAATCGAGTATAATCCCTTAATCTTCTCCACTACTTGTGTTTATTTTCTTACTAGCTTGCTTAGAATCATGCACTACATTTAAGATTTGTCTACAATTCTGCTTTTCACTATTCTGTGGATTTCAACCAATATTCAGGGCAGTTTCAATTCTCTCCCTCTCTTATGATATTTTGTTTCTACTGTGATTATTTTTGTACGTATATTGAGGACAATGTACATCTTAAGTGTGGGGAGGTTATTTATATGATTATTAGAAAATCTCTGAATTATGTCTTGTGTTTAAGTAATTTTCTCATATTACTATTAGAATGAATTCTTATCGATTTGTGATTATCATTGATATGTTTTAGATTAAAGTCATAGATATTTGTGCATTGATTGTTTAAACTTTAAGACATGAGAGAACCAAGCCTGATAAGTCTATTTTCATAATTAAAATTTTTAGTTTGTTTCCCTAAATTGAGGTATTACCTTGAAGTTTGAGATTTGCAAGATTGATATCAAAAACCATAATTTTTTGTGATATTTTGAGCCTTTAGAGCATACACTTTTCTTACTTATTTTATTATTGGTTATGAGTGTGTCAATATTGATTTGTTATTCTAGAACTTGCTTCGACTATGCATGTCGAGACCACACCTTTGATTTGATATACTGACATGATAAAGGCACTTAGGTTTTAACCCACTTATCCCATAAAAAGCCTACATTCATAATTAACCCTTAGTGAACTCCTTTAAGCCTAATACATCGTTTCTTGATTTACCCATTAATGATAACCCATAACTCATTTTTTGTTCATTGAGAATTTTTCCCATTTTATTGACTCCATTTTTATCAAGATTTGATTTAGTTAATTGCCTGATTAAGCCTTTTGATTAAGTTGATGAATTATTTCTTCTTATTTACATATAAAAAAAATCATCAAAAAAAAGAAAAATATACATATATAGTTATTTAGTTCTTTGTTAATTGAGCTTGAATAGTTAAATTCATATTTTGAGAAGAAGCTCATGTTATTCTTGAATAATTTTGATTGATGTAATTTTTTGTAATTCACATTTGTTATTTTTCTAGTTTGTAATTTATCGATTCGATCTCGATTCTAACCCTCTTTTTCAGCCTTTCTCCACACCTTTAACCTAAGCCCCATTACAACCTCTTAAAGACTTTTTTGATTTGTGTATCATCTCATTTTATAGTGGTGGAGATTTGATTTTCATACAAGCCTATAGTAATGACTTTTCATGTTTGACTATTGAGTGCTTATTTTTGAACCTTAAACACTTTGGGTGATTTGAGTGAATCTGTAGTGAGGATGTCAATTCTTATCAATTTTGAATTAAAGGTAATTACTTAGATAAGGGAAAATACCTACGTCTTCATGCTTTAAAATGTTCGACTTGGATTGTTTGAATCTTTAATACTCTTTTAGTTGAATTATCAATGTATGATTATTTGTGAATTATGACAAAACATTATTGATGAGAATTACAAGTTGAGAAAGTTTAATTTTAATTGTGAGTTAAGGATTTTGTTTGAGGGCAAGAAAATGCTTAAGTGTGGGGATATTTGATAAACCATAAAACTAACATGTTTTAATCCCATGCTTGGCATGTTTTTGGATGATTTATTATGTGAATTAGTGAATTTGATGCTCCCAATCCTTTAAATTTCTGTTTCTATACTTAGGTGAGCATAGGGAAGTGAAAGGAGCCAAAAATGGGCCAAAATTGGACAAAAAAGCTGTTTTCAGGAACCACACGGCCTAGGCATTTTTACACATGTTGGGCACACGCCCATGTACCAGCCCCTGTTGATTTTGAACCCTACTTCTCTTTCACGCGGAAAAACTCAATTTTAGGGTTCCTAAGCATTCTAAAGTTTATAAATACATATCAGAAGAGGACTAAAGGGAGCACGCAGAGTAGAATGAAGAAATTACTCGAAGAACGCCGTCAGAATCAACTCAGAAGCAGATCTACTTCAAGATTGAAGATCTCCATTCAAATTTCCTTCGAAGTTTTATTGGGTTTCTTATGTCTTGTTGTTATTCTAATTTTGATATGTTTCCCTCCCAAATTATGAACTAAATTCCCTAGATACCATGGGAAGATGAAACCTATGATGGATCTTGTTATTTGATTTCCTGAATTACATGATAAATACTTGATTCTTGTTCTCAGTTATGTGTGCTTATTCCTTGTTTTAATATTTTTAGGATATTGATTCATGTTGAATGTGCTTATTCAGAGGAACAAAAGTCCCTATTTAAGAGTAGATCTGGCATAATTGAGTGGAGTTGCATGCAATCCTAGAAATAGGACGACATAAATCTACCGGATTAGAGTCAAATCTAATAGGGGAATCCATAGTCGAGTTAATGCGACAATTGGGGTTTTAATTAGAAAGATATTTCAATTAATCAACTTAGAGCCAGTTGTTCTTATTCTCGAAAGAGATATTAACATAATTTAGGGATTTCTACGGATCAAGGCACAAGTGAATAAATCATTTAATTCAGATTCAGAATAATAAGTGAAGTCTAGGTGGATTCTTTCCTGGGTATTGTCTATCTCATTGGTTTTCTTCAAATATTTTCCGTCGCTCTCTATTGCGTTCTTAGTAATTAGTTTAGTTAAGTTTAGATTAAAAACATCCCCTTTAATTTATAGGCTAAATAATAGAAAAAAGGTATTTACTAGTACTTTTAGTCCTCATGGATACGATATTCCCGATTCACCATAGCTATACTACTATTCGATAGGTGCGCTTGCATTTGTCGTGATTTTAGTTAGTTTAGTGACTCATCAGGTACAATTATTCATTCAATATTGCAATAAATTAACTTTGTTAGGAATTGTAGGGAATTGTAAAAGAAGCATATGTGGATTCATTCAACCTTCCTATATATCTACCTTACAAAGAAGAAGTGGTTGAGTTGCTGAGAAGGAAGGGTCGTTTGAGATTAAGTAGCTACAGCTTTTCGTAATGGACACTGATCCTCTAAGCAAAGATGGGAAGGTTTTAAACAAAGAATTTTATATGAAAATAGAGAACAACATTGCAAATACTTTCAGAGCTGGTTTAGAACCTATTCTCTGTTGTCATTTTGGAGATGCTAAACTTGACGAGTTGTTCCGAAAGTTTGCGTCACATGTAGCAGATGATCCAAATAGTTCAATGCATCAGATGGTTAGCCTCGTGGTTTCATTGAAAAAAAAATTTAGTAAGATTGTTGATTATTTTATGTGTATCATTTGCTTATCTACTTTAAAAATTTTGCTATATTTCTTTTAATTTGTTTTTAATTAGCTATATTTTTTAGTTTTTGTTGTTTCTTGATTAATAATGTTGGTATTTTCAAAATAGGAATTGTGAGATTATTGATTTTGTATATATTGAATTGTATGTTCATATTATCATTCTTGTCATCCATTTGTACAAATGTTGTATTCATATATTATTATTCCATGCTCGATACTATATTTTTGTTTCTCATTATCTAGTGATTCAATAAAAGCATTTGAGTTGATTTTAAAATAGCTTATTTAAAAGTTTTTTTTAAACAAGGCAATATTTGATATTTGGAAATTCGAGGAAATCGTGCCCCATCGTGCTGGGTTTCGGTTTTTCGTTTGACCAAAGAACCAAATATCCTTTTAAAAATTTGTTCATATTTTCAAAATAAGGCAATATTTGATATTTGGAAATTTGAGGAAATCGTGCCCTACCGTGCTGGGTTTCGGTTTTCCGTTTGACCAAATAACCAAATATCCTTTTAAAATTTTGTCCATATTTTCAAAATAAGGCAATATTTGTGTGTTTGGAAATTCGAGGAATCGTGCCCTATCGTGCTGGGTTTCGGTTTTCCATTTGTCCAAATAATTGAATATCCTTATAAAAATCTCAATGCATGAACTTTGGATATCATAAAGGGATCTTGGCATCGAGGGTTTTGAAAAATCATATCCTATCGTGCTGGATGTGATACTTTATTCCTTCAGAACAAGAGAATCTTATTATTCAAACTCGAGTATCTTCAAATGGTCAAAGAAGGTCATAATTTAAAAATCTTTTCAAATTTTCAACATAAGGACATTAGTTAATCAATTTGGTACCAATTTCGGGCGTACGAGGGTGCTAATCCTTCTTCGTACATAACCGACTCCCGAATCCATTTTCTTCTTGAAATTCATAGACCAAAATTAATTTCTTTTAAAAATAAAACAAAATGTTTTATAGGTGACCCAACCAAACCTAAACAAAAGGATTAGTGGCGACTCAGTGATTTTTAAAATCGATCCTGTTGTTTTTCAAACTCGAAAAAAATGGTTTCGACAGCTTGGCGACTCCACTGGGGACTGGTTGAGAGTCAGGCCATAAATTGATTAATTTTTGTCCTTTTGATTGAAAATTTGGAAAATTGTTTTGAAAAATCATGTTTCTTTTAATGCATATTTGGTGCTATGAGTGCAATAATGTCGAGTCTCATAGAATACTTGTATTTGCATCGTATGACTGTTGTGGTTACGCCTTTGAGTGGGAGTGAGAAACTATGCCTTCATGAGGTTTTCACCTCCGCATAGGCTAGTGGACTGCTTCTAGGATACATCCGTACCTATGTGCTTCGTGAGATTTTTATCTCCGCATGGCCATAAGGAAATGTATTCCCCTGAATCGAACTCAAACCATATGAGCCTATAATGGGTGAGGATTGAGGAATCTGCTGGTTCAGGTACCCCCTCTTTAGAACCAAACCATATATAGAGAAACCTAGGAGCCTACCCTAGATAGAGCCACGCCAAACCCTAGTGGTCACCTGGACAGGTGTTCTGTGTTGTTTATTTCTCTTGTACTAACGTGTTTTCTTTTGTTTATGACTAGATTGCATTTCATTACCATAGAAAGGAGGTGTTGATTAATATTCGATTGCTAAATAGAAGAGTTTGTCATAAGGAAACGAATTTCTTGATAAAGTGGATTATAACACGGTAGTCCGGACATGGTCTAAATAAACACAACGGAAGAAGGTTGATAGCTCGCGAAGGAATGCAGAACCTTGCCCAAAGGATTCAAATTGATAAAGACTGTGCAAGAGCCGTCATGTCTCGACTTTCTTAAAGTAGCTAATGAGCGTAGAGGGGATAATTGAGCAATTGGTAGTGACCCGGATCAAACAAAAGGAAATAATAGAGACATCTTTTGGAAAATTAGCAAGATAACAAGATTGGTGTTTTCATTTGGATTCTGAGGGCAATGCCGCGTGTGTAATCCGCTTTATGTAAAGATATTTGTTTTCTAGAAAAGTTCTTCTAATGGAATTGAATTTAGAATCAACGTCTCTCTTTCTTTTTTGCATTCATTCCATGCATTTACATTGCATTTCATGCATTACATCGCGTCATATGCATTAAAATTTGTAGAAAGGCTCTAATTTATTAAAAATCATTTCAGCAGCCTAGAAACCGACAAAACCTTACCAGATACGCATCCCTACGGCACAGGAAAGAAAACTCAAGCAATGGATAAAAGACTAGAAAAGTTGGAGTAAATGCAAGAAGAAGTGCAAGAACAGATGCAAGCACAAATGCAAGCACAAATGCAAGAGTAGCTCGCTAAGATCCAGCAGGATATGATGGACAAAATGATGGAATCTCAAGGAAATATGATGACTCAGATGACGCAGCTGTTGAAGGGGCTTATAGATAAAGGAAAGAACCCCATGGTAAATGTTGAGGAGAATACTAAGTATCTTCAATGTCCCCCTAGTTTTTCTCCACCACATGTGCAAACACGACCTGAAGTACCTGTACAAAGGCCATCTGTCACGATCAAGCCTCAACAATTCCAAGCTAGTGCTTCAGTGAACCTCCAAACTGGCTCAGGTTCAGGATATAATCCAATCATTACTAATGTCCTGATTTGGATGAAATAGCTGAAGGAGAGAGGACAAAAGTAGAATTGCCAAAGCAGCTAGAAGATAGATGTAAATGGTTGGAGGAGAAGTTTAAAGCGATAGAAAGTGCTGATAGCTGTTATGGAATTGATGCCAATAATTTAAGTTTGGTCTCGGACTTGGTGCTCCCATACAAATTAAAAATGCCTGAATTTGAGAAATATAACGGGACAAGTTGCCCCGAGGCTCACATCACTATGTTTTGTAGAAGAATGACGGGGTACATTAATAATGACCAATTGTTGATGTAACACCCCAAACCCGGTCAAAACACTACGACCGAATCTGGCATGTCACAGGGAAAAATCGCTTTTGGAAAAACAAGTTGATGACTTAATTTGTAAAGAAAACTTTTCACTTTATGAAAATCGAAGTTGAGTTAGGTAAATTGCAAAAGAAAATCGCTTCAAAATTTATTTTAGAGAGTATCGAGCTGACTTGTTGTTGATATATGTTTGTTAATACCCGACGGTAGAAATTTTGGAAAACCCCGAAATTTTATTAAAGTTGTGGAAACGTTTATTTTATAGTTTCTTTCCTTTTAATCATGCTTTAATGTCCAACGCAATTCACAGGTATTTATCAAATTAAATAATCCCAAAATAAAAACTTAGATGGCCTTATTACAAAACTGGAAACCAAAATTTAAAGCAAAGTAAAACTGAAATTTAACCATTAAAATAAAACCAACTATTGAGCATGGCCACCTCGAGTCCATTCCGGCTCCATATCCGCGGTCTAGGGATTATCTGCAAAATGTAAAGGAAGGGGTGAGTCACCGAGACTCAGTGTGTAATTCCCCATCCCGAAGATATCAAACCCTTACACAGTTCCATAAGCAAACATGCATGTCATGCAACCCAAACCTAACCATCCAAACTCCCAATTCTACCCCGTGTGGTACCAAACCACTGGTGGTGCCAAACCACTGGTGACCGTAGTCACAAATAATCATATGTGGTACCAAACCACTGGTAACCGTAGTCACAAATAATCATATGTGGGGCCAACCCACTTTGTGGTACCAAATCACTGGTGACAATCCCTTTTAATAATAATATGTGGGGCCAACCCACTGTGGTACCAAACCACTGGGACGAGTCACAAAGATAACATATGTGGTGCCAAACCACTGGTGGTGCCAAACCACTGAGACTTAGTCACAAAATAATGAGAAGTGGGGCCAACCCACTGTGTGGTACCAAACCACTGGTGACAGTCTGATAATTAAATCTTCCCCCTCATTTCATCATACCCATCTTATGATCATGCTTTACCATACATTATTATCATGCCTAATATTTAACGACATAACATGGCATATATAGATTTAACAGGGCAATTAACATTAACCATCAGAATGGACTTACCCAGAGTCCTCGCTTTTACCCACAAGGGTAACTTATCGTTCCATACAGTTATTCCAGCTTTTGACAACATACAAAACATTAACATATTAACATATGAAGTGTGTAAGAGGTACACACCTGATTACTCGCAAGACTAAGCTTTCTACGTCGACACTGTCGTTAACTGACACTACCGCTATCTGTCTACTTTCCTGCTCAGAGGTTGGCCCACAACCCGGTGGCCAATCTCTCACCGCTGATACTGCCCGCTTCTTGAACTTAGGGGCTGGGTTCACCAATCCAACCCCTTCTAACGCTTGGCTGGCATTTGAGTCATGAACACCTTAGTCACTAAATCGAATTAACGCAATGAAACGAATCAATAGAGACTAACGTTACGTGTCAGAACCCTTACCTAAACCGAAAAAATCCCGAGGCTTTAGACTTGATTTGCAGACTAAACGAATCTCGAAGACCAAAAGTTATGCGCCACCACTCCCACCTAAAATCGGCCAAGCACTCATCATTAACCCAAATAGCCATTCGGCTTTGGCATAAATCCCGAAAGAGACAACAAGAATAAAAGAAATCGCCCCCTTACCTTAGTCTGACAGATTCGGTCACCCACTAGCAAGATTCGGCAATGGTTAAAAAAAGAGGAAACCGATATGAAAACAAATGTTTAGGGGTTTCGGTTTTTAGAGAACAAATGAAAAGAGAAAGAGAGTTTGAGTTTTCGGTTTTGAAGAGTACACAAATAAAGAAGAGAAGAATGAGAATCAAGTTTCGGCCTACCAAGAAAGAAATATACAAAAAGAGAGAGAGAATGGTGAGATTTCGGTACTTGCTGAATCAATTGAAAGAAGGGAGAAAAAGAAATGGTAAGGCACTAGGAGGATTCGGCTATGGCTTTGAGAGAAAAGAAAATAAGGAGTGAGGTTTCGGCCAAACAACAACAACAGGAAAGAAGAGGAGACTTAGGAGAGCATTGGGTTTGAGTAAATGAGAGAAAAGAAGAAAATGCAAAAATGCCAAAAGAGAGTGGTTTAGTTTCGGCACCAAAAAGAAAATGGAAACAAAACTCTAAGGTTCCCTAACTAGCCGAATTTACACACTCCACCAAAGCCACCACACCACATTCGGCCACTCACCAAGGCTTCACTCAACCGAATACCCAACCCCTTTCCAATTCTTTTGAAATTCAGCTAACACACCTCCCACTTCAATCCCCCTTTTCTCTCCTTGATTTTCTCCTGACCACTTATTCAAACAAGTTTGAACACTTCAAAATCCTACATTTTCTCTTCTCTAATCATTCAAATGTGTTGACTCCTTCAACACCTATCCAACACAGTCCATCCTGAGCACAACTCCTCCCTAGACCAGACGTCAAAAAGAACAAGCAGAAAGGGAATTTCTGCTGCTCGAACTTAGGCCCTCACACCTCCCTGAGGCGTCACTTCCTTGGGCCCTAAGTGGCACCTTCTTGCCACTTTTCCAAGGCACTTCTTGTGTCAAAACTTGTAACCAAATATCCTTAACACCTAAATCGCTCAGCTCTCCCTTCCAGGTACCCAAAAATAAAATTTTTGCTAAGGCTCTAGCCTATCCCTGGCTCAAGCCTAGACCCTAAAATAGCCTAAACTAGCATGACATCCAAACCAAATACATGCAAACAGATAAAATGCAAGGGCCCTGATTTAAGGATGTTACAGTTGATCCATTGCTTCCAAGATAGCTTGGTAGGAGCAGCAGCCAAGTGGTATAACCAGTTGAGTCGTTCCCAAATTGGTGCATGGAAAGACTTGGTGTAACAGCCCGATTTTGACCTTAATCGGAAAAGTGGTTTCGGGACCACAAATCTGAGTCTGAAAAATAATTTAAATTTATTTTTCGTATTTATTATGTATGAATTTGCTTGTGTTAAATTTTCCTATTTTAATTTCGTTGTTTAAGTGTCCGATTAAATAAAAGGACTTAATTGCATAAAATGTGAAATTTGCTAATTAATGTGTAAGTGTAACACCCTATACCCGAGACCGATGCCAGGACTGGATACGAGGCATTACCAAGCGAAAATTCACTTAAACATGTACTTACGGGCTGTAAAATTTTGAACCAACTTAAAACTTTCCTTTCTTGATCATAACATGCATATTATGGGCCTACGAGGCCTTAAACATTTATCCGAACGCCTCCAGACACTTCATCTAACTCATATCTTAGAAGCAGGGTTCACACGCCCATGTTGCTTGAGGACACGCCCGTGTACTCATTTACACGCCCATGCTTACAACCGTGGAAGGTTACTGACTTTATTCACACGGCTTTGACATGCCCGTGTCTACTGACCGTGTGAAGCTACTGACTTCAACCACACGGCCTAAGCACACGCCCATGCTTTGAACGTGTCTCTTACATGGCTCATACACACGGCCATGTAAAATGACCATGGTCTAACTTGATTTAAAACATTAAGGTGCAGGGTTAACACAGTCTAGACACACGCCCGTGTGTCTATCTGTGTAGGCAATTATAGGCTATTTTTCAAGCCATTTGCCTCCCTTAAATTAAGATCAACTCAACTTCAACCAATACAAATCATTAATAATATTTTATGAACATTACTACATATTTCATTGACATCTATTTACAAACAACTTAAACAAGTTTGGCCAACCACTTAGCCATATACAAAAGAATAATAACATGTTAGCCTATATAATGGCCTTACAAAAAAAAATGTTCTCAAAATGAATGATTCCTATACATGCCATACTTAGTAATATAATTTGGCTATACCAAAATAAGGGTCGATAGTGTGCTATGAACTCCGACTCCAATGATCCACAATTTAGCTTGGCGGGACTACATAGAAAGAAACAATCGAAGACGTAAGCATTTAGCTTAGTAAGTTTGCATGTATAACACATAAAAGAAATAACTTGCTTCATATAAACCATTTGACATAAGAATGGTATTATTATCTCATCTAAAAAGCTTACTTACTTATACATGATTCTTACTTGTCCCATGGTACTTACTAATCTCATACTTGTAAGGTAACAAGGTACCTGTATCTCTTGATCACATTGATCAGCATACTTAAACATAATAATCATGTCTTCTAATTCATCATTCATAACATGAATGATATTCAATTTCAATTTGATAATGGCTTTGCTTTCTTAACATTCTTGTTTTCACCTTTTAGCTTTGCTCATTTGCCCGATGAATTTCTATGAATTACCGGGAATACTATATCTCTAGTCATGTACTTGATGCCAATGCCATACTCTAAATATGGACTTATGTGGAAGATCTCTTCTTGAATCAATGCCAAGCTTGCCTTGGTCTTACATGATAACTTGTTCAATGCCAAGCTTGGGTCCTTGGACTTACATGATAACTTGATTAATGCCAAGCTTGGGTCTTTGGACTTACATGATAACTTATTCAATGCCAAGCTTGGGTCCTTGGACTTACATGATAACTTATTCAATGCCAAGCTTGGGTCCTTGGACTTACATGATAACTTGTTCAATTTCCGATGCCATGCCTTGGCTTGGTCTTATACGGACTTTCTTATCTCATGTACTGGACCGTACATCCAGGGTAATTCATCTTCAATCGGGAATTTCTCTTGTTTAATCTTATTGACTTCTTTGTTTAACATAACATTAAACCATCCATGATAACAATGTATATTATACTAAGCAATTAAATGTTAAAAGCTTAGAACTCATACAAACTTACCTCAAAATACAAAATGTATGTAGTTAAGCAATTTAGTCCTCGACTTTGTTCTTGCCTCGGTTTCGATCCGGGCTTCGTTTTTCTTGATCTATAATCATAAATAGATCATTTAATAATCATATTGACTAAATTGACTCATAACTCATACTTTGGCAAAATTACTAATTCGCCCCTATATTTTCTCATATTTGCACTTTTGCCCCTAGGCTCGTAAAATGATTTTCATGCAACTTTCTTAAACATTATGCTTAGCTGAATCATTTTCTCTACTATAGCAATCATCAATTCTCTCTAGTTCTAGTATGTATGACCAAATTTTATAATCATTACAAAAAAGTCCATACCATCATTTTTCATGAAATTCCTTAAGGAAAAGATGTTTATCTAACATCAAACTCTCATAAACTTCCATAAAACATCATTTAGCATGCATGTCATTCATGGCTAAATTTTTAAACATGCATCTTAGCTCATCAAATAGCTAAAAATAGCTTACTCATGCTACCGGGACTTCAAAAATACGAAGAATATAAAAAAAACCGGGCTTAGGAGCACTTACTAGCAAGCTTCAAACCCTAGCTATGGCTTCTTTCAATTTTCGGCAATGGGGGAAGAAAATGATGAGATTTTTATCATCTTTTTCCTATTTTAAACACTTATTAGACAAATGACCAAAATGCCCTTCCTCTTAAAAATTTCTATAACACCATCTCAAGGCCAATTTTGTCCAAAATAATATTTTTGGAAAAATTGCTATTTAAGGACTTCTAATTACTATTCTAAAGCTATTTCATACAAAAAGCTTCTAGAGACTCATTTTTTGCAACTTTTTACAATTTAGTCCTTTTAGACCAATCCACCACAATTTAATAAAATTGCTTCATGAAACATCCATACTAGCATGCAAACATGGCATAAACTTTGTAAACTCATAAATTCACCTCGGATTCGTGGTCTCGCACCACTATTCCGACTAGACCCTAAATCGGGTTGTTACAGTAAGTGCTAATTTGTTAATGGCTTTTTAATATTAGGTCCTTAAAGGGCAGGGCAAATAGCCCATTTTATAAGTAGTGGACGGCATTAAGTGAATATATATGTTTTTATATGTTAAATTGGTAAGTTAAAAATTTGTATTAATAAATGATATAATATAAAGTATATATATAATACAAAAAACATTAAAAAAGGCCATGTTCATCTTTTAATGGCTTTTGACCGAAACCAAAGAAAAGAAAAAGAAAGAAATATAAGCTAGGGTATTCGGCCTTGTGTTCTTCAAATTAATGTTTGTTAATTGTTTGGTTTTTGATAATTTTTACGTTTTTGAGATCGTTGCTTAGTAATCTACAAAGCTCATGCCCTAATTTCTGAAATTGGTGATGTTTTTAAAATGTGCCATTGTTGAATACTTATGTATTTTGATGTTTCTTGATAAATTATTGATGGTTGTTTATAGATATACAAGTTTTATAAAGCGATTTTTGACAAAATTGAGTATTTGGGATTAAATTGAAAAAAATAGAATTTTTGTGGCTAGAAATGTGAATAAAATAAAAATATGGGCTGTCTTGATGCTATAGAAAATTCGGTTATGAAAGGGTATATGAAAATTTTGTGTAATTTTGCATATTTATGTATTATGGACTAAAGTGTTAAAATGTGATAGTATAAGAGTTATTTTATAAATAGGTCAAATTACATGTTTATGGATTAAATTGAATGTGTTGGTGATTAAATGGGTTGAATTTGAATTAATATAGATCAAAAGAAACAATTATCGGAATTAGATCGAGGAAAACGGAAAGTAGACGAATAGTCGACGGATTACGAGGTAAGTTTGTATAGCTAAAAATCGAACTGTTAGATATGTCTAATTATTTAAATTGAATATATATATATATATATATATATGTATGTGTAATGAATAATTTACTAGAATTATCGACTCTATGAATATGTTGCTGCCACCGAATTATATGATTAATTGATACAAAAATTATATGTTACAAGTATCTGAGTACAAGTTTCCTGATACATGATTATATGATTAAAAATATTATATGGTACAAGAACTATATGAGTAAATGAGATATGGGATGAATTGGTACTTGAATAAAAAAAATGTTATAGATGTTATATTTGTACAGGAATTCGGCTGGATAATAAACATGGCTTATGCAAACTGAGCATTTGAATATATATGTTTTAATTGAATTGAAAATATATGAATTGAGAAATTGTTATATTAAATATCGTTAGTTTTGAATTTAAATTAGTTTAATATGTTGTTTTAAATTTTATAGAGTTATAATTGAGATAGTTGAATATGATTATGCATGGAAATAATATATTTGAGTTTAATTCGATTGAGTTACGACATTTGAAAGTCTCTATGAACTTTATGGAATAGCTAGAATTTTCAATAAATGAATTATGTATAAGATGACTTTATAACAGTGATATTCGGGCTTTGAGCCTAGCAAGCCTTGCGCTGGTGAATTAAATCGGGCTTTGTGCCTAGCAGGCTTTGTGCCGGTGTGTGATACAGGCTTGTGCCTAACAGACTTTATGCCGATATGGCATCGATATGTGATTGCATGTAAAACCACGTCTGGGACGTTGGCATTGTACGATATGTGTGATTATCCGTGTATCCTATCCAAATCCGAATGGATCAATTGGTAATTTACCGATTTGTAATATATAAAGTAAATGTTATAAGAGATATAAGAAGTACATGATATATGTTACATAATTTATATGAAATTATATGCTAAATGAAATATAAGTTACATGGATTATATGTTACAATTATATGTGTACACGATACATAATACTTGGTATACATGATTTATATGTTACAGGAATTACATGATTTATACGAATACATGCTATACGAATTACATGAATTACAAGGATATTATATTGCTACAAGAGTTATATGATTTACATGAATATATGTTATACAGGTTACATGATTTACATGAATTGACTGTTACACAAGTAGATGAATTAAAAAGATGATGTGTTACATGAATTATATAAGTTACAAGATGAAATCTTATATGAAATATTTGATGGGTATAAATGAAATGATAGATGAATTAGATATTAAATAGACATTATAAGTTTGGTTTCTTCCTTGTGAATGGATGAACTATTGTTCTTATTGATGAATTGATGTTATACGGTATAATTCTGCTATCGATTATATGAATGTGTTACAGGTCATTTGAATGGAAATAAATTGATATGAATATTATGTTGTAACATCCCGAATTAGGGGTCGTTTGCAATTTAATTGTTTTCATGTGTTTGCCTAAAGAAATGCTTGCGTATTGGTTGTTTGATATATTCTTGGGTCTGGTCATAAACCCGGGCTAAGTCTGAATTAGGGCTGAAATTTTCTTTTAATGCCTAAGAGGAAAAGCTAAGTAAGGAAGTTTTAAATAATTGTTGGTGCGAAGCATGACACAAGGAAGTGGCTGGTAGAGTGGTTAGGGCGCTGCCTAGGGAGCTAGAAGGTGCGACAGAACAGGGGTTCGAACCCCAGGAATCGCTTTGGGAAGTTTTTATTTTTGGCGTTGAAGGAGAGCTAGGTGAAGAAGGATTTAAAAATAATTTCAGCGAGGTTATGGCATGAAGTTCGGCCTGGCAAAGTGGCTTGGGAGCGCCACTTAAGGGGCCTGGGGGCGAGTGGACTCAGGTTCGAGTCACGAGGGACGCATGGGAGTGTTTTATTATTTTGGGTTTTGGCGCCTAAAAGGAAGGGGCTAACTAAGAAGGCTTTAAAAGGATTTTGTGAGCATAGATGGACATGAAAGTCAAGGTAGTAAACTGGCGCGGGTCGTGTTTGGTGATTTCGGCAATGAGGACTTGCGTTCGAGTCCTGTTGGAAGCGCAAGCATGTTTTATTTTTGCCTTGGCGTTAATGCATGAAGGGAGCCAAGGAATGAGCGCTTAAAAGGAAATTACAATGCGATTATGACACAAAAGATGCCTTGGCCGAGTGGCTAAGGGCGCTGCTTGGGGGCTGCGACAATCAGGTCTCGGGTTCTAGACCTTGGGGCAGCGCCTGAAAGAGTTATATTTTTTTGTGTATTTGCTGGCGTGGGGTAGTGCCGGCATGGGCTCTCAAATTAATAAAGGCAGGCCATTGTTTTTAGAATTGTGCTGGAAGTATGGGTTTAAAACAATATTATTATTATTATTTTATTTTAATTGTTGAAAGAAGAGAGTAAGTGATGGGCAAACTTGTTAATTAATGTTGGTGATGGGAAAGGGAATAAACAATGTGTTATTGTAATTGATGATAGGAATTTTTCAAATGGGGAAGAAAGCATGGCCGAATGAAGCATGGCCAAAATTCATGAAATTTGTTTTCTTTTCCTTACATGGTGATGGCCGAATGAAGCACCCTCTTGGGAGCTTGCTTGGTCGGTTTTGAGGGCTGTTGGAGGTGCCGAAATTCATCATTTTGTTTTTTCTTTTCTTTTCAATTCTTCTTGGCCGAAAAAGGGGAGAGACCAAAGGTTTGAGTTCGGTTTTGAAGGAGCTAGGGAGTATTTCGGCTAGCATGTTACTTGCATTGTTTTCTTTCATGGTAGTTTAAACCCAAAACTCCTTTCTCCTCCTCTGCTACTCTTGGTCCTTCCTTGAAACATACACTAAACCTTATGACCGAATGTTATTTACCATATAGAGCATAGGCCGAATCCACAAAAGGAAGGTGTTGTCGTTTTTGAAGGTTGGTAAGTATTCCTCTTTAACATTCGGTTCCTTACTTCTCTTTTGGTGTGCCGAAAGCATGAGTTAAGGCCTTAGTAAGGTTGGCCGAATGGTTATAGTATCTTAATAGTGTATCTTTTTGTATGTAGCCGACGCTAGGGCGCTTGGAAGGAGTCTTTCGGGTTTTGAGTCTTCAAGGTAAGTGGTTGTTTATATTCGACTATGGGCCAAGTATGGCATTTAAGTGGTGACCTCACGTGTGTTATGATTTTAGGGGCTAGTAGACAAAGGCTTCCGGGATTTAAACTCGTCTTGGTAAGTGATAGCAAGTTTCGGCCTAAGGCCATAATTTTGGTGCGATTAATTCTTCGGAATTATTAGTATAGCCGAATAGCCTATGTGATTAACCTTGGTGTTGGCCGAATATAGGACAGAGAGATCTAGTGCGGTAGATCGATTCTTCGGGTTTCGTTATTGAGTAGTTCGGGATCCGCTTAGACTTACGTTTAATCAGGTGTGTAAAATCTTACACACTTTATTAGTATAAACTGTTACTATGATGATATATATATATAACCTCTCATGTAGTAACTTTGCCTTGTGGGCATAAGCTTGGATTTCGGGTAAGTCCCCTATTACTTGATCTATGTTGTATGTTGTGTACGCCATCATATGCTGTTAAATGCTATGCTACATATGAATGCATGATATATGGGATCATGATACTTGTTATGTGAGCATGATGATGGTGGGATTGATGAGAGGAGGGAGATGATCTCTATGGACTGTCACCAGTGGTTTGGCACCACACGATGGGTTGGCCCCATCATTTGATATTTGTGACTTCGGTCACCAGTGGTTTGGTACCACCAGTGGTCTTGACCACACCGTTGATATAATTTGTGACTAAGTCCCAGTGGTTTGGCACCACCAGTGGTTTGGCACCACATTTTGATATTTGTGACTTCGGTCACCAGTGGTTTGGCACCACCAGTGGTTTGGTACCACATGTTGATATTGTGACTTATGGTCATCAGTGGTTTGGCACCACACGATGGGTTGGCCCCATCATTTGATAATTGTGGCTTCGGTCACCAGTGGTTTGGCACCACCAGTGGTTTGGTACCACACGGGATAGAAAAAGGAGTATGGATGGCTAGCTTGGGTTGCATAATTGCATGTCTTACTAATATCTTGTGTGTGAGGTGCATTTTCGGGTTGGGGATTTATACACTGAGTCTTGGTGACTCACCCCTTCCCATATCATTTTGCAGGTGAGTAGATCGCGGAGATGGAGCCGGGGAGGACTCGAGGCGACCATGCTTGTTCCGTGGACTTGAAATTTTATTTCGCACCGTTTAAAGTTTATTACTTACTAAATTTCGATTGGGTTGTAATATGGCCGCTTATTATTATTCGTATGTTTAAGTAGTTGCTTTTACTTTATTTCTATTATATTGTTAATGGACTTACAAACTGTTAAATCGATCGGTTAAAAGTAACGTTTTCAAAGTAAGTACTCGTACGCGTTTTCAAGGATGTTACCATCGGGTAGCAAAATTTTCCAAGTTAACATCAACCCCGATGTTTCTAAAAATTTAAAATGACCCAATGTTTTCAAAGGTTTCCACTCGACCATGCTTATAAAAATCAAACCCACCTGAGTTTTAGCAAACACTGTTTTATAACCTCAGCAAATTTTCAAATTTCCACTGTTAATCCAAATCTTTCAAAACGTTTTTACTCCGTGACATACCAGATCCGGTCAAGGCTCGTGGGCCGGGTTTGGGGTGTTACACATGTGAATTTAAATGCTTATTGTTTTTACTCATGATGTTTTGATGAAATATGAATAGGTAATATTTATATGATATAAGTATAGATGGCTACCAAGTATATGGTTCTTAATGAGCAAGATACTGAGTATTCAATGATAGTTTCATTGATTTGACTGAAAAGATGACAGTCGAAACCATTTTTTACGGGTTTAGAAAAACGGGGATTGACTCTAAAAATATGGAAAGGGAGTCGCCATCGATCGTTTATTCGAGGTGTGATCGGATCACCTTGAGATGGATTATTTTAATAAAACATTTTGATTTATTAAAATAATAATTTTGGTCTGCGAAATCTAAGAAAACAGGTTCGGGAGTCGGTTACGTACGAGGAAGGGTTAGCACCCCCGTAACACCCAAAATTGGTACCGAATTGATTAATTAATGTCTTAATGCCGAAAATTTGAAAAGATTCTAGATTATGATCCATTTATTTAATATATATATTAAGACAAAACCGTATTGGATGCCAAAGCTCCTTATTTCAGAGAAATAAAATGCCATACTCAGTAAGTTAGGGCATAACATCTTATATTCTCGAAGTTGGATTTATCCTTCGACATTCAATACTTGTATATTTAAAAAAATAAGAAGGATATTCCCTTATCTGGGTCAAATGAAAAATCGCAACTCAGTAAGTTAGGGCACTATTTCTTAAAATTCCCGAATTCGGAATATTGCCTTTGTTCTTTAAAAAAAACTTATCTCGAGATAATAAAATATCACACTTAGTAAGTTAGGGCGCAATATCTCAAAAATCCCAAGAATAAGTTTGTTTATTTGAAAAATTATGTATTTTAATTTAAAAGAGAAAGGATACTCGGTTACTAGGTTTTAACGACGGGAATTGAAACTCAGTAAGTTAAAGCACGAATTTCTCGAAACCTCCAAACATGAGCATTGCCTTATAATTTAAAGCTTTGCACAAAAAGACTTTCAAAATCATGAGAGGTGCTAAAATATGGCTTTCTAAACGAATAAAATGCGATCGAATAATAACATACAACGTGAAGTAATTATGTACAAATGGAATATAATGGTATTGAATCTCAATCAACCAATAAATATAAAACGATAATTAAAACATACATAATATCAATAATTATCAAACATTAAAGTGACAATAAGGAAAATTGATTAACATACATATATCAATAATATTACAAAGTCAATGGAATAATTCTAATACTAATTTTACATATAAGTATGAATATACATATTAAAATATATATACTAAATTATGAAAGAAAATATATAACATAAATAATTTTAGAAGAAATTAAATATCTACATAAATAGAAAAAAATATATATACATAACATAAACTTAATGATATATGCACAAGAATAAAATAATTACAACATAGATTATATACATGTACATTAGAAAATAATTTAATTCAAATAATATATATATAATAATGATGTATAGAAGCATTTAAACATATTATATAAACCTTTAAATCAAGAATATATACATAAAAGCCCATTCTAAAATGAATAAATTATTAAAATAAGTTAGAATAAATAATATGTGTAAATAGTTTAAAATTAATAATATATAAATATATATTTTATCATATTATAAAAATAATTTAAAACAAAAATAAAAAAATGAATTAAATCTAATAAAAATGTGAAGATTGTATGTGAAAACAAAAAAAAATGCTTAATTGAAACAAAAACAAAATTTAACAGTTATTTTATAATAATTTAAACAGATTTAAGGACCGAATTAATATACGCGTAAACAGCTAGGGACCAAAACAGAAATATTTCGAAAGCCTAAAATACGGCATTCCAATTGGACTGAATTGCAAACGAAACAGGGAATGGAAGGATCAATCACATAAATATCCCATTTAAAATGGAGAGGCGCGGATCCGGATCGCAAAGCGGGTCGACGCGCGGATCCTACCCCTTTGGAATGGCGTCGTTTTGCTTTATTCTTCTAATTAATATCTTAAACTAATCAGAATTTTTTTATTTTTAAAATCAAACCCTAATCCCTTATACTTCTTTCTCAGCCGTTCTCTCAAAACCTTTCAGATCTGCCACTAAACCACCATTAAACTCGGCGATAGTGATATCAGAAGGTTGAATCCTTTTACCTACGTGTTGATTCGCCTTGCTCTCAAAGCAGATCCGCATCTAGCTCCGATTGTAACGGAGAAGACGAAGATCCAAATGGTAAAACTCTTTTCTTTTTTTTTTTTTGTTTTCGCATGAACACAGCAAATGCTAAGATTCAAAAAGAAAAGAAAAAAAATCGAAAAGAAAAAGCTTCGTGAGAAAATGAAATCACCTTCTCTTTTTTTCTGGTTTTGTATTTTTGTATTTTGTGTGCGTATATCTGTCTGTGTGTACAAAAAATGGGGGGAACCCCTTTTACAATCGTTCGAATCGGCCTTATATTGCCAAAAATAAAAATAAAAAAACAAAAATTCTACTTTCTCCTATTCTCCTGGATTTGCTTGCTGTTTTTTGCTCCTTTGTTTGTTGCAGGTACAGCTGTGCACTCGTTCGTGGGAAAGGCCATTGCTGAGGCGGTGACGAGGCTATGCTCGTGCGAGTTGGAGGCTGCTGGAGTATTCTGGAGACTCTAGCGACGCGCGTGAGTGCACGCGAGAATCTCAAGAGGCACGTGTGGGGAGTTGCGAGGCTGCTGGATTATTCTGGAAACCCCTAGGGCTTCCAAAAATTTCAGTGTAATTGGGCATAACAGGCTAGTTTAGCATTGGGCCTTGTTTGGGGTTAATGAATTTGGGTCATATATTTGGGCTATTATTTGTATTAAATTATTGGGTTTGTATTTGGACTCTTATAAAAGGGACTTTTATTAATTTGGATTTTGGTTTTTATTTTTTGGTTTTATTTTAATAAACTGGTTAATTGGGCCCGGACATAAATTGGGTCTTACAATGACGATGTGAAAATAGAAATGAGGATACGAATCAGTATATGTATATGTGTAATACTCTACAAGTAAGTGACTCTACAAGTAAGTGACATTGATAAATTCATGTGATACGTGAGTAGATGTGATAAATTACGCATGAATTACATGACTATTAAGGAAATAAATATTGAATTAAATAAGACTGGTTCAAAAGCAATCAAATTGCTTAAAATGACAAGCTAATTGTTAAATCTTTTATGTAGTGCTGTTAATTATACGAGCTTACTAAGCTTATTAGCTTACTCTGTTTTTTCTCTATATTCTACAGTGATTCAAATGCTCGCTCGGGTTGGAAGTCATCGAAGATTTCATCACACTATCTAGAGGGTAATTGGTATTTCTAAACTCTTTGATGTGGGATAATATGGCATGTATAGGCTAGTTAATAAGTTGAATTATATGGTCACTTGTGTATATGAATGAGATATGATCTGTTGTATTTTGATCAAGCTATGTGATATGGCTTGAGTGAAAATGGTTGATTTGATATAGAAGTATTATATGATGTATTCATCTTGTGATAGTTTTGTTAATTGGCATTTTGATATAGATGATATATGTACTTGAACATGTTATGCAAATGATGCTTGTAGGTACATGTCATAAGAGTTGTGAAAATGGCTTAAACCAAGCCTGTTTTGTGCCACACGGTCAGAGCACACGAGCGTGCAACTTGACCGTGTGACCCTATTTCGTAAGTTTTCCTATATCTTTTATATGTTATTAAATTATTCCCCGTTGTGTAATTAGAATTTTATATGCTCGTTTTAAGCATGCTATGAATATGAATGCTTAATATTATTGAATTGAGATGATGTTTGATAAAAGTTAAAATTTTACTGATCCAAACTGTGTTACAAGTCCGGTAATGCTCCTTACCTATTCCGGTGACGGTTACGAGATAAGGGTGTTACACTTGGCTCGAGCTTTTATAAACAGTACAGCCATGTGACAGATATAGCACCCGACAGGATTACACTCCAGAACATGGAGAAGAGGACAAACGTGAGCTTCAGGCAGTATGCCCAGCGATGGAGGGAGGTTGCCATCCAAGTCCAGCCACCACTTTTGGAGAAAGAGACCACAATGCTCTTTATTAATACACTGAAGGCCCCATTTGTCACACATATGCTAGGAAGTGCCACAAAGAGCTTTTCGGACATTGTAATGACTGGAGAAATGATCGAGAATGCCATAAAAAGTGGAAAGGTCGAGGCAAGAGAAAGTAACAAGAGAATGGCCACAAGGAAGAAATAAAGCGAAGTGAATAACGCAAGCATGGGGTACTCAAATCAGCCAAAAACAGTGACTACTGGGTATCAAGGTTCATCAAGAAAAGAATCTGGCACAAGGCGAAACATTAAAAAACTCCAATTTACGCCAATCCCAATGACATATAAGGAGTTGTACCAAAGTTTACTTGATGCGCACGTTGTGTCCCCCCACTACCCGAAACCGATGCAACCTCCATACCCAAAATGGTATGACCCAAATGCCCAATGTGAGTACCACGCGGGGGTCACAGGGCATTCGATAGAAAATTGCCTTGCTTTCAAGAAATTGGTGGAAAAGTTCATCAGCATGGGTATTGTAAAGTTAGATGACCCGCTAAATGCAGAAATATGAACCCGGGAGCGTTTTGGACAATCGGACTGCGGAAGAAATTCCTGTAGTATTTAGAGCTTACCTAGAGTAATGTACAAAACGCACTTGTTGCTTTAAGCCTAGAAGCAATAGGATTTCTTTTGTGAAAAAGGCTTGTATCCAGAGTTTTTATTTAAATAAAATGTATCTTTTTAAGCAAATGTTTTTTCATTCTTTCCATTTCATATTATACATTCTTTATTCATGACCATACCATACAAATAATCATCCTTAGAATTACTTATTCTTTGGATTTGTTGCCTTCGTACCAAGATACCTAGATATCAACGACATGAGTGACGTTGTTACTGACTCCCTTTTTGAATGAGATATGGGTCTAAGGGATCTAAGGACTTTGAAGATGACAGAGATTGATAAACTGTAAAAGCAACATATTTTAATCCCACAATTAGTATGCTTTTGGATGATTTAAGCCTCGATTGGTATAAAAAGGTGCTCTTAATCCTTTCTTTTCATGACTTATACCTAGGAAAGCACCCGAGGATAAAAAGAACATAAAACGGGCCCAAAACGGAGTAAATGGGCCATATCACAGAATAGACACGGCCTGGACTTAAACCCACATAACCATGCCTTGTCAAGCATCTAGAACACGGCCTTACCCCTGATTTACACGGCCGTGCCTTATTAAAGAAATCAGAACACGGCTCAAAGACTGGTCACACGAGCGTGTGACATGGTCGTGTCCTTGTCGTGGCAAAGAGCAAATTCAGTCAGAAAAGGATGCTTAGGGAGAAAGAATTGCATTCCAAGAGCCTATATATACCCCCTAAGTACCACCTTTGAGGAGGGCGGTTAGCTAGGCCAAGGAGCCAAGCCGAAAGGTCAGAGTTGTGGGAATCACTCGAAGATAGCCAGATGATCCATCTCTAGAAGCCGGAATTCTACTCAAGACGGCAGATCTCTCCTTCAATTCCTTCAAGGGGTTTTAGGTATTTCTTATGTTTTGTTTCATCTTTTCTTCTGAGATGTTTTCTTTATTTATTATGAACTAAACCCTTCAGATACCCGAAGGGGATGAAACCTAGATGAATCTTGTTATTATTTTCTGAATTATATGATAAATACTTAGTTTGTTCTTAATTATGTGAACTTAATCCAAATTTAATGTGCTTAGGTGGAGGAGGAATAGACCTTTCCTAAGAGTAGATTTAGCATAATTAAGCGGAGTTGATCGCACGCCTAGAGATAGGGTGACTAGATTTTGCCGGATCAGGGTGAAACCTAATATGGGAGTCCATAGATCGATTTACTGCTATTCTAGGGGGTTATTAAATGAGAAAGAGATTTACGTTAATTAACCTAGGGTTAGACGTTATTCGCCTCGAGAGAGGGTTTAATATACGTTAGGGAGTCTTACGGATCAAACTAAGTGAATAAATCGTATGGTTCAGTGTTAAATAACAAGTGAAGTCTAGGTGGATTCTTTCTGAGGGTATCGTCTTAGTCAGCTGAGTTTTTCCTAAAGTTATTTTCCCAATTCATCATTTTTGTCTTTGTGTCTTTAGCTTAGTAGTTAATTTAGATTAGATTAAAGCAACTTCACTTAATTAAGGCTAAATAATAGAAAGAAAGTTAGTATTAGTACTTTTAGTTCCTTTGGATTTGATAATCCGGTCTTGCCTAAGCTATACTACTGTTCGAGAGGTACACTTGCCTTTAATCGTTGTCAGAGTTAGTTTCTAGGTTCGATCATTCTCTTTATAAATTTTAAAACTCTAATTTCAGCGATCAGAGATCATAGCCTATCTTTTGATTTGTTAATGATGGTAGTACAAGATGAAAATAGACTCTACTTTGCAAGAGGTTAGTGGACGTGGCGAGCTTAGGAAAATGATAAAGATCGAAGCCTAACTCACCACAAAAATAAGGTGAGACATCATTGAGCTATTTTCAGGAATTCCAAGATGTTTTCGCACGATCATATCAAGGCACGCCAGGCTGTTGAAACGTGGGTATGCTGTTAAGATTGGTGGTTAAAGAACACGTGTTAATGGTTCTACGATGGCCAGGCTAATCATGAGATTCAAGCTGTTGATTTACCAAGAAAAGGAAATTGCATCAGTTACGTTGTAAATGCCAAATTGAGGAAGACAAAATTTATGTGCTTCCTCCATTTTTTTCTATATGTGAGGCATAGATGTTATGGGGCTGATCTCGTCAAAAGCATCTAGCTGACACCAATTCATCTTCGTGGTTGTCAATTACTTCGCTAAGAGAGTGAAGGTCGCTTCATATGCCAAAATTACAAAGTCAGCAGTCATTAAATTCAAATTCAAATCCGAATACGAATTCAAATCCAAATCCAAATTCAAATTTAATTTCAAAAGCAAATTCAAGTTCAAAAAAAAAGTGACAATCAAGAATGCCAGAAAGGAATGTCTAGCATTATTGCACAATGTCAAAGATTTACAGTCTGTTCAAAGATCAAACACTATATCAGTGCAGCAAAGGCAGGCAAAAAACCATTCAAAATTTTTGAAAAATGACTGAGACTTGTAAAGGTTGGCATAGAGAAGTTACCATTTACCCTCTGTGTTTCTTGAGTGTTGGCCAGGACCTTCACCGGGACATCTTTATCGTTGGTTCACAAAAGGGAAGCAATTGTTGGAAGTTAAGATTCCTTTTCTCCAAGATTTGATTGAATTGGAATGTCTCCAGTAAGCTTGATTGAAAGTATTCATCATAGTCGAACGTACCAAAAATAGATGATACGGGCTTATGACAAAAATGTTCGCTCAAGAGAATTTCAGGATGGGGACCTGGCATTAAGAAGGATTCTTCTCATACAAGAGGACTTCAGAGGGAAGTAAATGCCAAATTTGGCAAAGCCTTATGTGGTGAAGAAGGTTTGTTCTGGAAGATCATTAACTTTGACCAAAATGGATGGCAAGGATATGTTCAAGCCAGGGAGTTCAGGTTTCATCTGAAAAGAGAGGCCAAGGTGAAAACCCGCAAAGGGGCGCCTTGAAAAAAAAGGGTGAAATGAAAAATTCAATCAAAAGAAGAAAGAAAAAGGAGAGGCCAAGGCGAAAACCCGCAAAGGGCGCTTTGAGACCAAAGGGGATTTGAGTTGAAAACTCGAAAAGGGCGGCTCAAGTTTTGTTCGAAAGTGGGGCATACAGTAGTCTTGCCACGCTTGAATTAATAGCGAAGAAGTATGTTATGTCTTGGGCATTGACAAAGTACTCCGGATCCCCTAAACACATATTGAGCTCAGAATGGTCCTCAAGAAGTTTTGACAAATAAGCTCAGGCTGCGATATCTGGGGCACCTAGTTTCCATCTTACCCATTCTGAATTTTCTATCTTTAATTGTTGTATTCATTTCAAAATACACTACCACTAAATTTCCTTCTTGATTGCATTTGCTATCTTGACTTAACTTATTTGTTTTGAGCTATGCTCCTAATCAATTTCCTTCTTGTCCATGGTTATGATCTTTTCCAGACATTTTGCATTGAAATAACGATTAGTGGACTAATAATACTTTCATAAAAGGAGTTTCGCATATTATTCTGGAAGCTTCTAAATAATACAAAAACCTTAAACAGGACTTTTGTTTAAAACTCACCAAGTTTAAGGAAGAGTCTAAACTGAGCCTATCTCTTCGAATTTTTGTCAAAAATAGTGGTTGAGAAAATGACAAGATATTGCGTCAGTAATACAATCTTGATGAAAAATGGGCAATGTTAACCCATGTGTAAAAGGGGAATCATTCGCAAGAAAAAAATGATATTCTGCATCTATGCAAATATCATGCATACACATTTGGTTAGGTCACCTGGGGAGCGATCAGTTGATTGAACAAGTTACAGTCCTCTACCCCTGAGTTGCGGTGGTATGATGGAAAATGATACAAGTCTTGTACCCTTGAATAGCAATGGGATGGATTGAAGAAGAAACAAATATTACATTTTGGAGTCGCAGTAGGGCGGATTCAAATCTTACACCCCTAAGTCACAATGAGATGAACCCTGAAGTTACAGTGGGGCAAATCTGTTGAGCAAGATATAATCATTTTCTCGGGTTTTCTATCGAGAATACCAGCCGAACAAGATGGCAATATAATACATCAGTGATAAAGCCTTAATAAACAATGAGCGATGACGCCTTAAACTTTTAACAAAAGGATCATTCTCATGACATTCTGCATTCATACAAATGTCATCCATAATCATTTTAGTTAGGAGCATTCGATTTATTCTGATCATTGTATCTTAATCATTGTAAAAAGACTATTCTCATGACATTCTGTATTCATGCAAATGTCGTCCATAATACGGAGCATTGAATTCATTCTGATCATTGCATCCTAACCATTTTGCATAAGCATAAATACATAAAATCGATTTTATAAGATAAGTCCCCAGAGGACGGGGTCGCAACATCAGTGAATTCACAGATCTTGTCTTCCTAAGTTTGCAGTGAAGCAGATCAAAAATACCAGTCTGGCATCCCTAAGTTTGCAGTGGAGCAGATTGAAGATAGCAAATCTGGTCTTCCTGAGTTTGCAGCGAAGCAGATCGAAGATTGTAGTCTTATCTTCCTAAGATAGCAAGGAAGCAGACTAAAGATTTCAGATTTCGTTCCCTCGAGGTAGCAGTGGAACAGATCAAGTATGACCAGTCCTTCTCTCTAAACAGTAGTAGAGTAGGCTGAATCTTGTCTCCCTAAACAATAGTGGAGCAGATCAGTTAAAGATTACAGATCTTATCTTACTGAGCAGTAATGAAACAAATCGAACACCTGAATTCTTATCTCCTCGAAGTTCCAGTGGAGTAGGTTGAGGCTACAAATCCCTCCTCCCTGAGTTTACAATGAGGATCAATCCATATTTCTTTGAAGTTTCAGCAGAGAAGATTGAGGTTACGAATCTCTTCTCTCTGAATTTCTTATCTCCTCAAAGTTCTAGTGGAATAGGTTGAGGCTACAAATCCCTCCTTCCCGAGTTTACAATGAGGATCAATTCGTATTTCTTTGAAGTTTCAGCAGAGAAGATTGAGGTTACGAATCTCTTTTCTCTGAATTTCTATCTCCTCGAAATTCTAGTGGAGTAGGTTGAGGCTACAAATCCCTCCTCCCTGAGTTTACAATAAGGATCAATCCGTATTTCTTTGAAGTTTCAGCAGAGAAGATTGAGGTTACGAATCTCTTCTCTCTGAATTTCTATCTCCTCGAAGTTCCAGTGGAGTAGGTTGAGGCTACAAATCCCTTCCCCCTTAGACTACATTGAGGATCTATCCTTGAATTGGATCGAAACGCTAGTTCCTATGCCCTTGAAGATGCAGTGGGATGGAATAAAGCTACTCGAAGAAGAAAAGCACCGAAAAAGTCAAAGATTTGAAGACCGGGCAAAAATGGTCCTTTTTGAAGTCTTTGCTCCATTCTCGTTACACGACAATAAGCAAAGAGAGGCAGCTGTAAGAGCCCATTTTCGCCTAGCCCAATATTAACCAAATAAACCAAAATTAAAAAATAGTAATAACCCAGAACAAAAGTCCATTTTTTCTTAACAGTATCTAGCCCATTAAAGCCCAAACCTAAATTACTAACCCAAAACATAACCCAATCCCAGTTGGCCCAAATGGCCCGAAACATATTGAACCCTCGGAAACCCTAGAAGATTCTAGGAGCGCCGCTCGAGCAGCCAAACCTCCAGCGCACAGCCTCCGTACGTGCCACGTCCACGCCTCCGTACGCAGCCTTGTACCTGCGAAAACAACGACAAAAGACAGCAACAATACGGCAGCAAAGGGGAGAAAATGGACTTTGTATTTTTTTCTTTTATTCAAGTATAAAGAGACCGAAGGAATGATTGTAAAAGGGCTTCTTTTTTTTACACAAAAAATATCAATACAAAGAAACGAAAGAAATTTTCAAAAAGGTTCTCTTTTTCTTCTTTCTTTTTTTAAACTGATTCAAATGTTTATTTTTTTAAGGTTTTTTGGCCTTAAATACTGTTTCAATACGGCGCCGTTTAGGAATATGTCTTCAAGGCATGAAACGATGCTGTTTTACCCCCTTCAGATCCACGCGTTGACCCGACCCGGAGAGGATCCGGGCGTTTCTGTGCAAATGGGTTAATTTCCATTTTAGTCCTTCCGCCTTTTTTTACCCTTTTTAATTCAGTTTTATTTATTTTTAAATTTGCCCCCTAAATTTTCTTCTGTTTTAATTTAGTCCCGCAGCAAACACCGCTGTTTTGGGAAATGGAATAATTTCCCTAATGACCCATCCTCCTTTAGGCGCATTAATTTTTTGTCCCCTTTCGATTTTAGCTTTTAATTTATTGCTTTTTAGCCCCCTAATTTTGTTCTGATTTCAATACAGTCCTCTAGTTAATTTATTTAATTATTTGCTCATTAATTTGTCTAATTATTTTCCTTTTTTAATTGATATTAGATATTATTTATTTTAAATTGTTCTAGATACTATTTATTTTAAATTTCTCTTTACATGTTTATTTTCATTAATTATTATTATTATTATTACTACTTTTAATATTACTAGTATTATTATTTCTATTATTATTATTTTTTTATTACTATTACTATTAATTTTAATATTATTACTATTGTTTTTACTATTATTATTATTATTATTATTGACATTATTATTACTACAATTGTATTTATTAATAATTTCATATTATTTTATATTTTTTTTTCTTTTAAATTTATTTATGTATATAATTTGTATATTTAAAAGACCCTATTTTAAATTATATATTTATTTATTCCAAACACATTTATATATCATTATTATTTTTATATATATACATTATTTTATATCAAGCTTTTTTATTACGTGTATATTATTTAAATTGACACATATTATTTTATGTGTATCATTTGCTTATCTACTTTAAAAATTTTGCTATATTTTATTTTAATTTGTTTTTAATTAGCTATATTTTTTAGTTTTTGTTGTTTCTTGATTAATAATGTTGGTATTTTCAAAATAGGAATTGTGAGATTATTGATTTTTTATATATTGAATTGTATGTTCATATTATCCTTGTCATCCATTTGTACAAACGTTATATTCATATATTATTATTCCATGCTCGATACTATATTTTTGTTTCTCATTATCTAGCGATTTAATAAAAGCATTTTGAGTCGATTTTAAAATCGCTTATTTAAAAGTTTTTTTTTTTTAAAAAAACAAGACAATATTTGATATTTGGAAATTCGAGGAAATCATGCCCTACCGTGCTGGGTTTCGGTTTTCCGTTTGACCAAATAATCAAATATCCTTTTAAAATTTTGTCCATATTTTCAAAATAAGGCAATATTTGATATTTGGAAATTCGAGGAAATCGTGCCCTATAATGTTGGGTTTCGGTTTTCCATTTGACCAAATAACCAAATATCCTTTTAAAATTTTGTCCATATTTTCAAAATAAGGCAATATTTGTGTGTTTGGAAATTCGAGGAATCGTGCCCTATCGTGCTGTGTTTCGGTTTTCCGTTTGTCCAAATAATTGAATATCTTTATAAAAATCTCAATGCATGAACTTTGGAAATCATAAAGGGATCTTGGCATCGAGGGTTTTGAAAAATCATATCCTATCGTGCTGGGTGTGATATTTTATTCCTTCGGAACAAGAGAATCTTATTATTCAAACTCGAGTATCTTTAAATGGTCAAAGAATGTCATAATTTAAAAATCTTTTCAAATTTTCAACATAAGGTCATTAGTTAATCAATTTGGTACCAATTTCGGGCGTACGAGGGTGCTAATCCTTCTTCGTACGTAACCGACTCCTGAACCCGTTTTCTTCTTGAAATTCGTAGACCAAAATTAATTTCTTTTAAAAATAAAACAAAATGTTTTATAGGTGACCCGATCACACCTAAACCTAAACAAAAGAATTGGTGGCGACTCCCTGATTTTTAAAATCGATCCCGTTGTTTTTCAAACTCGAAAAAAATGATTCCGACACCATAATTACATATTTTTAAAGGGAAGAAAAAAACAATATCAGTGCCTTCTCCAATTCTGAGAAAGATTCTATATATATATATATATATAATCAAGATATATGTGCTTGAGATATCTTTAAAAAATTTAATAGCCGAATAAAATTAAACTGAAAGTATGCAATTAATTTAAAAAATTATTACTTTACAAAACTAGCAAAATATGAATCAGTAACCTTTACCCCAGTTACGCAAAAAATTCAAAAAAACATTTATTTGCATCAGTTCAAGCAAAACATGAATTCAATATCAATCCATGAAAATTGTTTAATGGACTAATAATTTTTGCAAACATTATCTCCCAAAATCACGCATAATAAAGAAACAAAGCATGAATAGATTTTATCTTTTATTTTGATATGCAAATACTAGTTTGATTTATATATCCCTAAAAGTTAAATTTATTAAAAATTAAAACCTAAAACTTTTATCATGAATCTCAAAGATTCAACATATATATAATCGAAATATCAAATCAAAATATCAAACCCATAAAATTTTTATGAACCAATCATTCCAAAAAGAATAGAAACTTAATCAATTCCCAATAATTCGACATGACAAGGCTTTGATACCAATTGTTAGAACCGTAAAACTTTGATATAAAACTAAATAAACCAAGCTCTATAATGTTAGATCATCAAGAATAAACCAAGAACAAAACTAAATACGGAAGTGTACCTGAATCCATTGTTGGAGATTGCCTAGAAGGTTTTGATCTTCCAAGAAAATAGTTTTTTCTGTTTATATAATTCACTGTGATGAGGATGGAAAAAAAAAATGAGATATCATTATTTCTTGAGGACCACTACCTCTTTTAAATAATTGATTATTAAATCAGTCTTGCATATTTATAATTTGGCCCTTTATCAAATTATAAATACTACTTATGATATCTACATATTATTTCTATGACACTTTAATACCTATAATATTTATAACATAATTAGTCACTTAATTTTGCATTACACTTTATAATAGCATTATATATTATACATTATACATTATACATATGTGCCCATAATTGAGGGTTTTAATTTAGCAGCACCGACATGTTTTGATGTATTATTTTGAGTTTATTGATATTTTTAAATATTTATCGCATATATATTTATAATCTCACTTTTAGTTTCTTAATAAATTATATATTATTTTGATTAATAAATTATATATTATTTATACATACAAATATATCCCAATTACATACATATAAATATATTTCTATGTAAATATAAGTTTTTCAATTATTAATTAAGTTCAATAATTTAATTTAATAGCTTTTAATTTTAAATTTAATAATAGAAAAATTAAAATGGTTAAAATAAAAAAATTAAAAATTAGTTTAAAATATTAAAATTTTGTACCAACCAATATAAAATGATACAAGCTAGTATTCATTGAAACGAGCCTAAACATATTTAAATATTGACCCAACAAGAACATAAACTACTCTAGACTAGGGGTGTTCATTCGGTTAACCGATTCGAATTAGCATTAACCGAATTAACCGACCTCTCAAAATTTTTAACCGTTAACCAAACCAAAATTTTTTTCAAAAAACTTAACCGAACAGAAATTTTTCGGTTAATTAGGTCGGTTAACCGAATTAACCGAAAATTATATATTTTTAATTTTTGGTTAAAAATTAACCGAATTACCCGAATTAACCGAATTAATCGAATTAATCGAATTAACCGAATTACCCGAAATAAATCACTACATAATTAAAAAGATTTTATATGTTTTAGATGTTATGTATGCTTAGCTTAGATGATTGTTATTAGAAAGAAGTTATGAAAGAGTAAAAATCTGCAGGGAACAGTTTTGGACAGCAACTGTAACGTGATTTTAAAAAATCACTAAAAATAATATAAATGGAATTAGTGTATGAATAAGATATAAAATTAAATCTTATTGAGTCTATTTTTATATGAAAGAAACGTATAGGAAAAAGAATTTTTTATTATGAGATAATTGATTTTTAGTGTAGAGAGGTCAGGACTGTCGATTAGTGTAACGGGGGAGACTTTAACTAATAAACTGTACTAATTGGCCATACCAAAAATTCTGGAAAAATTAAAATAAGAAGATATATGAGTGTAATTTCAAGGAAAGTTTACGGATCTAAATTTCGAGTTTCATAACTCGAGTTATAGTTAATTTAGTGAACATGACGCAGATGGACAGTTTCAACCTTTTCTTTTATTTTTCTCTCTGTCACTCTTTAGTTTGCTCTCATTTGGTGGGTTTACAAGTTTACTGCAACTGAAAACTCCATTTTCAGAATCCATAGAGCACTCCAAAAATTTATTATGAACATGTGCTAAGAATGTTAAACAATAAACATAGAGACTTTGGGAGTTTTCAATTAGGGATTTGAAGTTGAAACTTGAAAGAGGTATTTTGTCGTGTGTTTAAGGGAGGAGTTGGGTTTAGTAATTAATTTTAGTTTTAGTTTTAGAAAGTTATTTTTATTTATCAAATTATTTGTAATTTTTATAATTTGGTTGGGTTGGGTAATTGGGGGTTGGGTAATTGGGCCTGGTTGGATAATTGAGTTTGGTTGAATATTTGAGTTTGGATTGGATTGGGTAAGTGGGCCTTTTATATATTATAATTTTATTTATTAATTTTTTCGGTTAACCGAAAAAATTCGGTTAACCGTCCGGTTTCGAACCGAATTAACCGTTAACCGAAAAATCAAAAAATAATTAACCGACCCCCGACCGAAAAAATTCGGTTAACCGACCGATTAACCAAATTCGGTCGGTTAACTGAATTTTTTCGGTTTTACCCGAATTTCGCACACCCCTACTCTAGACATTCCAATTACTCCATAGATTTGTGATTAGTCTAGAATCAGGTTAAATTGGATATTAAATCAATAGAATGCTCTTTTGGAGCTTATTTTCTAAATTTATAATCTTAAAACTTCAAATTAACTCAATTCAAATAGGGATGAGCAAAATTCAATTCGATTTGATTATAAAAAATAAAATAAAAAATTTGAATTTTGACTTATTCAAGTTAACTCAAATAAGTAATTCGAGTTTCGAGTTCGAGCCGAGTTAAATTTTACAATTCAAATAATTTTAATAATAGATTGGTGTAAATACTCTTTTGGTCCTTGCCAATTTTGAAAATGAGCAAATTGATTAATCTCTAAAAAGAATTACAAAAATCCAAAATAATTTTCAAAAATTCAAAATATTTATAAAAAATTTAAAATTTTTATTTTTAAAAATTATAAAAATTTTTAAAAAATATAAAGTTAAACATTTAAAATTTTTCTAAAATAATAATTTTGAACCTAAATAAGTTAATTAATAATTCAAGTATATCATAGTAGAGTTTGTTAATATTTTATTATTTTATTTTGAAAAAGTTTTAATATATATATGATTTCAAATTTATGTACTTTATCCTGAAATTAGTTATACAGTAATAAAATTTCATTTTGATAAGTTTAATATTTTAATTTAACTTAAAAAATTTCAATTGATTCGATGATTTGACTCGAATTTTATTTTATTAAACTCGATTCAAAAAATTATTAAATTAAATTAAAATAATAAAATATAACTCCTCAAATCATTTAACATTAAATTTGTTCGATGCATCGAAGTGAGATAAAAAATTTCATTTATCTTATTTTATTTAATCTCATATTCCAGTATTGTGAATAGAAATACGGCTTGGTGCAAGAGCTCCGAGTGTATCGAACATAAAGCGGAAAAGGAGTTCTCTTGGTGCTGAAGCGCACCGTTTTGTGACCCATTGGCGCCTTGGCTGCGTTGCTCTGAGAGGCAAGCTCAAGCTCTCAAGAGAAGATTAGCTTCTCCATTTCGAAAACAGATACTTATGATTTCGATCCCGGATATTCCAGATTTACCCTTTCCCTTTCTCTAATTTTACCACCACCATGCCCATCTCTCTTTCATCTTCCCCCTCTTACTCTATTCTCAACCTCAAAACCAGATTCCACTCTCCGCTCTATCTCACGACAGTGAAACGACACCGTCTCTGGTCTCCAACTCCAACCAGAAATTACAATTCCTATTTCCAAGAAATTCTTCCCGGAAAATATTCCGGTCATTTGGGAGCCGTTCAGGCACGTGGCAGCTGGTGGAACCTTCCTGGTGTCCAAGCTTCGGAATCCTCTACGGCGAAGCCTGTTACCGTTTCGGTGGCTCTTAAGCGAATATGGGGTTTGATCGGAGACGATAATTGGATTGTTTTTCTCGCGCTCGGTGCTTTGTTCATCGCTGCTGTTCGTAAAATTCATAACTCAATTGAAAATTTTAGCATTTTAAAGTAAATTTCTTATTTCTCTATTTTAAAATAAAAAAAGAGAGTTAAATTCCAGGTTTCGGAGATTTCGATGCCTAGGATATTGGCGGCGTCGGTATTTTCTGCTAACAGCGGTGAGTCTGCAGCGTTTTTTAGAAGCTCGCGGATGTTGATTTTACTGTTAATTATCTCAGGAATTTGCAGGTATTTTATAAAACTTGTAAATGTTATTTGCATTCGTTTATTTGAGTGAATTGTTTGAAATTTTATTTCTCACTTTTATGTGAATTGCAGTGGCTTGCGAAGTGGCTGCTTTGCCATGGCAAATACGATCTTGGTAAGAATTTTTTTTTACATAAATTTAGTGCTACTTACGCTTTTGCTTTGCAAAATAAAGGGGGAAAATCTTTATTGTTATTTTTTTGGTATATTGAACTATTATATTTCAATTGTTAGCTTCTTATCATTCATTTTAGTTATTTGCTAAAAAGAAGTAAACAGACACAACCTTATATTTTCATTTCCCTTTTTCTCTGACTGCAATACTTTAATTGCAGGTTAAGCGTCTTAGGCGAAGCTTATATGCATCTCTTGTTTTTCAGGTCCGTGATCTATTTGAGAATTGTTTGTAGTACTTGGGGTTGTGAATTATGATGATGATACAAGTCTTATATGTCACTCTTCATTTTTTTTTTAGTACCTATGTCCAACACTCCTGTCTGACACATATCCAAACATGGGTATAGGTTCGACCATCTAAACACCCTTCAAATGCGTGGAAAACTAGAAAAAAATTTCAACATATCTGTGTTGGACACATACCTGTGTTGGACACATACCTGTATTGGTTTGTAGTAAACCACTATCTGCTGCTGGTGCTTTTGATGTAGGATATATCCTTTTTTGACATGGAAACAGTTGGTAGTTTGACGAGTAGGCTTGGATCAGATTGTCAGCGGCTCTCTCATGTTATTGGGAATGATATCCATCTGATAATCCGCAATGCTATTCAGGTTTTTGTTTTTTTTTCAATATTATGCTTGCTGTGAATTTTTGTTTCCTGGTAGAGTTTGATAACTTTATTCCTTTTGGATTTTTAGGGAACAGGTGCTTTGATAAATTTACTGACTTTATCTTGGCCACTTACATTACCAACATTGATTATATGCTCTGTTCTTGCTATAATATTTTCCATTTATGGCCGGTGAGAATTCTTTCTCTTTTCACCTTAATTAAGCTATCAAATTATCCTTCTTAGCTTATTTCAGGATCTCAGTTTATGGTAGATTGCTTTTCTTTATATGATTATATGGTGTACTTATTATGCATATGCTGAACTAGCATTGCTGATGATTTTGGTAGGTACCAAAAGAGAGCTGCAAAGTTAATGCAAGAGTTCAATGCATGTGCCAACAATGTAAAACATGACTTCAGATTGCTGCCAGAGTTATGCCAGTCAAATAACATTCTAATATAACCAGTATCTTAATGTAGGTTGCACAAGAAACACTTTCTTTGATGAGAACTGTCCGGGCTTATGGAACAGAAGGAGAAGAAGTTGAAAGGCAACATTCTATCTAGCATTACTCCACTAAGCATTCAAAAAATTTATGGGTGTACTTTTTCCTCTTTGATTGGCGCTTCTTTGTAAGGCATAGACGTTGACACCCAGGGCTTTCATGACAGAAAAAAAAATGTTACATTTTATTGTTGATCCTATTTGGTTTTAGGTACAAGCGGTGGCTGGATGAATTGGCTTTTGTAAGCATTCGAGAGAGTGCGGCTTATGGATTGTGGAGTACGAGTTTTCTCACCCTTTACCGTTTTACACAGGTTATTTACCGTACATCCTATCCCTTTGCCTCTGGTTGTATTAACCCCACTGCAAATGATGAAATGTAGGAAGATGCATCATAGTGATAAAAAAAAAGGTTGCTAATTCTAATGAAGATTTATTATATGACTTACTGTTAATTCAAATATGATATATTGCAGGTTCTTGCGGTGCTTTTAGGAGGAATCTGCATCATGAATTCGCAACTATCACCTGAACAGCTTACTAAGTACATATTATACTGTGAGTGGTTGATTTATGCTACTTGGAGGGTCGTAGACAACTCATCATCACTATTGCAGTCCATTGGAGCATGTGAAAAGGTTTTCCATTTAATAGATCTCTTGCCTACTGATCAGTTCTTATCAAAAGGCGAGTAATTTGTCTCTTTTTAGGGTGATATCCCGTAATCCTAGTAATCTGCATCATGAATTCGCAACTATCACCTGAACAGCTTACTAAGAACATATTAACGGAGTTTTGTTTCACTTCATTCAGTTTAGCTTTCATCATATGACATGCTGTGAGAGATAGTCTTTGCACTCTTTCTTGCCTCTTATTAAATTGTTAAATAATTTGGAGAAGAACTTTGCATCATCTTATCTGTATCCAAAGCATTTAACCTGAAAGAAATTGTCTCTTATTACTGTTCATGAAAGATGCTAAAAACGAGAATCAAATCCTATAATCTTGAACTTGTAATTTGATCGGCTAATTCTGAACTTTGTTCTAAATCTGATGATCTCATTAGAACCAATTTTTCTTTCAAATAATTAATTTTCTTTGAATTGTCCACCCCAATGTTTTCAGGAGTGAAGCTGCAGAGACTAATGGGGAATATAAAGTTTGTGAATGTATCTTTTCACTATCCTTCAAGGATCTCAGTATGTCTCATGTCCTTACAAAAGTATCATTATACCAAATCATAAATTTTTATTTTGCTTCCATGGTATGCTATAATTTCCATTAGCTTAACAATCATCATTAAGATTTTAAAACTTCTTCATTAGGGATTCTATAGGGAGCCATCCACAATTGAGCAATCAGCCATTAATAAAAAACTATAAAAAATCTCCATAACTAAATTGATAAATTTGGTCTACCTTTTGAATATTCTTGCCCTGTCACCTCCTCTTCTTCCTGATTTTCTTGTTAGAGTGGATTATGACAAGAAACATTGTCTGGTCTCTATTTTCTGATATTCAAGCAGGTACCTATACTAGATCGTCTAAACCTTGCTATACAAGCCAATGAAGTGGTTGCAATTGTAAGAAATTCCATTGCATGGTTGTTACTATTCTTCCATTGGTGTTAAAAACGGGGATTTGAGGTTTGACTGGTCATTCTTATCTTGACAAGGTTGGTTTAAGTGGTAGTGGAAAAAGCACAATAGTGAATCTCCTGCTACGTCTCTATCAGCCAGTTAGTGGTCAGGTTAGCTTTGTCCTTCTCATATATTATGTTTCACCATATCATCATACTGGTTCAATGACTGCTGTGTGTTGGCAGGTGATTATTCTTTTATGCTTTTTTTATTTAGTTACTGGTATTTGGAAGTTAGGGATTTCATGCTAAGTGTCTCTGATGGTCGAATTGCAGATATACATGGACGGTCTCCCACTTGATGAGTTGGACATCAGGTGGCTGAGAGAAAAGATTGGATTTGTTAGACAGGTCAGACTACATATTCTCTTTTCCTTGAAGCATGCTTGAATGTAGCTACACGGAATATTCTAAATCTGTAATTCAGTCAGGAACCCGATTTGTTTAATATGGATATCAAGTCCAACATTAAATACGGTTGCCCTAGAGAAGTTAAAGATGAAGATATAGAATGGGCTGCAAGGCAAGCCCATGCGCATGAATTTATTTCATCTCTTCCTCATGGTTATCAAACAATTGTTGATAATGATTTGCTCAGTGGTGGACAAAAGCAACGAATTGCTATTGCTAGGGCGATTCTCCGTGATCCTGCAATTCTTGTCCTGGATGAAGCCACCAGTGCACTAGATGCTGAAAGTGAGCACCATCTCAAAGTAAGCATATAAAATTCATTTCCTAAAATGATAGTAAAATTTGAAATTTGCCATGTTTTTAACGAGCACTAATCCATTACCTTCTATTATCTTTAGGGGGTTTTTCATGGACTCAGAAATGAGAGTAGATCAAAAAGAACTATCATTCTTATAGCACATAGGTCTGGTATTTTCATATTTGCAGCTTTAGTCATTTTGATTTCTAGTTTTAGATTTGATCATGTTTGGAACATTGGAATTAACTCTGCAGGTTGTCTACCATTAAGACTGCTGACAGAATTGTTGTAATGGACAAGGGTCAAATCATCGAGGCATAATATTTTTTTGTCTATTCTCTTTTTCCAAATAATTGTTGTATCTTTTGACTGAAATCAATTATAGCCAACTTATGCATTTGCTTGCTTTATTTGCGGTCAGATGGGTGACCACACTGAGCTTCTACAGAAGGGTGGGTTGTACTCTCAATTAATCGGTACCCAAGCCGAATCCATGGCTTGATTCTAAAACCCTCGGAGCAATTTCAGCTGTATTTCTCAGTTGTACTCTCAAGTAATCAATTACCTGTTGTTTTATTCATCATTGTTTTGCAGCTACTGTCTCATATTGTAGGATAGACATATGTTGTTGCACGAGTCTGTCTTTAAAGCTGTGGTCCTAATTTTGTACTTGAAATGCTGATTGGCAAATCAAGGCCCACAAATATTTGCATTCGACACTTCTATTTGATTCGATATGCATATAAAAACATAAAACTCTTATCTATTTATCTACAAAAAACTTTAAAAAATTAAATGTGTGCATATCAGATTTGAAATTTGGATAACATGGTTCATAAGTAATTTTTCTGGAGATATATATTGCATTTGTCCTCTTAAATAGACTACTTGTCATGTTAAGAGTTAAAAGTGCATGCATTTGAACTGATTAAAAGCTAAATGCAAACGTCAAAAAGCATGATTTTGTTTTCGTCATAACAAAAACCCAAATGCACACCAAAAAACTCTACAAGAAAACCGATACAATCATGAAAATATGAGTGAATGTAATTAACTTCTATTAACAAAAGATGTATATACCTTAATATTATATTTTATGATAAGATTTTTAGGTCATTTTACCAAAATGACCCCAAAAATAAATAATTACAAAAATGTCTTTAAGTTAAAAAATAATTACCAAAATGACATGAAATAAACAATAAAATAGGGTTGAGGGACTTAATGGTTGGCACCACCTTGATTTTTGACCCAATCATTGTTTGATGATTGCTTAAAAAAAAAAATTTTGGGGTTGGGGGGACTTAATGGTTGACAGTATTCTTTTTTCCAAATAGTAGCACACTAGTATATATTTATAGCAGTATTTGGAAAAAAAATTGCTTGGGGGATAAGTGGTTGACACCATTTTTTAATATTAAAAAAAAAATTTTGGTGTTAGCACATTGATGGTCGATACTCACTTTATCAGATAAAAAAATTTTGGGTTGGGGGAACTAGATAGTCAGCATCACCTTTTTTTATTAAAAAATAATTTTTTTGAATGTTGGCACACTAATGGTTGACACCCACTTTATCAGATAAAAAAAATTTGGGTTTAAGGAACTAGATGGCCGACATCAATTATTTTGTGAATCGATTTTTTTTTTTTTTTTTGGTGCTGGGACATTTATAGTTGGCACCCTTGTACTAGATTTGAAAAAATATATTTTTTTTGGGTGTTAGGACACTAATCGCTAGCACCTTTTCAATATGTAAAGTTGTTTTGTCTTCCATTTTGGCTTTTTGTTTGCTTTAACAGTTGAAAATCGATACTAAGAATATCAATTTTGTTTATTGAGGAGGAAGTAGAAATGGTTGAAGATGAGTTCTCAAATTTTGTTTGTTTATGTTCATTTTGATGGTGGAATGATAAATACAGCTGAAGAAGTTTGTGTCTTTCAAAGTCGGCAAAAAATCGAAAATGAGATTCAATAAGTGTGTTTTGTTGTCAGATTTGTAACAAAAGATCAGTGCAAAGATAGTTATTTGTTGCGGGAAGCAAATGTTGGGACTGTTTTACAAATTTTCAATTTCAACAAATTCGTTCAAGTTCTCAAAAATAGAGCTTGAAGATAATGATTTAGAGACTGATAGTAACTTATTATCCACTTGAGATTGATAATCCCAGTATTGTTGAGTTGTTTGCGGAGATAGTTGAACCGGAATCTATTCAAGTTATTATTCCAGTAAGTCAATGTTTTGGAATTAATTTCGATCTTAATGTCTGTTGGGAAGGTCAGTTGGGTTGTGGATGGTCACTGCAAACCCTTGAAAATTTAAACTACGGTGGATGTTTGTATAATGTCCTAATCCTGTGTTATCATCTAGAGATTTATCCAGAGGTGTTGGCCACCATAGAAGATGGTGATAAAGGGTCTGGTAATGAAGGGTCTGATAGTGAAGATTTGAGTGACCTCGATTTGGATGACATCCTTTAAGACAGACGATGAAGGCCTGGTGGACGGTGAAGATGTTATCTATAATAGTTATTTATAATAATTCAGGGGTCTTCATGACTGATGTAGATCTTGATGTGGCGCTTGCGCGCGAGTTCTTCGAATATCTAGATATAGTGTCGGTTCACCTACTGGATGAAGAATCGAAAGCTAGAGAGTTGTTCGTAGCACAACAATTCGATAACAAGAAAGATTGCTCACATGTAATAAAACAGTGCAGTTTAAAGCTGTTTGTCGACTATAAAGTCAAGAAGTGAACGCAGTCTTTATATATCAAAGAATGTTGGATTAATCTTTAAGTGACTGTAAATGGCGTGTTCGAGCTACATTAATACAATGGACACAAATGTGGACAATCAGGAAAATAGAAGGTTTTTACACATGCATGGTCGCTTGTATGTCGCAAGACCATCGAAAGTTGGATGCAAAAACCATATGCCATTACATTATCTCGTTGATGAAAGACTCGCCCACTATCCATGTATCTACACTTATTGCGGGCATTCAAGCTCGATTCAAGCATAAGGTTTCCTACAGGAAAGCATGGTGGGTGAAGCAAATCGCTATGTAATAATTGTATGGTGACTTTGATGCGTCATACAACAAACTTCAAAGGTGGGTAGCTGCGATGCGGGAGCATATGTCAGGATGGTGGCTGATTTACAAGCACTGTCACATAGAGGCCCGGACGGTAAGATAGAAGCGGGGAAACGAGCTTTCTACTAATTGTTTTGGATGTTCGAGCAGTGTGTTAGAGTCTTCCCTCATTGCAAACCGATGGTGCAGGTGGACCAAACCTGACTCTACGACAAATACACGTAACTACTCTTGATTACGGTTGTACAAGACGACAACCATAATGTACTTCCTATTGCTTTTGCCATTGTGGATAGAGAACTTCGAGTCTTGGGAATTTTTCTTGTCAAATCTACGGAGACACATTCTTTAGCAAGACAACATTTGCCTAATCTCTAACAGATTGAAGGGACTACTTGCTGTAGTAAGGCGTTCGGAGGTTTCGTTGTGGTTTGTTTATTGCATTCGACACATCGCGTTAAACTTTCATAGAGAGTATAAGAATAAAGAATAGTGCAAAGAAATCATGAGAATGGGTAAAAAAATACTGTTCCAAAATTGAGCTGATCATATTTTATTTTTTGAATCTGTTTATATTTTTTTTCATATTTTATTTTTCGAAATTGCATACATGGGGTACGAATTAGTATCGAAAAAATTCAAACAAAGGTTTGCAAGGCTTGAAACTCATATGTCATCATTACCTGAAAATTGTTGTCTTCGTCAGTGGTTGGGTAGTTTGGAGAATTGGCAGTGGAGTCAAAGTTACAATGATAAGTTTCGCTATGGTCAAATGATGACCAACCTTGTAGAGATTAACTCAGTCTTAAGCGTACATGTCATTTGCTAATTTTTGTTGTTTTCTCAGCAACATTCTATAGACTAGCCATATTAATGCCAACGATGGGGTTGAGACAAGTAAAACAGATAAAGGATGGGCATATGTATGTTAAAGGCGTCTGAAAGGCAATGAAAGTCAACTCGAATAGGGCGCGGAGGATGAACATAGAATTGTATTTGTGCGACTTGGAAACTTTTTGGGTTTAAGAGCATGTCGGCTATCCCCCGGGTTTTTCGCCCAGGTCATACGCAGTTGATCTGCGAAATAAGTGTTGCTAGTGTGGGTTGTTCTAGACTCTTCGATAGTCGTGTGCGCATGATTATGCAACGTGTGTGTGTGTAAATTTAGACATCGAAAAATTCATAAACGAGGTTTATACGTTGCAACACACATTGCGTATTTAGGGCAATGAATTTCCAGTAATGTTGGATGTTTCCAATTAGGAAGTTCCACCGCTTGCTTTTGAGATGCTGCTGAACCGTAGTTTCCGTAGGCATCCTAAAAGTCGACCACAATTGACGAGGATTCAAAATGACATGGATGTCAAGGAGACGAGCGAACCTAGATAGTGCACGGTATGCTGAACACTCAGCCACAATCAATCCACTTTCCCACATCGTGTTTATGTTCCCGATCGATCTTCTTATAATGCCGAATTGGAAGATGACGAGTGGTTTCTTAATTTTCCATGATTCAATTAATGTATAAATTGAAGTATAGATAATTTCCCATGATTTCTTAATTTTAATTACAAAATCAATTTAAAGATTAAATAAAAATAATTTAGTACATTTCAGTTGAATAGTTTAAAACCAATTAATAAATCAATTAAAGTATAGATAATTTCAATTAAAAAATAGCTTAATAATTAAAGTTTAAATTAAAAAATAATTGAATTTCTTAATTTTAATTACAAAACCAATTTAAAGATTAAACAAAAATAAGTGAATACATTTCAATTGAATAGATTAAAACCAATTAATAAACCACCTAATAGACTTAATAATTAATTGAAATAAAAAAAAAAGGGAAAGGAATGATCGGTGTCAGGCCTGTAGTGTGCCAGGCCCAGGCAGCCTACTATGTTTGGTCTTGCCTTTAATGGTTGGTGTCAACCCTGTCAGCTGGGCTTCATTCCATTGGTAGTCGACTTTAGGCCTACACTGACGTGACTTGACGGGCATGGGTCACGGTGCTCTCAGGTATTTTTTTTTCTTCCTAATTTTTCCTTGCCTCCAATGGTCCCTCAATATAAAACCCTCATCTGAACCCTAACCATCCCACCATCGCAAGTTCCACCACAACCACCATAAGTTCCAACGTCGACCACCGCCAAAAACCGTCGATCATGGTCGGTCACCTAATTTTTTTCCAATCCTTAAAATATGTAAGTAACTAAAACGTTAAAAGATTAAATGTTTTCCAATAATTTCTTAATTTTTTATATCGTTCATGATAATTTCTTCTATTTTTACATAGATATCGGAATGGATGATAATTCTCTTGATTCTTTTCTAAAGCATGACAACCACATTGTTAAGTGTATTCACAATATGATAAAATATTCACTAATTGACTTTTAAACAAAATGTATTATAATTTGTTTTTTTTTAAAGATAAATAAAACGTATCATTTTTACTCTTTTCGCAATAACGATACCGAGTTGTGAAACCTCAACTCTATGATCCGTAATATTTTTCGAATCAATGGTTTTGTTGTATTTGGAACTCCCGGGGTTTGGGTAAGCCGCGTACATTTAGATTGTTGACCTACGGGCCGATTTAATATCAGCCTTGGTTGAATGATTGCGTTCGGAGACACATTCCACTTCCTATGTGGGGAAGCAACAATCACATTGCAAGACGTAGCTTAGCTGTGGTTGTCTATTAATGGGGAAGCAGTGACTAGACTGAGAAAAGTGCTCGATCCATGGGGTTTTTGCCAATGATTATTAGGAAGAATGCCTCCCGATGACGAGGAAGAAAAATTAACCGAGTTAAAATTCACGTGGTTAAGAAATAACTTCGAGCATCTATCGAGCAGTCCAACGCAGATGGACATTATTTACACTGCTAGAACGTTTATTCTATAACTCATAGGTGGAGTTTTGATGCCGGACGTGAATCATAATAAAGTCCACATCATGTACCTCTCCTTATTGGAAGACCTAACCCAAGCTCATAACTATAGTTGGGGCTCTGCAGTGTTGGCGTGCTTATACCGCGAGCGTTGTCGAGCGACAAAGCCATCCACGAAGACCATGGGCAGTTGTTGCCTTTTACTGCAGTTGTGGGCTTTATATTGGATGTCATTTTTGGCATCAGTGAGCCACCAACCGCTGCCCTGACCATTTGTAAATAGGTGATTTATCCTTTGGCTATATCTTTTGTTTCCAAATTATATAGTATAATACTTTTTGAATGATGAAAATAATAATTGAAAATACGAACTTGTATTTTAGATAGGCGACGTTACCATAAATTGGATGATCATACACTGTGCCGGTATATCGCTAGATGATAGAGACTCACTCTGGGGATAAGGTAAAATAATTGAATAGACTTTTTTCTCCAAACACGATATTTACAAAAAAAAAAAAAATTAAACTTAGCTAAAAATGTTTGCTTTATACTGTGCAGTTTTTATGGGTGATGTATTTGGACAAGGAAATTATGCTACTCACATCATCATGGGTTTACGAGCAACAAGCTCTATTCATGACAAATGTGCATTTTTATATGGTTGAGTAGCATGCCACGGATCAAGTCTTGAGACAGTTCGGTTGCATGTAACCTATCTCGGACCCTCCACAGGACTTCAAAAAAATACACAAAATTGATAAAATGGGTAGGGACCAAATAAATAGGGCAAACCAACATGCTCCATACATCATTCTGTGAAACGCCCAACACGAGACGTGACCCCTCTTATTTGTCTTAGAGACAAGGTTCATTCCTTCGCACGAGTACATAACTTGGTATGTCCAAAATGAATTACCTTACATATTCTAGGGTCGATACATGGTGATCCTGGAACATGCGCAACCGAAAATTTCTCGATGGAATATGACTAGAACACGACTACGTCGTAATCGAATTCCACCATTCGGGAACATGGAATCTGTCTCCACCCTCGATCCCGAGCCCCAATATGAAGCATTTGAATCGTTATCGCATACTCCTATCTAAATGCTCTTTCGTTCGAGGGCATATTTGGCAATGACCCTGAGCCTCAACATTCGGCACACTTCAGGTCATCCTCATACCACCTGGAGCTCCATCGGCAAGCACCTACACCTAACATTGAGGATATTTTTGGCTCGGCACCTTCAATCTCACATTACCCCTTCACCCCCGATGATGGGGTATACGATTATATAACTTTCTTAGTACAATGGAAGGGACACCAGAAGCCGACCCAAACAACTATCAAGCGCCTCCTCAAGGTGCATGCCTTCGCAGACGGAGGTAGCCCAATCGTTATACACCAACCCCGGGGATGTCACCGGGATTTAGACAATTTTGATTTTTTTTTTTTGTAAATATTTACTTTGTAATTTTTCTTTTAATACAAAATTTTTTGAATTTTTAACATAAATATTTGTGGGCGTAGATGAGTACAAAATATTAAGTAAAAAAAATATAAATTAAACAAATAATAAAACGCAACAAAAATATATATATACAAAAAAATATGAGCATTCTACAAAATTAATATACAAAAATATATAATTTGAGCAACAAATAGCACCTACTAAATTTTATTTACAAATAAAAAAAATAATATGAACATTTTAGAAAATTGATATAAGAAAATATAAAATTCGATCGACAAATAATACAGGCTAAAATATTTTTACAGATCCAAAAATGATACAAATATTTTACAAAAATTGATATACAAAAATATAAAATTCAACCAACAAATAATATAGACTAAAATTGATTTACAGATACAAAAATAATATGAACATTTTGAATAATAGTTTCTCTACAATTAGTCGTCTTCTACTTGAATTAGGTCTACGTTGCATTTAGTAATTTAGACCATGTTCGCTCGTCATATTTTTTAATCGTCACCGATCTACACAGTTAGCCATCTATGGCGAAAGAAGTCATCCGACCCTTAACAACATAACATTTGTGGTTCACGTGACAGTATATAATTCAACTTCGTTAAAACATGATAGTATATAATTTAACCCTGAAGTTCGATTGTACACTCTAAAACACTCTCATCTGCAATTCACTACATCACACTGATTTAATGATATGCTCCCAAATATGATATTCCCATTTGATGGTACACACCCAGACACTCCCATTTGATGATAATCTCAACAATTTTTTTCTCATCCAATTACAATACCACAACCAAATAACTTCCATATATATATATATAGGTTGAGGTGTCGGCCATCAGTGCCCTAACACCCAAAAGTTTTTTTATCTGATAAAGTGATTGTCGACTATTAGTGTGCCAGCACAAAAATATATTTTTTTTAATAAAAAAAAGGTTATGCCAGCCATCTAGTTTTCCCAACCTAAAATTTTTTGTTTGATAAAGTGGGTGTCGGCATTTAGTTTGCCAACACCCAAAACATATTAATTTTTTAATATTATAAAGTGGTGCCGACCACTTGTCCCCCCAACTAACTTTTTTTTCAGATACTGGTATAAATGTATACTAATATGCTACTGTCTAGAAAAAAATATTCAGGTGCCAGTCATTAAGTCCCCCAATCCCAAAAATTGATTTTTTAAGTCTGACACAATCATCAGGCAATGATTGGGCAAAAATCAGGAGGTGCTGGCAATTAAGTCCCCCAACCTCATTTTACTGTTTATTTCTGGTCATTTGAGTGATTGTTTTTTAACTTAGGTTATTTTTATAATTATTTTTTTTAGTATTCTGGAAAAATAACTGAGTTTTTATATTGTTTGATATGTCTAAAATTGTTTCAACATTGCCAAACAGCTGAATTTATATATTCTTTAGAAGTCTATTGAGTTGAATTGCTTAAAACATATGCACATTTGTTACCCTTCCTATTTTTTTAATTAATTTAATTATTTATTAAACATATAATAGTTTTAAACTAAATTATAAATATTTTAAAAAAAATATAAAATGGATTAATCTTTTCTCCAAAAAAAAAAACTACATATCCAAATTCTTTAAAGCAACATTACAAAATTTCTCACCTCTACGTCATCTTTGTCCATCCAAATCTGCAGCAAGTTATAAAAGTATCGAAAGGCATATTAATAACATAAAATTTTTTAAACTAAACCAAAATATTATTTGTTCACTAAAGGAATAATCTTAAAAGAAATTACACGATATAAATTAAAATTAATAAAAAGTAAGACATGCTAAAGATGTAATCATAAAACAAAGGTGAAAAATAAGTAACGATGTCAAATTTTGGAAGTCTGCACATTTTATAAACCACTGAAATAATTTTAAAACAAATGGCCATTTATGGTTCGTTTATTTGCACGTAAAATGTTTTTTTTTGTAAAACATTTTTATTGTTTTAAGGTGTTTGTTTGGTGGAAAATGAATTACAAAAGGAAATCATTCTCCATAAAAAGGGTAAAACCGAGACTTTTTTTTAAGGAAAATGTCATTTTCCAGAAATTATTTTTCGAAAGCCATTTTCAATTAAATAAAAGGAGTCTTATATTTAAGAACAAACACAGATATTTATGACTGCAATAAGTGTTTACACTTAATAACAAATTTAAGGTAAATATGTTTAAATAGGAGTAAAATTGAATAAAATTGTCTCTTATACAAAACAAATCATGGAAAAATTCAGTTTTGAGAGCAAGTTTGGCTGTCTCGCCTCTGTGTTACCAGTACCTCTGCCCGGTGCTCCACGACCTCGTCCAAACCTATTTCCCCCTCTGAGTAGACCACGGCCTCTAGGTGGCTGCTGACCACCTCTCCCTGGCTGCACATAGCCCTGACCTGCTGCTTGCCTCTGAATAGGCTCCCGAGGACAGTTTCTAAACTGATGATTCTTGGACCCACATCTGAAACAACCCCTAGTTCTTTTCCAGCACTCTCCCAAATAAGGTCTCCCACACTCGACGCAAGACTGCGATCGACTAGCAACAACTGGAACCCCAACTCGGGCAAGCCTATCAAACCTAGGCCTCTTCTTAGGCTCACCAAAAGAACTTGAGGGCCCAAAATCTGTCTTATTTCTTCCCCTTTCCTTCTCACGGTTTTGACGCTCTGAACGTTTTACATCCTCGGTAATTTTTGCCTTCTCAATCAGGGCAGCAAAATCCCTTTCCCTTTCCGGGGCTATCAGTACCCGCAACTCATCTCAAAGACCATCCTTAAAACGCACGCAGTGCTCATAATCGGTCGCTACTATACCCCAAGCATACCGGCTCAACCGCAGAAACTCTGCCTCATACTCTGCTACAGACTTATTCCCTTGAACCAGACTCAGAAATTCTTTTCTCCGGGCATCCACATAACTTGCCCCGACATATTTTTCCTTGGAAGGCCGTCTTAAAGAAGTCCCACGTCAACCGGTCGACCTGCGTGCCTTCTCTCACTGTAAGCCACCACTGATATGCCTCATCTCGCAGTAAAGACACTGCTCCTTTCAGTTTTTGCTCCACCGTGCAGTCAAGATCATCTATTATTCGCTTGACAACCTCTAACCAATATTCTGCTACATTCGGGGCTACACCAGAGATGCCCCTGAAAATTTTCGCCCCATTTGACCAGAGTCATTCAGAGATTGACCCTCGGCTCACTGACCCAGTACTCGCTCCATCAACCCTCTCAAGCACTCACAACATCTCTTGGGATAGAGCATCATCCCCACCAGCTCAGTCATGAGACCCCGTGCCATACTTTCAGCAACAATATCACTTTCCAAACCAAAATTTAAACAAACCAGAAAACTTTCAAAACCCATTCTATAGTCGAGTTTTGCAATCGGGCTCTGATACCACTAAATATAACACCTCAAACCTGGCCTAGACGTTATTACCTGATCTGACGTGCCACATCAAGTGTTGTTTGAAAACTATATGTTCATTGAAAAACCCTTCTTAGAGTCAAAACTTTCTATATTTTAAAATCCTGATTTTCGTTGCTTATAAACAAAACACCATTTGCTTAAAGTCATCCCATTGCAAAAACATTATTTCAAAACCTTTTTTGTTGCGGAAGTTTGATTCACACATGTGCGAATACGTGATATTTTGAAAACAGTGGTTATAGTTTTAAAAACCCGTGTTTAACAGACCAACGGTTCGTAATTAAAAGAAATACCAAATGAAAGTTAAAAAGGAAAACCCAATGGCCTTATTACAGAAATTATTAACCCAATAATTTAAAATAAAATAGATTAAACTAAAATCGCTAACTTCAATTTGAAATCATATTCGACGTGTGGCTACCTCCGAGTCCTCCGCAGCTCTAAATCCTCTAAGGCTGGGATTACCTGCACGGTTAAAAGAAAGGGTGAGTATGAGAACTCAGTGTGTAATCCCCTATTACAGTCACAGTCTGGGCCCGAGCCCATACAGTATCAGTCAGGGCCTAAGCCCTGTTCGGTAACAATCTGAGCCTAAGCCCCAAAATCATATCAATGCAATAGACATGTACCCAACCCATACCAACCGAACTCTCCACCCGTACCAACCAATCTCTCCATGTGGGGACCATGTCGACCCACTCAGCCAAACTCTCCAATGGTGCAGCCTAGCTGCTAACAGCGGTATACGTGGCTGAGCCACTAAAATAAGAATACGTGGCGATGCCACTATAACGGTACTTCCTCCAAATCAGCAAAACCCATCCCAATGCAATATGTTATGAATGTAGTGTATCGCGATCATATACAATTATATAAAAATCACAAAACATCATTTAAACTACCACTAAGGGTATAACGGTCATTTTGTTGTTTAGGGGTAAAACGGTAATTTCGGAATACCCACTAAGGGTATTTCGGTAATTTACCCACTAAGGGTATTTTGGTAATTTACCTATCGAACGGCCTTTCCGGAGGCCCATTGTAGCCTCGAGCGACACAGGTTCCATTTCTGGTCAAAACGGTGCAATTGGGCCTAAAGTCTAATTTCGGCCCAAACGGGTCCACACATTTGTGTGGCCTTATCAGCCCATTTTCGGTCTCGGTTCTGCGGACTTCGCAGCCGCATCAATCATCTGGCCCTTACCACGGACTTTGCCCCTGTGGGCCCGTTAACCCATTGGGCCCACTTAGCCCACTTCAGCTCAACAAGGCCCATTACAGCCTAAGTCCCACGAGAGAGTTTGTGATACTCCTAACAGTCTACCGCCAACACTAGAGGCTCAGTTTATCTCTACGAGCGCTCGCACGCTCGAGTGATCTCAGTTGCCGATACTCCGGCTTTTCGGTATTTTGGCTTTTAACCGATTCACAGAACATCGCATAACAGAACAAGCAAGGGTGTAAGATTACACACCTGTTATGGATCACGGTTCGAGACACTTTTCGAGGCACCTAAAATAACAATTGACCAATAGTTAGTCTCCACCCTTGGTAATCCAAAATATCGAAGTACTTTACCTACTAACTTTACTTACCAGAGAATGAAAGACTCCTTGCAATGGGAGAGTATTCGTCCTACACCTCCTGATTAAGGAAACGAGTCCCTAGCGAGAAAGAACATGTTAGAATATTACTCCAAGGCAACTAGAGAAACAGCCTTTCGGCCCCATAGAACCCAAATCGATAAAGAAAGAAAACAACTAACCCATATTCGGCCATAGCTACAACTTACCAACAAGTGGGAGAGATTCAGAAACAGTTGGAACCAAAAAGAAGAAAATATTCATGCCCTAGAAGATTCGGCCTACACAAGAGTCAAGGCTTATTGTTTGGTTAGCTTTGCAAGGCCAAGAGAAGAACGAGAGAAAAGAAGAGTTGGGTGCTCGGCTAAAGAAGAACCGAAAGAAGAAGGTGTATATTCGGCTTTGGGGAAAAGAAAAGAAAACAACGAGTATGAAGAGAAAAGCGAAGGAAGTAAGGATTCGACCAACCAAGCTTGCAGACGAAGAGTGAAATTGAGCAACTGAAGTGAATAGCTATTAGTAAAGAGGAAGAAAAATGCACGAAAGGTAGAAAAATGCACGAAAAGAAGAAAATAGTGCACCAAAAGCTTCAAAAGAGAAAGACCCAAAATGTGCAAAAGAACCTGAAAGAAAAAGGAACACTCGGTTTCTACTCACACTCCAAGTTGCCGAAAATACTTCCTAACACCCCTCCCTAGCCGAAATTCTCACTTAGCCACACTCCTACTTTCGGCCAACACTCACACACACATCACTTCCTTGATTTCCTCCACCGAAATCTCCTACTATTACTCCCCTCCATCCATTTGAAACTTTTGACCAAGTCTCCAACTCTCCTTGAAGAGTTTGATCCGAACTCTGCTTCCTCCACTCTCAAGTCACAAAATAAAAGCCTCCAATTGCAATCTGTGGGATTTGAACCCTTCCCTTCCTTGATCTCCAATTGACGCCACACAACTAAGCCACATGCTCAACTTGTGACTTCTAAATGCACACAAATATATTTAAATCTTATAACTGCCAACCCTCTTCACTTTAGGGTCAAAGACCAAAATTTTTCCAAGGCTCAGACTCAAACCCAGGTCTCCCTGGAACCCTCAAATACACTCAAATAGCCAGCTGAGCAAGCACAATATATGTTTTAACACCCGCCCATAATTGTTTCAACTCTTCAATAAGTGGCTGCATATAAATGTCAATATCATTTTCGGGACCTTTCTCTCCAGGGATAATCATAGATGAGATAAAAGAAGATTGCTTCATGCAAATCCACGGAGGTAAATTGTAAGGAACAAGCACTATAGGCCAAGTACTGTACAAAGTACTCATGATTTTATAAGGATTAAATCCATCCGATGCTAGCCCAAGCCTCACATTCCGAGGATCAATTGTAAAGCTTGAAAATTTACTGTCAAATGATTTCCAAGCTAAAGAATCCGCAGGATGCCTTAATAGTTCATCATCGGTTCGTTGATCATAATGCCACCTCATAGACTCGGTTGTCTTTGACGACATGAAAAACCTTTGAAGCCTTGGTATTAGTGGAAAATATCGCAAAATCTTTACTGGCTTCTTTCTTGATTGTGTCTCACCTTCGTCCTCATTCACATCTTCTGTATTCATATTCATCCAATGAGATTTACCGCAAACATGACAAGACTGTTGGTTTTTCCGATCACCCTAATACAACATGCAATCATTTGGGTTACTATGAATTTTGTCGTACCCAAGGCCTAAATCCTTTATTAGTTTCTTCATATCTTTGCATGAATGAAGGATTTTTGCAAACGGAAACATATCTCTCAAAAACTCTAACAGCATTGTAAAAGAGTTTCCGGCCCACCCTCCCAAACATTTTAAGTGAAATAGACGAATGCAGAAGGACATTTTTGAATATTTTGATCCCTCGTAAAGTTCTTCATTCATTTCATTAAGTAACTTGTAAAACTTCCCGCTTTTCTATTTGGCTCTTCATCAGCTACACTTTTTCCCGTTTCGGTAAAAGCATTTCCACTAATATTACAATCATTGGATGCAATAAAGTCAGGTGGAAACGATTGCACACCATGACTGTGCATATTAAATGCATCCCGCAACATACCTTCCATGTCATCTTCTTTAACAGACTGATGGTAAACACTATAAGGATAAACCGGATTAATCGTTGAAGAGGTTCTACTAGGTGTACACTCTCCATGGAAGATCCATTTTTTATACCCCCGAATAAAGCCATCAACAATTAGATGTTCGCAGACAACTTCACGAAAATGCCAATTGATGTTGCCACACTTTTTACACGGGCAAAGAATTATATTCTCTTGGCTTGCATTTTGAAATGCAAAATTTAGAAAAGTTTGTACTCCATTTCGATAGTCGTTGCTTACCCTTGACAAATTCATCCAACTCTTATCCATTTCGTTGTTCTTGAAGTCTAAAGTTAAGAATAAATTACAGTTACTTAATTGTTCTCAATTGATTTAAATCATGTCATTGTGCTAAAATAGATAATGCATATCAAGTATCAAGTATCTAATGAGTGTAAACTAATTCAGGTAAGTTGCGGGATTTTCAAGTATATATTTATGTATTACGTAAGTTAAGTAAGTTTTGTAAGTTATGTAAGTTATGATATAATATATATTTATGTATTATGTAAGTTATGTAAGTTATGATATATGATATCTATCAAAAGAAGTTTAACCATTAAAATTGTATTATACAAAAATGTATAATACAAAATATATTTATTCAATATGTGATACTTTATTCAAGTTTTTCAAAAAAATACGATGAATTGATATTTTTTGGAAAAGTATTTCTTTTTGAATCCGTTCAAGGTTTTTTTTATATTTTTAAATCTTTGATGACGATAGTTTATTTCTTATGCAGCATGGAAAGGATCCTTGAATGATATGAAAGATACTCTATACTGAGATCCAATGTGCGACAGATGAAATTCAACAAAATGTAAACTCAATTTACAATTTTTTAAGTTTTTTTAAAACATGCTTTTTTGGTTTCATTTTGAATGGGGATGTTCATGGATCAAACCATGAAAAATTTGAAGACACCAAATCTATTCTACTTGTTGACGTTGGGATGATTTCAATATGTTCTTTTACAAGGAAACTGGACCTGGGAACATGCAAAACTTAAAGCTAGAATGAAGACTTTACAAAGAAACCTGAGGTACCCCTAATGGCTTCAAATTTCAGATACATTCAAGGCATGCATCCTCTCTTTTACTAAAATAATTAATTATATTTCTAGGAATTATGAAAGAGAAGATATCCAGAATTTGAGTCTTAGAGAGCTTCAAATTTGGAGCAACAACTTGATTCTGCCCTTAAACGCATAAGATCCAAAAAGGTTTAAAGCACTCCAACAATATATATACTAAAACATTATTTTCCTTAGTGTAAAAGATTTTCATGATTTACATTTTAAATCGGTCCAAATATATTATGGTATTGATTGAAAATAGTGTCTCCACCACATAAACAATTAGGGGTGAAATAAAAAATCTCTTAAATAGACCATTTTTCTTCCCTTTAAATTCGCCCCCTCAAAATTCAAATAATAAATGTATCATATATTGAATAAATATATTTAGTATCAAAAGAAGCTTAACCATTAATAATTGTATTATACAGGTTTGTATAATACTCTTTTTTTTTTCAATTATAAGCTTGATTAATTAAATATTGATTCTTTTTCAAAAGAAGCCATTAAATTTACTTGTAATCAATAGAAAAAAAATGAAAAAGCGGCCATTAAAATGGAAGGAATATATGATTGTAAATTGGATGATATTATGTGCAATTTAAATTTAGCAAATTCTAATATACATACCTTTTAGAAATTGTAAATTAGATGGTAGAGTCGATTCCAGCAACTAGTGTTCTGGTGAGCAAAGCATGACCAAAATTTTTGAGATGCTACAATAAGAATAAAAAAGAAACTCCATAATAGCAAAAATAATAAAATAAATTAAAAATAAAAGGGTATAAATAGCAAAATTACGAGTGGATTAACTTACATGACGAGTGAGAATGGTGCGAACATAGCGAACTGCAGCAAATATTAAGCATTTTTCCCTTTTACGAGTCAATAACAAAACTTTTTCTATAACATTGTTAAGGATAAAATTACACCTGCAAGCAATGAAGATAAGGTAATTAACACCCAAACCAAAATATTAAAATACTATTTAAGTAATTAAAATGATATTTAAGTAATTAAAATAATAATAATGCATTAAATGTAAAAATAATATTAAATTAATTAAATTTAAATCATCTTCAGCGACAATTATTGAAATTAATTTAAAAGAGTCACTTTCTTTCATTAGTATTATTCCATACATAATTTTATCAGCATAATTATTATTGATCATCTTTCAAAAGAATCTATGTTTAAGACATATTGCCTACTGTTTAGGAAATAAAGGGATTATTATGCATAAATAAACTTAAAAGCTAAGTTATGGTGCAATAGGGTAGCATTACAAACTTATTATAAATGTGCTATAAAGGCCCACAAGTTAAGTAAACTTCTAGATTAAATTGGGATTTTACTATCCCTCTATTCTCTAATGAGAGACCTTGGATGATCCAAGAGAAAATGATTCTAATATGCATGATCCATACTCAAACTGAATGGCCCAAAGCAATAGCATCTTTTACATAAAAGACTACAATTTCGACGGTTTCAATGAGTAACTAATAATTGTTTAATGCTAATCGTTTTTTGAATATCAAATGTGATAGTAAGACTGCAGAACTATACGTTCTGTGGGTTTTAATGAATAAACAATTTATGCCAACATCTTAATTCCATTTAGAGAACACATGAAATGCCAATAATCAACAAGATCATCACCTTGCAAGGACAATCAATAAGTACACTTAACAATATGCAATCACTCCATGGACCATACTAATCAAACGCCTTTAACACCATAACAAGACCAAACAGTAAGACTTCAAAACTATATGTACTGTGGTTTTTAATGAACAAACTATGTAAGCCAACATCTAAATCTATTTAGAGAACACATAAAATGCCAATAATCAATAGGATAATCACATTGCATAGATAATAAGCACACTTAACAATATCCAGCCACTCCATGGACCATACTAATCAAAGTCCTTTAACACCATAGCCTATGACCAAATATGACAATAAGACTTCAGAACCATACATTCTGTGGTTTTTAATGAATAAACAATTTAAGCCAACATCGTAATTCCATGAAATGCCAATAATCAACAAGATCATCACATTGTAATGACAATCAATAAGCACACTTAACAATAAAGAAAATACCAAAATTAAACCAGTATGATTACTTCATTGAGGAACCGCAAAGTATTCTTAGTTCAACAATCACTTTAGTAATTCACCAAAACAAAACAACATCTTGTTCTTGACTTAATATTTTTAAGTAAACTATTTTTAATAAAATTTACATTAAAATGCACCAGCACATGAAGTAAAACGAGAGAAAGAGAGAGATCATCGGTGTACCATTTTTTTCCCTTCGAATTTTGAAGCTAACTCCCAGCTTCCGATTATTTAAAAGAAAATGCAAAACCAAAAAAGGAGGCTGTCGACGGAGATGCAGCAGCAGGCTGCCGATGGAGATGCAGCAGAGAGCTGCCGATGGAGATGCAGAGGGTTGCCGATTTGTGGAAATTGGGGGAAAAATAAAGGGAATCGGGGTAGGGGAGAAGTAGTTTGGGAAAAAAATGGGGAAAAAAAAGAAGAGATTTCAAGGGGTGGGGGGAACCGATTTTGGGAAAAAGAAAGGGGAAAGAAGAAGAGATTTTAGGGGGTGGAGGGAACTGATTTTGGGGAAAAAAAAGGGGGAAAGAAAAAAAGAGTTTTCAGGTGGGATTTCATGGGGGGAGGAAACGATTTTGGGAAAAAATACTAAGGCATTTTGGGGTAACAAAATGACGCAGTTTTGGAAAAATACACACAATAGTGGCATTTGGACAAAAAATGCCACTATTGCTCAACTTTTAGCGGCGTTTAGACCAAAAACGCCACTATTGCTCTACTTTTAGTGGCGTTTGGACCAAAAATGCCGCTATTGCTTAACTTTTTGCGGCGTTTGGAACAAAAACGCCGATATTGCTTACCTTTTGCAGCGTTTTTCTCATAAACGCCGCTAAAGCTTGACCTTTTTTACAATTTTTATATTGAATTATTGTATCTTTCATATAAATTTTAAATAAATAATTTTTTAAAATTTTAAGTAATATTTAAAAGAATTAGATAAAATTATAATTTTTTATGTAAGAAAACAAAAACAAAAACAAAAAATTCCAAAATATGAAAAAAAAAAAAAAGCTTTAAATTTTTTTTATCTTTTGTAGTAATTATATATTCTTTCAATATATTAGGAAATTAAATTAAAATTTTCAATTTACAAATAAATTTTGTTTCTCTAGAGATGCATGAGTTAGCAATTTTTTAAATTTTAATATATAAAGTTTATCTATTATCTCTTAAATAATTTAAACTATAAGTGATAATTTTAATATATTAAAATTAATATTATCTCTTTTACAATTATATAAGAAATTATTTAACATATAAATTAAAAAATAATCAGCCATATACCAAAAAAAACTTTAAAATTATTTTAAATAAATAGAAAATGATGAAAGAGTGCATGAGTTGTTAAAAAGAATTCATGATGGCCACATGGATGATGGGTGAGAATGCAATGAGCAAAACAGCAACGTTTTGTTTAAAATCTAAACACTAAACCCAAACCCCAAATCTTAAACCCCAAAACCCTAAAAACAAAAATCATACAATTTAAACCCCAAATCTCAAACCATATATTATAAACCCTAAAATAAAATGAATCTTTGCGGCGCTTTTTAAAAAAAAGGTTGTTATTGCTTACCTTTTGTGATGTTTTTCTCATAAGCGCAGCTAATACTTGACTTTTTTAAAGACATATCAGCAATTTTTATATTGAATTATTGTATCTTTCATATCAAATTTGAATAAATTATTTTTTAAAATTTCAGTAATATTTAAAAGAATTAGATAAAATTTGAAATTTTATATAATTTTTTATGTAAGAAAATAAAAACAAAAACAAAAAATTTCAAAATATGAAAAAAAAAGCTTAAATTTTTTTCTCTTCTGTAATTATATATTGTTTCAATATTTTAGGAAATTTAAATAACTTTTTCAATTTACTAATTAATTTTGTTTCACTGGAGATGCATAGGTTAGCAGATTTTTAAATTTTAATATATAAAAAGTTTATCTATTATCTCTTAAATAATTTAAACTGTAATGATAATTTTAATATATTAAAATTAATATTATCTTTTACAATTATATAAGAAATTATTTAATATATAAATTAAAAAACAATCAGTCATATACCAAAAAAACTTTAAAATTATTTTAAATAATAGTATTTTAATTTTTTTCATTTTTAACATATTTTTCTATGTTTTTACTTTCAAATTTTTTCTACGTGTCATTAATTTTTCTAAAGATTTTAAATATTAAATTAAAAATAAATTGTATTTTAACTAATATAAAGAAACTAGTTAAATAATAAATAGAAAAGGATGAAAGAGTGCATGCATGGGTGAGAATATAGGGAGCAAAACGACACCGTTTTGTTTAAAATATAATGATTTTTTGCGGCGTTTCTGACAAAAACGCCGCTACTGCTAGACCTTTAACAGTGTTTATGAGAAAAACGCCACTAATGCTAGACCTTTTGCGGCGTTTTTCTCATAAACGCCATTATAGCTCTAACCGTTTGCGGCGTTTACCTATTAGCGCCACTAATGTATAACTTTTGCGGCCTTTTTGGTCCAAACGCCACTAAAAATGCCGCTAAAAACTAGTTTTGCTGTAGTGATCCTCCCTACACTTAAGATGTATATTGCCCTCAATGTACAAACATATATGATCACAGAATAAGCATGATATCATAAGGGATGGAGAGAACTGAAATTGCCCTAAATTTGGATGAAATCGCCAAAATAGTGAAAATCAGAATCGTAGGCGAATCTAAATGAAGTACATGTTTTCGAGCAAACTAATAAAAATAGATAAAAATAAATAAGATAAAGAGATAACAAAATAGAACAACTGTCAACAAAACAATAAAAGTACAGTCCATAATAAAATAAAAAATAAATAAAATAAAATAAAAAACTAAAAATAAAAAAACATAAAACTAAATGAAATCATGTGCCAGGCCATGTGAGACACATGGTAATGTGGCCAAGCCCTGTGGAATCACCCAGACCGTGTGTGATTCAAAATAGAGAAAAATAAGCTCAATAACCTCACGGCCTAGGACATGCCCATGTGTCCAAACCGTGTGCTAGGTCGTGTGCGATGATCCTTTGCTTCTCCTACGCATGTGTTGTAACACCCCAAACTCGACCTAGAAGTTTAGATTGAACTCAGGAGGCTACATTGGTCACCGAAGTGATCATGGGAAAAATTTTTCAAAACCAGTCGACCTTAATTCCATTTCTGAAACCATTCATACCTTGACGAACTAAAAACATTTAATCATTTAAAATCCATTCAATAAGGTTATCGTTAAGTCTGATAAATAACCAGAATAAATGTACGAATGAAAATTTGAAGTGGAAACTGTACCATAGTCTTATAAAACCTTATAGCTCGAAAATAGTATAATCATAATATAATTTAGAAAGGATAACCGAAATAAGCTTTCGAAACCATGACCGTCCGAGACCTCCGGATACCGAGTCTAGGTCAAAATTTAGAGGGGTACCTGAAAGGGGAAACAGAAGAGGGGGCGAGCTACTCGAGCTTAGTGTGATATCAAAATCGTCTAACTACAGAATCGGATACAAAAAGCCAGAAAACAGTTCAAAAGCAGAACATACTTACAGCACTATACAAATCTAGATGGTAGGCTCGAAACAGAAGTTCTGACAGTTATTACAATTCGAGCCACAACAACTCACAAACAGTCACAAGTACTATCAGTCAGACAAAACATTCATAGTTCATGAAGTGCACACAAACATAGGTACTTTTCAGTCAATCAGGACAGTCAGACCAATGCGTATGAATGCTGTTCAGTTATAAACCCCACCCAACCAGCCAACACACCATTCCGTCCCCCATCACTCCACATAGAGCTGTTTGAGCTCATCCAACCAATCACACCACATAGGACCTCGTAAGGCCCATCCATCCCTACACTCCAATAATGTCCACGACCCTCAGGGTATTGGGACTGCCCACGACCCTCTGGGTATTAGGGGCTATCAGTAAGCTGTACATTGCCATGCGGTAAACCGTGGTACAGACATGCAATATGAACTGCCAAATCAGATAGTGATGATACATAGTGAAGCTGACGTATAAGCGCTACAGTACAATGTGGTAAATCGCTATACCGATAAAGTGCAGTTAACCTGCCAGATCAGATAAGTACACGCAGTAAGGCTGAAGTATGAGATGTACAGTGCAATGCTGTAAGCCGCTAACAGCAAAGTCCACGACCCTCAGGGTATTGGGACCGCCCATGACCCTCTAGGTATTAGGGGTTAACAACCAGCAGATCAGTCGCTAGTTCAGTTTAGTTTCAGTCTTCCTTCTCTTTACAATCCCTCCCAAAAACATTATATGCAAATGTATGTGTGCATACTGATGAACAAAATCAGAGTACAAGGTTACAGACAGTCATTCAGAGACAGAACTCACATCTAGTCAGTTAGAATCAGAAAGGTGAATACTCATATACCCAAACTAAGATTCAACGGCAATGTAACCTCGCAGAACAGTGACGCCTAATCAGACAGAACCATATTGCACACACACACCCCGTCAACCGGGTTCAGAATCAAACATGTTACGCAACCAATCACTAATGTCACCTAAACCGAAGTCAAAACAGAGTCATAGTTACCCTTACTAATGCTTAGCCAAGGGTTGAAACACACATAGTCACAATTACAATTAAATTGACCTAAAATCAATATTTGACGAGTTAGGGCCACATGCCCGTGTGCCCCAGTCGTGTGGGACAATCCAAGCCGTATGGGGGTCCAAACGCCCATGTGAAGGGAGGCACGCGGCTGTGTGATAGAGGCACACGTCCGTGTGAAGCAAGGATACAACCATGTGAACAGGCCGTGTAACTTACTATCCAGTTTCGCTAAAATTAAGTGCAGGGCAGACACGCCGTGTGAGGATCTCACACGCCCGTGTGCCCACTAGACATGGTCAGAATCAATCACACAGCCGTGTGACACCCAAGTTAAGAATCCCTAATTCCCAAACCCATACGCCCGTGTGCCCAAGAGACACGACCATATGAAAATCGACAAAATCCCTAAATTGGCCACACGGCCATAGGGCCAAGTTGTGTGGCACCCAATCTAACCTGGAAACCCTAATGCCCAATTTCATACGGCCATGTGAGTTGACACACGCCCGTTTGGCAGCCGAAATGGTCACGAAACCACTCTTACACAACCCCGAAAATGTCACTTCAGCCACCAAATACGTCCCCAACCTCAGCAACATAAAAAATATATCAGAAAATGGAGTATCGTAGTCTCTTTCAACCATCGAAACTCCAAAACCAAGGAGTAAAACCACTATCTCGAAAAGTTGAAACAATTACTTGCAAAATAAAAGAAAAGTAGTCAAGGTTTGAATCCCACACATGTTTCGACGACGAAAACGATAGATGAGCAGAAATCCCCGATGCTAAAAACCAAAACCGATTTTTGAGTAATTTTATCAAAAGCGAAAAGAGCAGAACGTGAAAAATGGGAAAAACAAAAAAAAAAACTTATATCCTAAACACATAATTTAATAATTTTAAAAGATATAATTATTAACTAAATAAAAAACAAAACAAAATAAAAATAAAAAAAAAGGCTCTCCAAGAACACGCACCCCAAGACTCGAACCCAGAACCTCGAGGTACACTGACACTCCACTTACCCAGCAAACCAGCAGGCCCATTCTACCACTAAATTGCACGATTAAACACATATGTGCAGCCTCCTCACTGACCCTATGCTTAAATCCCAAAACTTTTAGGCCCAAAATTCGGGGCGTTACATGTGTGGGCTGCACGGTCTACCAAACGCTCATGTTCCAAGCCAAACTATGTAATCTCTATGCCCTTGTAGGTTAAAATAAAATTAAAAAAGTTTAGCTCCAGTATGCATACGGTTTACCTCACGGTTGTGTTCCAGGCTGTGTGTCTCACACGGCCATGTGGATCACCCTAGATCGTGTGGTCCCTTTTTTTGAATTTTTTTCTAAGGTTTTATTAATTTTATTTTATTTTTCTATTTTTTCATTTTTTTATAATTTTTTTCTTTCATTTTTTTCTAAAATAACATGACATTAAAATGAATAAATAAGTAAAATAAAAACACTTGGGTTACTTCCCAATAAGCGAGCTCAACTTCCTTTTTCAAGCTAACGGTTAAGGCGGATCTTGGAGCCGAAACTCATCTCTCTTTGTTGTTAGTATTACCACCAAAATAAAGTTTGAGACGAGAATCGTTTACCTTGAATATGCCATAATTAGGGTGTGTTACCTCAATGGTTCCGTATGGAAATACGTTTTGTACCACAAACGCGTTTGACCCTCTTGACTTAAGCTCTGAAGGAAACATTTGTGGATCTGACTTGTCTAGTAGCACTTTGTCCTCGACTTTGAATTGATTCATCCTCTTTACATTCACATTATGGGGTTGCTTAGTTATTTCTTTGACCATTCTTGGGTTCCCATCAACCTTTGTTCGCCATTCATCTAATTTATCGAGCTGCACCATTCGCTCTCCACTCGTTCCTTGATTTTTTTTCACCTTGAGATGGATACTATTCAAACACGTATTCATTAGTAAATTACTGCAAAGAATGTCGGGTCACATGATTACTAACATTAACATAATAACAAGTATCATCTCACTCCCTAGGAACTCTAACAAAATCATGTGCTTAAAGAGTAACCTTTTTATCACCTACACTCGGCACAAGTTCACCACTACCCACATCAATAACAGTTCTAGCAGTGGCTAAAACTGATCGACCTAAAATCATGGATACCTCAATATCCTTATCCATGTCCAATATAACAAAATCAACAGGGAATATAAATTTATCGACTTTAACAAGTACATCTTCAATAATACCCCTAGGAAACCTAATTGATCTGTCAGCTAATTGAATATTCATCCTAATGGGTTTTGGTTCCTTGAAACTAAGTTGTTTAAACATTTTATAAGGCATAACATTTATACTAGCCCCCAAATCGGCCAATACTTTTTCAACATTTAGACTACCAATAAGATAATGAATAATAAAACTCCTTAAATTTTTAAGTTTGTGGGGTAGTTTGTTTTGAAGAATGGTTGAGCAATCCTCATTGAGCTTCATAGTCAACAAGCCATCAAACTTCATTTTATTTGTTAACAACTCCTTAAAATTTTTTGCATATTTAGGCATCTGTGAAAGAGTTTTAACAAAAGGTAAGTTAATATGCAATTAAAAAAAAACTCAAGAAATTTATCATATTGCTCGTTTATGTAGTCTTTCTTCAATGTTGTTGGATATAGAATTCATGGTCTGTATTCTCTAATCATCAGCTTATGCTCTTTCTTACTTTCCTCAACCCCATCATTTTTCTCAACAACTTCTAGATTCACCTTTTTTCAGGCTCGACTAGCCCTTCCACACTTTGAACAATGATTGCATGGACTTACTCCTTTGGGTTAGTTTCAGTGTTACTATGTAAACTACCTTGCTGTATTTCTGAAACCAATTTAACAAGCTATCCAATCTGATGTTCAAGCCATTAAATCGATGCTTGCTGGTTTTTTAGAGTTGTCTTAGTGTTTTGAAATCGAGTTTTGGACACTGAAATAAATTTAGCTGACATCTCCTCAAGGTTTGATTTCTTTTCTTACTGATAAGGTTGTTGAAAACCCAGAAGGAGTTGTGACCTTTGCTTTCCTTGACCATTCCAAGAGAAATTTAGATGGTTCTTCCAACAGGCATTATAATTATTGCTATAGGAGTTATTTTGAGGTTTAGAATTGCTACCCATAAAGTTGACTTGCTCATGCTCCATGCTAGAATCGAAGGGTAAACATTCTGAATTAATCATCTCCGCTCCATTCGCATCACATTACATTACCAGATTCACCTGCTTAGAAAAATTCAAACCATCAATTTTCTTACCAAGAGCTTCAACTTGATTTGCTAACATAGAAACTGCATCAATATTAAAAACATTGGTTGCTTTAATCGGTTTAGTTCTCATGACTTGCCACTAATAGTTTTTCAGTGTTATCTCTTCAATAAACTCTTGAGTTGCCTCAAGTGTCTTATTATTTAATGTTCCACCAGCTGTTATGTCAATCAGTTGCCTAGTCGAGGGATTCAAATCGTTGTAAAAGGTTTGAACTTGTAACCACAAAGGTAACCCATGATGAGGACACCTTCTCAAAAGATCCTTAAATCTCTTCCATGCATCATATAATGTCTCCAAATCAAAAAAATAGATGTCATTCCTCAACTTAGTTGTTTTAGCCGGTGGAAAGTATTTCAACAGAAATTTCTCAATCATCTGATCCCAAGTTGTGATAGAACCACTTAGAAGTGAATTCAACCACTGTTTTGCCTTGCTCCAAGAATGGGAACAACCGTAAGAGTATAACATTAGTAATGCCATTGATTTTGAAAGTGTCACAAATTTTTAGAAAGTTAGCCAAATGAGCATTCAGATCTTCATCTTTCAATCTATCAAACTGAACATATTGTTGTACCATCCGAATTATATTCGGCTTCAGCTCAAAATTTTTTACAGCAATAGTCGGTCTGACGATACTTGATTTAGTCCTAATCAGAGTAGGCTTGGCATAATAATACATAGTACGAGGAGCAGGACATGCAGAAGGTAGCGGATTATTTTGATTATCATCCATCTCCACAATAATATCCTTTTCCTCTTGATCATCTACCATATTCTGTTGATTTTGCATTGCTTCTCTAACCTCTCTACAATTTCTGTGAGCAGTCTTTTCAACTTCAATATAAAAAATTAACGGTTCTGACTGGTTTCCTCTAGTCATAAACCAAAAGAACCTGTCAGAATAAAAAAACGAAAATAATAGAATGTAAAAATTAAATTAAAAACAAAAATATTAAAATAAAAATAAAAATGACTAAATTAATAGAAAAAAATTTTCTTAATATTTTAGTCCCCGACAACTGCACCAAAAACTTGATGCAGTCGCAAGCCAACTAAAAATCCGATTAAGGCAAGTGTACCTATCAATTAATAGTATAACTACAGTGAGCAAAGATATTGTTTCCACGGGCTATTTTATCCAAATTACCCCAAAAAATAATTAATTACAAAAATGACCCAAGTTCAAAAACAATCACCCAAATGACTTAAAATGTACAGTAAATTTAGGTTGGGGGAACTTAAGTGGTCAGCACCACATAAAAATCTGACACAATCATTGCCCAATGATTCTGCCAGGGGTTATAATTTTTTTGGGCGTTGGACACTAGAGGGTCAACACCCATGTAATTTTTTTTTGAAACTGTAGCATACTTCCCAGTATTTAAAAAAATTTTAGGTGTTGGACAATAAATGGCAACCACCACTTTTTGCTATAAAAATATATATTTTTTGTGATGGCACACTAATGATCAGCACCCACTTTATCAGATTAAAAAAAAAATTTAGATTGGGGGAAGTAGATGACCGGCACCAACTTTTTTGAGAACCAAAGTTTCTTTTTGAATGTTGTGACACTAATGGCCAACACCCTTGTATCAGATTTAAAAAAAAAATGATGTTGGGACACTTATGGCTAAATAAATTATAGGATAAATTATATTAAAAGTATTAAATTTAAATTAAAAAATAGACTTTAATTAAAAAATTAATTAAAGGCTAAATTAGAATTTAAGTAAAACAATGGTGATGGGACAGGGCCACTAAATGGTCGGTTTCAGGCTAGGGGTGCCAGGCCTTGGTAACGCCTTTAAGTGGTCAGGTTCAGGCCTTGTCAGGCCAGTTAAATGGCCGGCTTAATCAGCCCATGCCAGGCCACAACCCGTGTCAAGCAGCCTGTCCCATCACATTTTTTCCTTTTTACTTAAATTCTAATTTAGCCTTTAATTAAAATTTTAGTTAAATTATATTTTTTTAATTTAAATTTAATACTTTAAATATAATTTATCCTATAATTAATTATTTTAATTTTAATTTATTGCTTTAAAAATAATTTATCATTTAATTATTAATTTTAATTTTAATTTATTACTTTAAATATAATTTATCCTATAATTTATTTAGCCATTATTGTCCCAGTACCCAAATTTTTTTTATAATCTGGTATAAAGTTACCGGCCATCAATGTCTTAGCAACAAAAAAAAATCTTTTTTGGTTCTTGAAAAAACTGATGCTGGCCATCTACTTTCCCCAACCCTAATTTTTTTTTTAATCTGATAAAGTGGGTGCCAACTATCAGTGTGT